>BTPG01000001.1:176932610-177267610 GCA_036245525.1 Semisulcospira habei
TTGACTTCTAAGTGTGTTTTATGTGTATAAATTGTGCATACTCAGGAAACGCTTTTTCAACGATTTCGCTCAGATAGAAACTTAGGGGCTTTAAAGGGTAGTTCAAAACTTAGACGGTCAATCAGTGCTCCTTGGTAATAAGGCAAATGTGCTGTTAGGATTTCCAATTCAAGTGGAATGTAAAATCTGCTTCCATATGTTTCTGCTAATATAACAGCCTTGGCAGCAGATGTAGATTTGTCATGTGCATCGATTCTAAGTTTGGCAACGTTATCAGACTGTATGCCTTGGTAAACAAGGTCTTCTCGTTCTTCCCTAGTGGGCCAGAGATCTTTGTAACAGTAAAATACATCAGCATCATCCAGACTAAACACTTCTTGTCTTTTAAGTTTAACTTTAATAGTCTTAATAATTGCTCTGCCAACATTACCAACTAATGTTCTGTTCGCGTCTGTTTCTGATTAAGTTCAATATTAAAAGCAAGGCGTGCGCAGTACCAGGAACAATAACATCATTGGGACCTAGGTTTGGAAACTTGACAGTAAGAGTTTAGTTTTGATCTATGGTGCTAGGATTTTGTGATAACAATTGATTGCTTTGTAAAGGTTAGTTCAAAACTTAAGACGGTCATTCTTGGTAATAAGGTAATTACACCTTGGTCAATAAGGTAAAACCCTTAATACCTAGAGGTTCGCGTAGTTTTCTGTGCGGGTCTTTGATCCATAGGACAGTAATTTATTTATGCTAATTTAAAAAAAAAATTATTATTAACTAAAAATACAATAATGGTAATGATTTGAAGGTTGTGAAATGGAAGATATATGACAATACAATGGACATTACAAGAAATACTTTCAACAAGAACTTTTACTAAGCAAAGTAAACTCGTTTTATGATCATGTTGGTGAGATGCCAGAAGTATTAGATCCTAATCAGTTTAAACTTGACAACAAGGACCACTTATATTTAAATACTGTTGACAAAGAAAAAGTGCTTTTAACCCACAAAAACAACCCTGCTAAGTTTAGATCCTTAAACACAATCAAAACTGAAGTCGGTGGTGACGCAGAGCTGTTACGCTTGTGGTTGTGTTGCCCTGTGAGAGCATGCATGTGTTAATCGTAGGAAACGATCCGATATTTATTTGAGCTATTATGGTTACGTATCACGTACCTTTTCAGTGAGATTCTTTATCGTTCGTGCATGATAGCGGATTTGGCTTTGTTATGATACGCTAATTTTAGTTCGGAAGCTTCTAGAAAAGTCGCACAGAGAAGAGCGGTCGATTTTTGTTTCGCGTAGATTAGCTGAGAAAGAACCAGAACGTTCGATCAGGGTCGTGCTGTCTAGTGACCTCGTACATGTGACGTCAAAGAGTAAGGAACATTTTTGTAACACAGTAGCAAAGTTGCTAGTCATAGTTGTTTACTGTGCGCGTGAAATTAGCAGCCGTTCTTTGTGTGTTGTGAAAAGTCATAAACGGTTTGCCATATTTTTGTGTGATATCATTACATACTGGGATTTGGGGCTGAAATGAGCAGTCAAATTTTGTAGACCATTATAGTTATTCGAGAAAGTTCTTCTTTTATTAATATTTATGAGTTTCAGTAACATGTTTCGTTCTGATTGGTTACGTTGTGTAAATTCATTACATTATTCTAGAAAGTTTTTATACTATAAAACTTTGTGCTGAGAAGCACGGGGGTACATTGTCACGCATTGTCAGTTGTAGGGACACACAGTTTACCGTAGGTACATGGCCCGTATATGGCGTACATTGTGAGAGACACAGCGTAACAGTGGTATATGTTGTGTGAGGAAATTTGTGTCGCCAGTGTTGACATTTGCAGAAGAGAAGACATTGTATCAGTGAAGGTGCATTTGGGAATGCATTGTGTGGAGATCGCATCGCTGAATTAAAATATTGTTGGAACTGTTACTCCAGTATTGTCTACATCCTTAAGCCACGTGTGACGGGTTGCAGCTGAATGAAGTTTATTTAAAAGAACCTTACGTGCGTGCGTCTGGTGTGTTTATCATACTACGACTACAACTCCACCACGTAACAAGCTGCAACCTTATCTTGGTGTGAGTAGTAAAAAGTTACCAAGCAAACTTACGAGTGCTCTTCACAATGAAATTGAAATGACAGAGATAAAAGGGTTAATGGAAATAGCAGACAGACAATACAAGAAACCTCATTTACCGATGAAGCTATGAAAACAATAAATGACCCCCCCCCCCCCACTTGTCCATGCGGGAGATAATGGGGTTGAATAAATCACTGCAAACAATCAGAGGTGAACTGGTGAATAATGTAGCCAAACTAGGTGAGCTTTATCAATCACATAGAAATGGAAAAAACAAACTAGGTAAAGCAGACAATGAGAATTATGACATTAAAATAAAAGAAAGAATACAACAACGATTAAAGGATTTGCAGATAAAAAGATCAGCATGACTAGAAGTAATTGAAATTGGGAAAGAAAAGCTGAAAACACAAGTCAACAGGATTAGAGAAACTATTCAGAAAATACTTCACGAAGACACAACTTTGGGTGAGAGATTGAGAACACTTTTTAGAGAGCAGGGTATTACTATATGGTTGGAGGCCAAAAACTGGAAACAGTTAAGAAATTCAAATACTTAGGAGCCATTGTGACAGATGAGGGATCAAAACCAGAAATACTGTCCTGGATTGCGCAAACAACAACAGCACTGACAAGATTGAAGACCATATGGAAGGACAGAAATATCACACTCTGCTCCAAGATCAGACTGATGCGCTCCTTAGTCATCTCAGTGTTCTTGTATGCCTGCGAGTCATGGGCCCTCACAGCAGACCTTGAAAGGAGGATAAAAGCCACTGAAATGAGATGTTTTCGAAGGCTGCTTGACATCTCATACAGAGATCACATCACAAACGAGGAAGTGGGAAGCAGAATCAGGCAAGCCATTGGGCCCTATGAAGACTTATTAGCCATTGTGAGAAAACACAAACTGAAGTGGTATGGGCATGTCACGCGTTCAGCAGGGCTTGCCAAAACAATCCTGCAAGGCACTGTGCAAGGAGGACGAAGGAGAGGAAGACAGAGGAAAAGATGGGAGGACAATATCTCAGAGTGGACAGGACTGAAGCTGGGCGATACGCTGAGAATGGCAGAGAACAGAGAGGATTGGAGGGAGCTGGTTGCCAAGTCATCAGTGGTGCCCCAACGGTCGGCAAGACTACGGGATATAGATAGATAGTATTACTATTGCAAGTTTAATTACCGCTCTTGGATTTATTATTAGTACTGTAGTAATGGTTGTAACCGTTGGTGGCAGTGGTTCAACACCTCCAGGTCCTCCGGCTCCGCCGTCTGACCAAAAAGATCTACAGTCATGGGTAGAAAAACAACTAACACATATATCAGACTTACTTAAGAAATTGGCTGTAGAAGCAATGGATGCTTTGCCTGCCATAATAGGCAGTGTTGTCAGTTGGTTGATAAATACAGCAGCAAACGTTGTCGGGTTTATTGCGGAGCATGTGTGGGTCTTTTTGGTGACAGTAGGAGGATTAATAACAGGATATTTAATGAAACAGGTAAAGAAGTTATATCCCTAATCCAGTAAGACCTATTACCAATGCAGTTCTCTTTGACTCATGAGTGTTTGCCGGTGGTTGTTCTGGTGTTACAGGTGTTATTAGCGCAAGCGGTGATTGTAAATGTGTGGTTTTTACTGATTGATCGAGTCCTAATTTCTCATCACCCCCTGCACAATTATTTCATTATTATAATTTTTTATTGTTCCAATTTAGAGTTGAAGGTCGGATGGTAACATGTATAACCCAATGCCAACCACAAAGTCAACTTTTGATCTGGCATACCTGAGAATGTCTTGGTAGCGTTGTATGCTTGATGGCAGATCTACTGCTGAGTTTATAGCATCTTCCAGGTTTGCAAGAAATTGTTTTTGTGCTTCAAATCCGTTAAAGATATTTGATTTTGTTTGAGCTTATACACCACACATACGTTCTGATAGACTCATTAATGTGTTCGACTCCTGCTTGAGTAAACCCGTCACTTCTGTCTAAGACAAATGTAGTCCAGCCATTAGACTGTTTCTGTTCTATTGAGCCTAACCAGATTTCAGTTTTTTGTGTGAATGAAGTGTGACCTGGGTAGTAATCCTGTTGATTTGTCAGTACATAAAATGCTAAATGTTCATTTGAAAGAACTAGACACGACTTAAAATATATACAATGGTGTGCCTTCAACTTTGTTAAGATGCATGCCGGCTGAAAATGTTCCCTATTGTGAAAGGGTAGTTTTTAGATTTCCTAATTTACAGTTTAAATAATTAGGTGTCAGTTTCTTTGATTCACTGTGTTTATCTGTAACTAATCAGGAAGGTAAACATGTTCAGATGGGTGATTTTTGTGTTGTCTTAGAAGTTAAATAATTTTATTTTTGTTGAATAAAAATGAGTACCGGTCCGAACCAAACGTTACACCATTTGCGTGTCCTGTAATAGAGTTGAAAGATTTGGGTGATGTGCATGGTTGTGATAAAGAAGGAGAAGTGGGAGAAGTGTATGGCCTTGAACTTGATTCCACTGGAATGTACATGCGAAAAGTAATTGATGACATGAAAAACGATGCAGTAAAAAAGGTATCCTAAACTTAATCAGCGTCGTCATGTTACCATACCTAGTTCTGTAAATAATTACATAACCTCTTAAAACATGTGGGTAATAAGTGGGTTCCTGCTCTTGTTCCTGCTCCCACAATTGATTGGGACATAACTTTTGAATTCATTAGTCCTTATGTAATTACTGAAGATTTAAACTTGTCATTTAGAATAGCTCATAACTCTGGTCCTTTCCTTGTGAGTCTTGTTCCGAGCTACTCTGCAGAAAACAATAGAAATAAAATAAAAATACAAGAGTATGAGAAACAAAGGTATCTTCTTGCAGGTAAAAAGGACAGGACGGATCCTACTGTTGTGTTTACACCAGAAAACTTTAGCTACAGTACAATACAATACAATACAATACAATACAATACAATACAATACAATACAATACAATACAATAATACTTTATTAATCCCTCATGGGGAAATTCGCTGTCTGCCCATACAACACATGGCATCATTATTCACTCATTGAAATAATTAAATAACCCATAAATCTCATTTAAAGAGATGAACTGTAACAGACGTATTGTTACCTTTGTAACACTCTTGGTATCAGAAACACTTATGGTGGATTCCCCCTGTACTTCTGGTGTCAGCAATGTTGCAGTGAACTACTGAAAAGGCTAGAACTAAAGAACTAAAGAATGTTGACAGACACTATCTACTGATATTACTGTTGAAGAGGGAAACAGCCTGTAGGACAAAAGAGTTGGCATAACGTGATGTACTACTTTTGGGTGCTCGAAGTCTGCCACTTCGTTCGATACGTCTGCTGTCAAATTAATATCTAAGCGGATGTGTTTTGTCATCAAGAATGTCAGCCAGTTTGTTCATAATCTGTCTGTTGTACAGTGCGTCCAAAGTATCCTGGGCCCTACCAATCATCCCACCGGTGCCCTTTCCGGATTACTTTGTTAAGACGATCTTGATCTCTTTTACATAAATTTCTACCCCAGCACGTCAGTCCAAAAGTTAGAACGCTAACAATACTGGAGCAATAAAGCATCTGTAAAAGCTGAGTGCTTACATTACATGATCTGAGCTTTCGCAAACAGTAACGACGGGTATGCGTTTTTCTCAGAATAGCATCTGTGTTTTGTTTCCGGTTGAGCGTGTTGTAAAAAAGAACACCTAAATACTTGTAGGACTCTACATGATCAACTTCTGTTCCCTTGATGACAACAGGATCGGGATGATATTTGTTTTTCCTGAAATCTATGACCATCTCTTTTGTTTTGCCAACAAGATAGTTTCTATCGCACAACTCTACAAAGTCGTCGATCTCCTGTCGATAGTGTCTGTCGACCTCATCAGTAATCCGATCTGTCAGTGCCATGTTGTCAGCGTATTTGTCCATGACACAGTCGTCATGAGTGGCTATACAGTCTGTTGTGTACAAAGAAAACAAACAAACAAAAAAAAGCAACCGGACAGTCCCCCGTGGTGCACTGGTGTTGGTAAAATGTACATCTGAGTTTAGATCCGAACTAATTCTGACATACTGTGGGCGGTTAGTGAGATAGTCCAAAATCCAAAAAATGGTAGAGGCATTTGTGTTCATTTGAACTAGTTTGGAAGCGAGTATGTGTGGCTGAATGGTGTTAAAAGCAGACGAAAAAGCATAGAACATCAGTCAAATGGAGGCTCCTGGTTTTTCTAAATGAGAGTAGATGTTGTTTACAACATGCAAAATGGCATCATCAACACCTCTTTGCCTTCTGTAAGCAAACTGAAAGGGGTCCATAAAATCAGAAACCTGTATTTGAAAATGTGAAAGAACAGCCCTCTCAAAACCTTCATGACACATGAGTAGATTTTTTGCCGTCTAAAACCGGTTTCGCCCCAAGGGGGGGGGGGGGGGGGGGGGGGGCTCTTTTAAAAGTAAAGAATAATTGTACCACAAAACTGCCTAGGTGTTGCCTTTTCAAAATTAGTTTGTCTTTTTCCACTGCAACACCTCATAAAGATTTAGGGATGCAATCCACTTTGTATTAGTGGTGCTACCAGTACATTCTGGAGGCGGCTTCTAGTACATACGTTGTGTTTGCAATTTCAGGTTACGCCGTATGCCTACCTGAAGAGCCCCCTTTGGGGCGAAACCGGTCGTAGGCGGCAAAAACTTTAAATCTACTCAGCAGGTCCAATATCTGTTTGGGAATATTTTCTGTCTTCCCCCCTCGGGGGCAGGACTGGATATTCTCCAGCGGGTGGCGGGGCGCCTGGGGGTAGTCCCTATTGCTTCATGTAATAGGTGTTCAGTGGAAGGCTCAAAAGCTCTAATAAGCGATACAGTCACAAAAGGGCAGCTGATGTCCTGATGACACAATGCAAGCTTACCAGCCTGGAATCCCATGGCATTAGCACAGCATTCTCCGAATTTAATGATAAATTACGTCCCTTGGAGCTACTCTGATTAAGTGCATTTTTGGGCTTTGGGCGACGCCTTTGTTAAAAGTAAAGAATATATATATATATATATATATATATATATATATATATATTATATATATATATATATATATATATATATATATATAATATATATATATATATATAATTTGTCATTCAAGCCTACCAGCCTGGAATTCCAGCATTCTCAGAATTGAATGAAAAATTACGTCCCTTGGAGCTAATCTGAGTGCATTTTTTTGGCTTTAGGTGACGCCTTTGTTAAAAGTAAAGAATATATATATATATATATATATATATATATATATATATATATATATATATATATATATATATATATATATATATATATATATATATATATATATATATATATATATATATATAAAGTTGTAGAGGTACAATGCTCGTTAACAAACTCATTCAAAATCCCCCTTTTATCTAGCTCAATGCAAAATATCTAGTAAAAATAACAAAAAATACAGACTCCAGTGTGGATCAACCGGATTTTGTGAAATGGCGATTTACTCGCCAATGAGCATCTTAATTTTTAAAAATCGGAAAAAAAGGTCCCAAGATAATTGTTTTAGGGACAATATCCTAAAATTTCAAGTTTGTCCGTCCTCAAACGCGGGCTCTAGTCGCGGTCACACAGTGTCTCACACACACACACACACACACACACACACACACACACACACACACACACACACACACACACACACACACACACACACACACACACACACACACAGACAAAAGCCTCAGTGGGTTACCTACCATTTTATGTGAAAATGGGTTCCCATATTATTTATTCTAGGGCTCTGGAATTGATGCGAATTCTTAGAACTCACCTTAGAACAAAGTGCTATAACTTAAAATAAAATAGTCATTTTTTTTTAGAAACAGAGCCACAGGATGGAGAAAAAAAAATGGGTTTCTACCAATAAAGTGGCATTACAGTAAAATGGGTGTCGCTTCAAATCAGTCATTTAAGCATGGAGATGTATGTATGCATTAACATTTTAAACATTTTATTGGGCAAAATTGAATGAACACTGGCCCATAACCTTCAGATTATGATTTTCACAGAGGAAATCTGTTAATCATTGCTACGTTTTGTCCCTCTGAAGCAAAACAGTTTATCATGGCATTTATGTGAGGATGTATTCTGTTACTTAAGGGACATTTTTAATGTCCTCTGCAGTTTGAGACAAACAGCAACAGAGCATTTTGAATATTAACCCTTATCATTCGGAATACACCAGTGTATGAAACAAGTGTGACTAAAATAGTTCCAGGGTAGTGCCAGAATAGCTTGGCACCTCTAGGCGCCAAGCTATTCTGGCACCACCCTTGAACTAAAGGCATTGGTCTTATCTGTATGTACTGTAATGTAGCTTGCATATGGCAGTGTACAAATTTAAAACTTTTAGCCTCAGTATGATACGGGTTAAAAAGTGTGGAAAAATATGAAAGATAGGAAAAGAATCGGAGGAAGAAACTAACACTTAACCCTTATCATTCGGAATACACCAATGTGTGAAATAAGTTTGACTAAAATAGTTCAAGGGTAGTGCCAGAATAGCTTGGCACCAAGCTATTCTGGCACTACCCTTGAACTAAAGCCATTGGTCTATATCCTTACCTGTAAGTGCTGTAATGTAGCTTGAATATGGCAGTGTACAAATTTGAAGCTTTTACCCTCAGTATGATATGGGTTAAAATAACAAAAAGAACACTGACATTAATTAATTAACTGACAACATAAGAAATCATTTGAAACTTCAGCCTTTATTAATCACATCAAAGGTGCATACATATAAAAACACAGTAATTGTTTGTAAACACTCAAATCAAACAATCAAGAGCAGTCAAACCTTTTTCTCACAACTTTGTGATGAGGAAAACTAGTTCTTGCCTTCGGGACATAAAGGGTTTCAGCGACTTCTGAGCCTCTATTCATAAAATGGAGAAATATACCGAGTTCTAGCAAGAGCGACAATATAAGTTATTGGTCACAGGGGTCCGTGCAGCAAGCACCCTGCTACCAATAACGTATTTGTTTTCATTCCTCCACTATTTTCGTAAAAGAAATCAAGAAGACCTGGATCATGCCAGACATGATTGACGTCAAAGGAATATACATCTATGCATAATATACTTATGATGTAATTTAAAATATATCATGACGTTGCCGTCTCCAGTACTGAGTGTGCTTGTTGTTTCAAAAACACTAAGTAACTTTTTACTTTAGAACGTTTTGGTGATCTTTAATAGAACAAAACTCGCATCCAAGATGCATCACGAAGAGGGCTACAAGAAGTCCGCCATTTGTCGCTATACAAGAATTTTTGTATCACGGTCATATGGTACGGTTTGCGCTAAAATGACTGATTGTGTGACGTAGGGATAAAAACAATAAAGTTTAGCTGAGTTGGTAAACCTCGCCCTGTGCCTAGGTTAAACACACCAGCGGCGCCATTGTTGCTATTTTCGCACCAGACCAGTCGCTCGGACCGGTCATGTGCACCAGATCAGTTTAGAGCGTGTGTGCTTTCTGCACCTGTAATGAGCAATCTCGGAGAAAGAATCATGTGACCGTCATTTGATTGCTGGAAAATAAGATGAATAAAGAATAAACCCTTTCCTATATATGCAATCCGGCAATAATGCATCCTTATGCTAGCACCACGAAACATTACGCGATTTGGCCGATTTGATAAATAGCTTTTTTCCCTCAATGGTGGTGATTTTGCAACATTTGCGTCGTTGTGCGGCAGAAAGCACGGTCGTAGTTGAAGTTCGAGAGATGAGCGCACTACAAGTACAATGGACTTTATTCAGGGGCATGACACAAGCCTCCGCCATCTCTACACAAAACTGGCGTGTTAGGGGAGGTAAAAGGCGCTAGAAGTAAAACCGGTAATGAACCATTTTTCGACTGCGATCACTGACAATCTTCCGCGTGAACGTACGAGACCACACTACAAGTGCAGAAGCCTACCTGTGCGCGCAGTTTTGGTGATCAAAAGTAACTTCACGGAGAACACCTGCACTGTGTGTGATGCGTAAGAAAACATCTCAATTCATTGATTTTGTAACTTTTTCAGTCTGTTGCGGATGTAATCCTTAATGTTTGTCCAGCCTCTATGTCTAAGTGTGGGCTCTTCTGCGATTGCCTGCTCTATCTCGGCCTTTCCAGGAAGTTTGTTTATGACAAAGGTGTATTGAAACGAGTTTGAACAACTTTCTCTTCAGCTTTCCCCCATGGTTTCCTTGAAAATCTAGCTTTCTTTCGAACAGGAGCTGACGCAGTACTGTCATCATCAAAACTATCTAGATTTTCATCAGGCTCTGGACGACTTTTCTCTGTCATGCTTATTGATTCCTGTGTTGTTGACTTGGTACTTGCTTCATTCACAGGTGCTGTTTTCCCTGAGACCTCTCTGCAAGTTTCTGATGTATCTTCATTGTCAAAGTCAATCTCTTCATCGCCCAACTCATCTCTAATGCAACTCTCAAAATCTGTCATCTCATTGTTAACTGACAGAAGAATCTTCGCCACTTTTGCCTTTTGAAGGACGTCTTGAGTTAGTTAGTTAGTTATTTGGGTTTAATGCCGAGCAGGCGACTAAGGCCATCTCACGGCGGGATGGATAAAAATCTGGTCAGCCAGACTAAAAGCAAGGTCTTAAGACAAGATGTAAATATAGATTAAAAATCTCAGGCTAAAATGTCGCACATGTCTTTAAAAGAAACGTCTACAGACTCTCAAAAAGGGCAAAAAAAAAATCACATAGTCTATGAATGCTCAGATCTTGTTAAAAATATTGCATTCTCTCAAAAAATTGAAGATTTTGTCCGGGAGAACATCCCGGAACAAAACCTTCAAGGAGTCTGCTGTGAAGTGTTTATATCTGGTGTCAATTAGGTCAGCACAATACAGCAAAAAGTGTCAAACAGAAAACTGCTCATCACAGGCAAAACACCATGGACGCTCATCCTGTTTAAGTAAGTAAGAGTGCGTAACATACGTGTGCCCGATGTGGAGCCGAGCAAGGACAGTCTCATCACGGCAGCTGCCGCAGCGGAAAGGTAGACTGTCAGATAACTTAGGAAGAGCTTCATGAAGCTTGTTCCCTTCCTCTTTGTCCCACTTGGACTGCCACTCGCGGGCTATGTACGCACTAATCACAGGTTTAAAATCACTATAGACAGTCTGTGTGTCAGGGACAGGGTCACTGCGGGCACTGTTGGCAGCAGAATCTGCGATTCTGTTGCCTTCGATGCCCACATGGCCTGGGACCCAAATAAAAATGATGTCATAATAGTCCTTCATCAAGGCTGCATAGAGCTCTCTAATCTGCACCAGCAGTGGATGGTCTGTTCCCGCGCCCTGAAGGGCCTGCAGGGCAGAAAGAGAGTCAGACAGAATCAGGAAGTTTCGTTCCCGAGACTGATAGGCATGCTTGAGTGCCAGCAGAATTGCCTGCAGTTCTGCACTAAACACAGAGGAATGGTCAGGTAGGCGGAGCTTAAATGGGCATCTAGGATGGCGAGAGGACACTGCAGCCGCAGCCACTCTCCCATCCTCAGACTTGGACCCATCCGTATAAAAGACGACAATAGCCAGGAAAACTTGAAAGGAGTTCATTGAGGCTCTGTTGGTATATGGCTGGTGGAGTACAATCCTTCTTCTGGGCGGTCAAGTCCAGCAAGATGTCAGGAACTGGTAGTAGCCAGGGTGGAGTGACGTGTTGCAGAGATTCCGAAACTTTGTCCAGGTCCACTCCGGCCGCCTGCAGATGAGGTCGGACACGGAAGGAAAGTGGACGGACAGCTCCCGGATGGGCATCGTAAATCTCTGCAAACGACGGGTTAAAAACACCATCATAGGCAGGATTGTCTGGATGGGCCTTCAGCTTCAGAACGTAGCTGAGCATGAGGCGGATGCGGCGGAGCCTGAGAGAAGGCTCCCCGGCCTCGGCATACAGACTAGGAACTGGAGATGTCCTGAAGGCCCCTAGACATATGCTCAGACCTTGATGGTGAATTGTGTTTATACTTGGAAGCCGAGCCATATACCACAGAGCCGTAATCCAGTTTGGACCGAACAAGGGCCCGGTACAGTCGAAGCAAGACAATGCGGTCTGCACCCCAGTCAGTACGACCAACGACACGAAGAATGTCGAGGGCCTTCTGACAAGAGGTTCTAAGGTAGTTAACATGGTTGCAGAAGGTCAGTCTTTTGTCAAAGATGACCCCCAAAAACTTTGCCTCTTCGGCCACCTGAATTGGCACTCCAGCAATGCTCAAGCTAGGTTTTGGAAAAAATTTCGTCTGGTTAGTAAAATGCACACAGACTGTCTTGGAGGGCGAGAACCTGAATCCGTTGAGAGACACCCACCGCTGGATGCGATCAACGCACAGCTGCAAGCGCCTCTCAAGGGACGCAAGTCCTCGACCTCGTGCACACAAAGCAAAGTCGTCCACAAACAAAGAGCATTCAGAATCATCCTTGACGGCCTTTACAATGTTATTTATTTTAATGCTAAATAAAACAGGAGATAGAATGCTGCCCTGCGGGACACCCATCTCCTGTTCAAAGGAGTCGGAGAGGGTGGAGCCCACACGGACATGGAACGACCTATTGGACAAAAAATTGTGAATAAAAACGGGCAGATGCCCTTTAAAACCCATGTCCGACAAATCAGACATTATACCATGCTTCCAGGTAGTGTCATATGCCTTTTCAAGATCAAAGAAAATTGCATAGACATGCTGCTTGTTGACAAAAGCATCTCGGATAAAAGACTCAAAGCGAACTAGATGGTCAGTTGTACTACGGAAGCGCCGGAAACCGCACTGGAGGTCTGTGATGAGACCCTGTGACTCAAGATGCCACACCAGTCGGGCGTTGACCAAGCGTTCCATAGTTTTACATAAACATGATGTCAAAGCTATTGGCCGGTAGTTGCCCGGGTCGGAAGGATCCTTACCCGGCTTGGGAATTGGCACAACTACAGCCTGGCGCCAAGATGGCGGAAAAAAACCGGTTGTCCAGATATGGTTAAAGGCCTTGAGAAGTACAAGGAGTGAATCCTCAGGCAGATGTGTTAGGAGCTGATAGTGGATGGTATCTAATCCAGCAGCAGAGTCAGTACATTTCTGCATGGCTTGCTGCAATTCTGAAAACGTAAAAGGGGCATTATAGTCTTCCGAGTTATCCGATATAAAATCACAAGTACAAGATTCTCGCTTCTCCTTCTCTCTCTGGAAGAAAGGTAAATAATGTTCTGTTGAAGAATTATGGGCAATGGTGGAGGCAAGCAAATTGGCCACAGCCTTTTTATCTGTGACCAAACTGGCACCATCTCTAAGATGGCCGACAGAAGCCGAGCCACCCCTGCCCCTAATTCTTCGAACAGCCTTCCAGACTTTTTGGGATGGAGTCCTAGAAGATAAAGATGAGACGAAGCGTCTCCAGGAAGCACGGCGTTCGCGTTTAAAAATGTAACGGGCTTTCGCCCGCTGTCTTTTAAATGTTAAAATATTTGTCGGTGGCTAAGTGCCGTTTCTGTGCTAGTTTTTGTTTTTTGTTTTATCCATATTATATTAGTAGAGATATTCATCCCCCGGGGGTCCCCGCCCGCCACCGAGCCCAACAAGGGAAAGTGCAAACATACTCCAGCCGACGCACAATGGAGACTGCCCGAAAGATATACTCAAGGGGGTAAGCCCGATTGAACCGTTTGAGCCACCGCCTTCTATCACACCGTTGAATGCAGGGGAATACTGGCGTAAAGCACCTAATCAGCAGCAGAGGCTATAGCATGGTGCTCCGTATAGCAACCCGCATGTCAACAGTGGGATAGGGCTCAACGTGACAAGAGCCGATTGACTAGGCCGGTACAACTAGCCTCCCGTTTAGGCAGAAGTCAAGGCCAAAGTGGAGTGTTTCAGCCACCAGGATCCTCTTCTCCCCCGACACGGGTCTCCAAGCACGGCAAACACTTGGGATCCAAAGGACCAAAAGCTCACGAGTATTTTTAAGGACCAATCCAACATGGTACGACCTGGGTTAGCACAGCTCCTTAAAAACCGGACCAGTGAAAAAGACTGAACAACATATCTGCTGACATCAAGTCCCAATCCTGGACAAAGATGGCACCCGTCTGCTAGCCCACTCAGTCAGTGACTGAGGAGACTACCCACCCACGCCACGTGGAGGCCGGTGCCGAGTGGGCGAAGGACGTCTTGAGGTTGGCGGTAGATATGGCGATGTATCCGAATATCATGACCAAGAAAATCTGCCAGCTGATCCTGATCCAACTCTGAGATGGCCATTGACTGAGCCAAAGTAGCAACATGCATCCGTAACTGAGTAAATGTGAACATGGCTGGGTTTGACACTTGTGCTTGTAGCGCATGTACCTTCAGAACATCATGGCCTCTGTAAGGCCTATGACCAGAAGGTGTGGCAAAGATGTACTGGGAACTAGTTAGAGCTGGCAGTGCCATTTGAAGGATTCTGTCCACAGTTGTCACCATCTTCTTTGTCAGCAAAATGGGAACACTCCTATTAAACTTGCCTCTGATTTCCACTCGCTGAAAATGATTTACCATTTTCTTTTCAATCTCTGTGAGACCTTTCAAGATATCTTGATTGATGATCATTCCAATCTTAGCATTCTGGAAGTCTGATACCTTCATTCTCTGAAGTTCTCCCCCTCGTTTTCGGTTGAAAAGTGATATGGCACAAAGAGTTGCTTTAACCACTGTCGGATAATCTTCCGAAACCATCCTTGTCTCAAGCAGCTCTTGTACTTTGCTAACATTTTCACATGATGGGATGAGCTTTGGTTTGTTCATCGTCATGTTCCCGACTGACTGGGCTGCTGTAGCTGACACACAATCATACCAGTCCCCGGTAAAGACAGAGTCAAACTGCTCAGCCTCAGAGAGAGCTCGAGCAGCCACCTCTCATCTGAACCAATACCAAGCTGTTTGGATGCCTGTGACTGTTTGATCTGTGAACATTTTTTCAAGGCATGGCCTATGCGCATTGCGAGATTGATTTTTTTAAACTGATGTGTGTCCTCATAAAATTCTGCTAGCTCTTTTACAGCCAGTACAATATGATTAAAGCTAGATGAATTGATCACAGCATTCAAACTTGAGATTTTCATTTCTGACATCACTCTGCGAATCTTTAATAGTCTCCCCAACCCCAGCATCCTGGAACTTATTTGTCCAGCCGTGTGTTCTTCAATGTCCCTGCGGTCAAATAATCTCTTTTCATACTCAAGAAGGAAGGGGTGAGTTCTGATGAGACGGTTTATCTCATCATCTCTCTGTCTTGCTAATACCTTATAATAGAAGGAAGAGTCAACATATAAAGGTACTGGAAGCATTAGCCTCCCAAGTCTTGCTGCCTCACCTCTTTTACGAACTGAAACTCTGCTGGTTTCTGAAAGCAATGTTTTGAGTGTACAGAGATCAGCGCTTTTTTTTTTTTTTATTGAGCCCTTTGCAATGGCTGCATGCAAGGTCTTCCACCTTAATACCTTTGGTGCGATATTTAGGAATCAAACAACCTGATTTATTTTCATAAACTGCAATGTTATGCATGTAATCTCTCTGATCTTGCATTCTGATCCATGCTTGACGTCTTTCCTTTGTCCCTTTTTTCATTGACAAAAGTTTAGCAACTTCTGCCTCATCTGCATGTAAGTGTGTGCTCATTTTCAAGACAAGCTTGCTACACAATTTGCACGCATGTTTCTTGTCCCATTTGTACTACTTTCCTTTCCCTCTCTGTGACAAGTGCACACCTGTTTCTCCTGTAAGTGCTCTTTCCCCACCCCCACGTCATGTTTCTTCTGCCTATCCACATTCTCATTGCCATCCCCTAATTCACCAGTTTCTGCACACTACACCTTGCTGGTACTTGCTTTACTGACACCTCCACACCCTGAACCTGCCAATTTGAAATCTAACAAAGGAAATTCAATACTGTCTGTGTCAGTTCCCAGAGATTGATGGCGGCACACAGTCTGAATCCTGTGACCTCGAGCCGGGAACAAAGTCCTCGTCATCATTGTCTTCATATTCTGATGAGCTTGCACTCTCAGGCTCATCCCAGGCTTCATTTGCAGAAGAATAAAAAGAGTTATGAAGAAAAACAAGACAGGCATACATTAATTTTTTCTGTGCTTCCTTTTATTTTTAAGTCCCTTCTAAGTCTTTCAAACATTTTAACAGCTTTTTATGATGCAGAATCTCTGTACATGCTCTAAGCATGGACTGGGCATGTCGCTTGCACTAGAGAAAGTAAAGGTTCATCCTGTGTGCAGTGAGAGAGTTAAACACACACTCTGAAGTATTCAAAGTTTGATGCAATACCTAAACAAGAAAGGCAAAGCCATTATGACTCACATGTATGACCTTTTTACATGTGTGACCTTTTGTGACCATAAGTAAAGGGCTGGTTTTTGCACCAACAAAATCCATGTTTTCTGAAAAAGTAAGCATTTTTCACCCCATCTGTCAACCCTTCTTTAACCCTTGCCCTTTGCGATGAGACTAAATTAGTATGAATAGCAAGGTCTTATCATCAGCTTCCTGTGCCAAATTTGATTGAAAAACTTGCAAAAATGTTGACAATACCGACAATTTTATCAAAAATGTGCATTTTACACACACTTGCCGGCCTCTTGTGACTTCTCCAAGGGTTAGTATAGATAGGTCTTACCATCAGCTATCTCTGTACCATATTCGGTTTGAAGTTGTGAGTAGTATTTGATAACACACATCTTTTGTCCAAATATGGCTATTTTGCACCTATTTCCGGAGCTCTTGTGACCCGTGACCTTTCTGAGGGATCGACCAAATTAGTCTTACTTTCAGGTATATTTGTTTACCAAGTTTGGGTTTGAAGTTGTTAATAGTATTTGGGAAAAAATTAATTATGTCAAAATATAACTATTCTTGGCCTATTCCCTCAACACCTGTGACCTTGGCCTTTGCGAGAGGTCACTCAAATTGGTATGTTTAGAAAGGTCTTGCCACAAAGTATCCTTGGGCCAAGTTTGCGGCTTGAACAGTCTCCAAGAAAATGCCAACGTTAAAGTTTACCACGGACGGCGGATGGACGCCGGACAGACGACCACTGGCCCAGAACATAGACTCACGTTTGCTTCACACGTCCAATAAAATGAGGATGATCATAGAATCGCTTACCAGTTTGTAATTGGGGTCATTTTCCTGCCTTCTATGCCCCCTCCTACCAGATGCACCCTCTCCGGCAGAGGCTGGAGTATCCTTCTGCTGCTCAGGCAGTGACTAATTTTGTGGGCCTTGGTCGTGTGCCAGGAAGGGGCGTGCTTGTCGACTTGCACAGATCCGGATGCTTTTGCATATTCTGCTGCCGTCTGGCGCTGGGTGTGCAGAAAGTCCTGAGTGTGGCGAAAATATTGCTGCAAACATGTCAAGTACAACCATGTCAACTTGACATTTTGGATCAGATATATTTACTGCAGTATCCTTTTCGGTGAATGTAATTTAATTAAACCATGTGAAACTTTTAGGTACTTTGATAAAAGAAAACCATAAATTACTGAACCATCAGTTCACGTATCCGCGCAACATACCTTCCACTTTAATATCTCTGTGGTTGTGTAAGATTAGCCCTATGTACACATCTGTGCATATATGTGCCTGTCTCTCTAGCTCTCTTTGTATACATTCTCATGTCTGTGGACCGATCACTAACTCTTCAGTGTAATAGAAGATCCCTACACCTATGTTACACCTCCTTCCAGTCCGCCCTCAAAACTCACCTCTTTCAACAGTTCTAGCACTATACCACCACACTCCCCACTCTAGGCGGACTGTCGTAATGTATTTCACTATTTGTGGTGCGTGGGTCGTTGTTTGAAGCGTGCGCATGCGTGCGCGAGTTGTGAGTGCGCGCTTAGAGTTATAATTATTATAAGATAAGCACATTATAAATACCGTAATTATTATTATCATTATTATGTTGCCGGCAGGGCGAGGAAAGAAAGAAGGCATCTCTGGCATAAATCTGAGACAGTCTTGCTCTTGGCATGAACAGAGCACGTCCTTGGCACTGAAGAGGTTTTAAAAGAGAATCCTCGCCGCCCCCCCCCCCTTCCTCCCTCATGCCATCCTCCCCCTCCCCCTCATACCATCGTCCCGCTCCTCCCCCCCCCCCCCTCATGCCTTCCTCCCCCCTCCTTTCATGCCACACCCCCCCCCCCCCCCGCCCCCCCCCCCCCCCACGCTCCCCCCCACTCCCCCACCTACGAAAATAACTGGTAATACATAAAAGCGACACTTTGCACAATCCGAAAAAGCTGTTAGTGGAAGTCTGTTCTTGGAATCGAGAGAAAGTTTTGCATACGATGATTGAAATACACACTGAAATCTGCGGCCTTTTTCTTTTTCTTACGCATCATCGTAGTAGTAGTAGTAGTAGTAGTAGTAGTAGTATGTGTGAGGACAAAATAGGCTGCGAGTCCTTTGCAAATGTCCTTTCTTTCTTTAATTACTTTATGGGTCTGATATGCATGCAAATTTTCCTACAAATTGTTCATCATAGCAATAGAAAAGCTCTTTAAATTTTGGTGCATGTGTTCTCCGTGAAGTTACTTGCGATCACAATCACACATGTCAGAAAAGGCAACAAAATCGCTTGACAGATTGGCCTTTTAAATGGTGTTTTAGGACGAATTCCTTTTATTGAAGAAGAAAACTTTTGTTAAAATCGTGGAGTTCTATTATCTTTTAGGAAACAAAATGGTGAATAGAAGCAGACGACCGTGTGGCAGACGTCTTTTCTCGAAGCGGGTTTTCGGCTGACTGTATCGGATTGGGAGCATCTAAGTTAAAGATTGTGCTGAATTAGTATACTTGGGCGTGCTCTTAAATGAAATGGGCATGATATACTGTATATACTGTATATAAACACTTACATTTGCAACTCCAGCGGCTCGGAAGAAAAGACAATTTGTGACATGGCAACCAACAGCGAACGGTTCAGGGGAAGCTACTCAGGCGTGCTCTTAAATGAAATGGGCATGATATACTGTATATAAACACTTACATTTGCAACTCCAGCGGCTCGGGAGAAAAGACAATTTGTGACATGGCAACCAACAGCGAACGGTTCAGGGGAAGATACTCAGTTCCTGTTGATGGAGCAGTCGCCCAATCAGGTATAAAGTTATTTCAACATCGCTAAGCAGGGTGATGTGTCACACACACACACACGCACACACACACACACACACACACACACACACACACACACACACACACACACACACACACACACACACACTCGCTTCCGTGAGAACACACTCGCGGAGTGTCTTGTACATCCAAAATTGCCTGTAAAAACCCAAAATGGGAACAAAATTTGGACATATTTTCTGACTTTTTAATGAAAGATAATGCAGAAACAACCCTCAGAAAAAACGGGTGCCTGACTTGGTCACCCTGAATTTAACACGCACCCATTTTCCATAAGGATGGTGAAGAAAGTCACCCATTTCAGGGGTTTTGTGCAGAAACAAACACACACACACACACACACACACACACACACACACACACACACACACACACACACACACACACACACACACACACACACACACACACACACACTTTCGCGCTTTGGCGCCCAAAACTGAGACGAAAGTTTGCGTAGGTAGTAGGTAGACTTGACGTCATTTTTATCTTGTTAATTCTTTGCTATAATTTCTGTCTCGCACGCCAAAAACGTCATGAGCATGCTCCGGAATGCGCTCCGACCAGCCCCATTTCAAAGTCTACGGTATTTTCAATACGGTAGACACAAACTGGGTCCTCTGGCAATTTCTTATATCCGGTGTTTGCTGTAATCGTGGGGAAAAAAACAACACATCCAAGCCAGTGAAAGGAAAAATCATTTCATTATCGAAGCTGACGACTCGTACCCACACCGAAAAGAAGGGACGTTAGGCTCAGGATGGACACCAGTTTCGAGAGCAGCTAATTTGACTACCCCCCCTCCCCTCTCCCCACCCTCTCCTCCCCATGGGCTTCACTTAAAACATAAAAAGAACAATAAAAAAATAAACCATCGTTTACGTATGGTAATTGCAAACTACTTTAATTAAGTGATACTACATTAAAATGCCTCTGTAAGTGAACGAGGCTGAAAACAAGCTCTTTTTGATATGTTGGGATTATTACATTGCAAAGCCTATAACAAATCTCTCTAATAACAACCAAAAAATCTCGGTCCCCTGCGAGTTTGTTATATCCGGACCTTGCTCTCTCTGTGTGTGTGTGTGTGTGTGTGTGTGTGTGTGTGTGTCTTTGTGTGTGTGTGTGTGTGTGTGTGTGTGTGTGTGTGTGTGTGTGTCTGTGTGTGTGTGTGTGTGTGTGTGTGTTGGGGGGGGGGGGGAGAAACTACATGACTACGGTCTTATAGCTGGTTTAAGCAACTGATCAGTTGACTTGCATATTATATACAGGCTCTGCAAAAGTTCCATACTTATCAGAATGGACCATACATAAACAATAAATGATTTCCTTTTCTTTCTACTATTCTTTGTGTGTGTGTGTGTGTGTGTGTGTGTGTGTGTGTGTGTGTGTGTGTGTGTGTGTGTGTGTGTGTGTGTGTGTGTGTGTGTGCGCGCGCGTGTAATAGTGATACGTTCATAGTATTTAAAGAAACCCAAGTGAAGATTATTTCAAAGGATACAATCACATGCAGACCAAATCACTGTTTCTTACTTTCGATTTCAGGGAGCAGAAAGATTTGAAAAATAAAGAAAAAGAGCCGCTCAAGTCGATCTTCTTGGTGAAAAATTCGTCCAAGTCAAAAGAAAAAGAATTTCCCCTGCAGGTTCGACTTGCAATTTAATTTTTGGCATGCTTTCAACCCGATCACCAGTTCTAGAGAACAACTCGTATACATATAATTAAGTGAATACCGTATACGTACCCCATGAGCTCGAACGTGATGCAGAGATGGTTTCGGAAGTAGAAGTATTCGGACATATGGATGATGTTGAACTGGTTGTCCTTGTCCTTGCGGCGTAACGCGTCCAGTATCTTCACCTCCACTAACGCCTGGTGGTGAAACCTGGTACACGATACCCACGGTCATCTTTTTTTATACTGACAATAACGCTGAGAACCAATACTATATAATTTAAAGTATTTAGGCGTGCGAGTGCGTGCGTGCGTGTGTGTGTGTGTGTGTGTGTGTGTGTGTGTGTGTGTGTGTGTGTGTGTGTGTGTGTGATTTTGCAATGATTTTATTTTATAACAAAACATAACGAAATGGGCTGAATCGTGCCCACAACCTTCTTTGTACACGACGCCCCAATTAAAACAGGACAAATATTCAAGCTCAGTACTTTATGACAGATGATACTGTGGGACTTCATATTACAACGTTTCAAACCTTTTTTTAAATTCTCTTTCCAACCCTGCAAACCGCGTTATATTCTGTTGTTAACTCTTGGAGCTACAAAACATGGAGCACGAATACCCCCCAAATCTAAAATTTCAAAGTTGCAGTTTTATGACATGTAGCCCATACCGTGCGTTTCTTTCCGAATTTTCAAACTCTTTTTTTTTAAGTGACATTATTCACCGAAACTTTCATTGCATCTCCATGGAGGATGTTTCCTCTATGGCCAGCAGAAGATATTTACCCCAAATCACATGTTACAAGAAAGTCTGTAGCAGATGTCTCGCGTTGAAACAAAGATTGCAAAACATCACTTCCCGTCGTTGTAAAGAGAATCCTGTTGTCTGTAAACTGCCCCCCAAAATTGAGTTGGGACCTAAAATTTATTGTTTTATTGGCAGTTACACACACCTACCACCAAACCTGAAATCCACGATGAAAGGACTAACTCGTTTTCGTGTTTGCTGCTATATAAGCCCACTGATGACTGCCTGCTTATTTTCTTGTAAAAATGACGCAGACTGTTTTATCTTATGCTCTTGCATCAAACACTTGCACGTCAAGGCTACAGTTATTGGACACCAAATGCACAACTTAACACACACACACACACACACACACACACACACACACACACACACACACACACACACACACACACACATGAACACAAAACCCTCAGACTGGGTGACCTACCATTTTATGTGAAAATGGGTTCCCATATTTCTATTTATTCTAGGGCTCTGGAGTTGATGCCAATGTTTAGAACTCACCTTATAACTAAGCTCTACAACTTAAAATAAAATAGACATTTTCTAGAAACAGAGCCACTGGATGGAAAAAAAATGGGTGTTTACCCCAAAAGTGGGTGCCTCTCACACAAAACTGGGATTACAGTGAAAATACCTCACTAAAGATACCTTTGGTTGATTTTACTATTATGATTGTTTGAGTGGGGTTGTAAGGGGGTTGGGGGGGGGGGGAGAAGTGTGTGTGTGTGGGGGGCGGGGCGGGGGGGGGGGGGGGAGGGGAGGGTGGGGGGGGTGGGGGAGAGGGGGTCATCACTTTTGGTTTATAGAGCTGCTCAATGCACTCTTATGAATGAAAGAGTTTCATTATCAGTGGAATCAGTAGGTCATTTCAGAGGCGCACACTGAGTTGCACGTCAAACCACTCACAAATACTCATTTGGAGTGCACCAGATGGATCCAGTTGGCAAAGTCCCACATTCCACACTATAGGACAGCTAAGACTGAAAAGCAATCGTGGCGTTTATGGCGCGGTACAAGGTTTAAAACTAAGAAAATGTTGTTTTTAGAAGCGTGTCGGGCAAAAGTTTTTATGAAAACTGTTTTAAAACCTCTTTTAACTCAACTTTTCTTAATGTTAAAAGTGTTTTATTGTACATTACTTAACGTCCCGACAGCAACAAGGCTTTCTCAGGACGTGCCTGCACTGCTTGTGAAAAAACAACAACTAAACAGAACATTGAATGTATATCGCCAGCCGGTCAAATACATTAAATAAACCTAACACATGGGGCCTACATAAAGCTAAGACCATTTAGCAACACACATCCAATATCAAGAGCTACAGGCAGTGCAGACAGTAGGGAGAGTTTTAAAAAGTCAAATACAGGTGAATGGACAAAGGGCCGACAGAGACACATGCCCCAGAATAGAGAGAAAAACCCACCCTGTGGGGCTGACCAGGGTGCCCCTGGGAAATAAAAAGTAGTTAACCCCACCCAAGTCCCCCAGGGCAGACCCGGGTGGGGTTAAAAGTGTTTTAATTTACAAGCATGTCGTAACTGATATGCATCTATTCCAACGTATAGTGCTGGATATTTTTCCCATCCTCGCCTTCTCTCGGGCTTCGCTCAACACTCGACTTTCCAGTCCTTCCCTGAAACACCCCCAACCGGTCTGCCCTCAACACTCGACTTTCCAGTCCTTCCTTCAAACACCCCCAACCGGGTCTGCCCTGGGGGACTTTTTAGTTCCCAGGGGCACCCTGGTCAGCCCCACAGGGTGGGTTTTTTCTCTATATTCCGGGGGCATGTGTTTCTGTCTACCCTTGGTCCATTCACCTGCATTTTCCTTTTTTAAACTCTCCCTACTGTCTGCGCTGCCTGTGGCTCTTGATATTCGATGTGTGTTGCTAAATGGTCTTAGCTTTATTTAGGCCCCATGTCGTAGGTTTTATTTAACGTATTGGACCGGCTGGCGACATACATTCAATATTCTGTTGAGTTTTTGTCACTAGCAGTGCAGGCACGTCCTGAGAAAGTCTTGTTGCTGTCGGGACGTTAAGCTATGTACAATCAATCAACCTTCCTTCAAACGGACAGCATTCACACAAATAATACTTTACTATTACATCAGAAAATGGCCCATCCAAGCCTGCACTCTTTTAACTGCACTAAACGACTGACTGGTGCAGACGACGCATGAAACGACGCTGACTCTGTGACGTCATTTCCATTCAATCAATTTGTGCATACAATCCAAAAGGAGATGCGGCATTGATAACATCGACAAACCTACAAAATAAAGCAACAGGTTCAACCAAAAGGTCGGGCAGGACAAAAGACAACAGCAGCCTCACCCAAAGTCTAAACGTCCTCTCTTACAATGCGCACTCATACAATCACTTCACTTCTTAGCAACCGGCGCACGAATATAATTATAGGCTAAGTCAAACTAAAACAGAAGATAGTGGCGAAAAACCCTTTAAAATAGAAACAAAGAACGACGTTTCAGATCAAATATTCTTCATCTGACATGGAAACAAACGTAGAAAACGTATAGGCTAAGTCCCTGGTGAACGTATACATGAATCTCAAATCTGACCTTTCTCCACATCACCCCGGAAGTACATTACAACTCAACACTTTTTTTTAACAAAACAACCACACCCTCAAATAACAAACCTAATTCTGTAGAAACATAAACAATTTACTCCCTAAAACAACAAAATATCCCCCCTGACCCATATCAGCTATGAAGTTATTTATAGCTAGCTGAGAAGGGTGATGTAATACATACACGCTCATTTTCAGGGTTCTGTGTCACAACACACACACACACATTGCTGGGAGGGACAAGTTTTCAAACACACTACCGGCGTGTCTGTTAAACACAAAAGTGCATGTGTTAACGCCAAAATGAGAAAAACGGATTTTTTTACTTTTTATGAATCTTTACCGCAAGACAATGCAGAAACAACCCTCAGAAAAAATGGGTGTCTGACTTGGAAACCCAGAATTATACACATACCCAGTTTCCATAAGGATGGTAAAGACAGTCACCCGTTTTAGGTCTTTCGTCTACACACACACACACACACACACACACACACACACACACACACACACACACACACACACACACACAAAAGCACTCGGGCATGTTGTTACCCTTTAAACATGCTTGAGTAGGGTTGCAGATGACTGCTTTAATGACTCAAGGAGATGTTCTCTTCGCAATACAGTCATGGAACATGCTTATTACTCAATTATTGGAAGTGTACGTTTGGTCAGATATGCACAACACCGCGCTAGACTAATTGTGCAAAATTGCGTTTTTCATGCCCCATAAACAAGCATCTAGCTGGGTATTCTGTTACGACAAATCAATACTAAACCTTCACATAACACCATCTTCATCTTTTTCCATGAACAGCACCACCAAAATAACAAGAATCTCCGAAGAGTTAACATAACTGAAACACAGCAGCAGCTGCACAAAAGTGATGAGAGTGTAAATGTGAAATCTAAAGGAAAAATAGACGATTCCTGCTGTTTTGGTGACTGTGACTAATGCTACATAGTGTCTGTTGTGTGATATTTTCAAGATTTGCCAGGCAATGTGAAAAAGGACGTTTCAGTAATGGATATTAGGTACAAATTGTTAAAATTTTGAAAGTGAAGTTTGAACACAGATCAAAATAATTGTCTCCAAATCTCAAAAGGACAAATACTGAAGTTTATTTTGTGCGAACAAAATCTTATGAATATCCAAACATAAATCTTTTGAACTTGCTTATCCGCTTTTTGCGTACTGACGCGCACGAGTTATTTCTTTCAGACTTGTGTATTTGGCGCCCCGCACCAGTAACAGTGGCATTGAAGTGCAAATCTCTGATACCAAAAGCATACTATAGGATAAAACAGGTTACGTCGTGTTTCACAAGACAATCAGCAGGAAGAGTCATAAGTGGGTTTTCACTTAGCAGCAAACTCAGAAACAAGTTAATCCATCGTCGTGAATTTCCAGGTTTGGGGGTAGGTGTGTGTAATTGTCAATAAAACTATCAATTTCGGTCGAAACCTAAAACTTCTTTTGCAATTTACATAAAACAGAATCCCAATTGCAGTGAAGGGAACTGGTCCTGGCAATATTTGTGCTATCGCGAGAAACCTGCTTACTTTGTAATATATTATTTGGGGAGGGGAGGGGGGTTAAGATGTCTTCTGCTGGCCATACATGCACCATTTTCCATGGAAACTCAAATAATTTTACAGTGAATATTGCCAAATAACTGATGTTTCTGAAAGTGTGAAAGTGTAATATGAATTTGAAAATTCCGAAGGAAACGCACGGTTTGGGCTGCAACACGATGTCATAAGCTAAATTTCGAGCCTTGTAATTTCTGAATTGAGAGTACTCGTTTACTATGGGTCGTAGCTCCAAAAGCTAACAACGCGGTTTGCAGGGTTAGAAGGAGAATTAAAACAAGATGGGGATTTCATCCCAAAGTCTACCGTATTGTTTGGAGCTCACATGCGTTTTTAAGTCCCTTCTATTTATAGAAGGGACTTTTTAGGACGGGTCGCAGTGGGCGAATTTAATAGCATGTCCATTATGTCAAAGTCGGGCAGGCTAAACCTCTAACAATTAAAGTAACAAGGTAAAAATTACGTCATGTCTAGTTACGCTAACCTCGCTGCTGAACGTACAATTGGCGCGAATTGCCGTATGTGCGTATGTATGTATGTGTGTGCGTATGTATGTAAACAAGAGAATCTCCGATATTTCTGTACACACAAGCTTGAAACTTGGCGAAATACTTTCTTAAGTGGGTGGCTAAGAGAACCTCCGAGCATAATGTAATTCAATGTCTCATTGAAGAAATAAACAACCGTTTATGGGAAGTCGGTTGACCCAGATTAGAGTCCGTAATTTTTGTCATATTTACTTGAACTTTTGCATGTAGCTAGTTTGGAGAAAGACATTGGACGAGTTCGTTAGCCAGCTTTGTATCCTGTCAACTTATTTAGTAAAAATTAATTCTTTTCAGAAAAGAAATAAAACACTAAAAAAACCTTTACTTCTAGAGAAAGTCAGACAGTGGCGGTGACGTAAAAGAGGAAACTCCCGTCACCCCGCAGACACTGACATAATACTCTAAATATGACGTCATTCTCTCTCTCTCTCTCTCTCTCTCTCTCTCTCTCTCTCTCTCTCTCACACACACACACACACACACACACACACACACACACACACACACACACACACACACACACACACACACACACACACACACACACACACACACACACACACAATCAAATCAGCAGCACTGAAATTGTACCTTGAAATTCTAGTTTTGTCACCATTATCTCAAGTCTAGAACTAGAAATCAAAGTTGAACACATATCACGTAAAATATAAAATTACCTAAAAACTAAAATGACGTAATGAAAAATGACGTTTTTCAAGCCAATGACGCGTATGCACTGTGCCCCTTACAGAGCTCACTGACGCATTTGCAAAACTGCGAGACTTTTTCAATAGGAGATATTTCAACATCAGAATCAGGTCAAAGACAACAGGGAGAGACCCTTGACAGCGAGGGCAGCTCGCAAATTAAAGAGATTTTGTAGCTTATGGCTCTCATATAGAGGCTTTGTGGGTTATGGTTCATCCCATCACTTCTGTTTTTGAAGAGACGTTTTACGATAGGTCTCAGTGGAGCGTGCCCATAACGTCATAGGTGGGCAGGCCTCAATCTACGACCTGAAGTAACAAGACAAAAATAGGTCATGTCTAGTTACGCTAACCTCGCTGCAGAACGTAAAGCGCCGCGAGCGCGCGCGCGCGCGCGCGTGTGTGTGTGTGTGTGTGTGTGTGTGTGTGTGTGTGTGCGTGCGTCCTTGCGTGCGTGCGTACGCGCGCGCGGTGCTTATGTACATAAACATGACAATCAACGATATTTGTGTACGTGCAAGCTTGAAAATTATTGAAAAATGCTTTATTCATGGGGTGTCTAAGAGACCCTCCGAGCATGTTTAAATTGTTTGTTCATTGCAATAGTTAAATGACCATTCATAAACAGCCGGTTGACCCAGATTCGAGCCCGTACTTTTTGTCATATTCACTTGAAAGTTTGGATATAGCTAGCTTGGAGAAAACATTGGATGAGTTCGCTAGCCGTTCGGTGAAAATTATTTTTTGGCAGAAGAAAGGAATAACAAGATGGGATGAACCATAACCCACGAAGTCCCTTCTATATAAGAGCTGTCCTCACTGTTAAGAGTCTCTATCTTTTGTATTGGACCTGATTCTGATGATGAAATATCTCCAATTGAACAAGATGAGGATTTCATCCGAAAGTCTACCGTATTGTTTGGAGACCACATGCGTTTTTCTTTTAGGAACATTCACAGTTGTTCATATTTTTAAGCTTATCTTTCTGATCCATTTCCTTCCTTTCTACGCCAACCTCTGATCAACACACACGCCGGCACACACAAATAAAGACGGACACACGGCGCTTCCCGTCATTAGTAGGCTTTGTGGGCTGAAGTAGCGACAGGAATTTTGAAGAAGAATAGCACGAGCAGCAAAATGACGTCACTATAAGCTTGACGTCATGGCATCGCTAGTCTTAGGACGTCGTGTACACAGTGACGAAATTGATGTTTCACGTCACTCATCCGAAAGGCATGCAGCCTCTTCCAGGGTAGCTCGTAGATCAAGCGCATAACAAGGAACAGCACTTGGAGTCCCTGCTACGTTAAAAACGTGTTGGAGTGCCACTATGGTGTCGCACAAATACCAGCTCGTGCGCGCGGAATCCAAAGAGGAGACGATAATAAAGATAATGCGTTTTTAAATATATCTGATCGTCTGTTGTTTACAATAGTACGTGTGTGTATGTGTGTGTAATGGGCTCTTGTGCCTACTGTGGCAATAGCAAGTAGACCAAGCACTTTTGGAGTCCCTGCCGTATGTTAAAAACGTGTAGGAGTCGTGGCGCGGTGCTAAACGACAGAAATATGTCAAGGTTTTTACTGGGTTTTTTTGTTGTTTTTTTTCTGAAAAGAATTAATGTTTACTGAAGAAGTTCAAAAGGGTGCAAGGCTGGCTAACGAACTCATCCAATGTCTTTCTCCAAACTAGCGATATTCAAAATTTCAAGTAAATATGACAAAAATTACGGACTCTAATCTGGGTCAACCGACTTTCTATAACCGCATTTTACGTCTTTAATGAGACATCCAGTTGCAACATGCTCGGAGGCTCTCTTAGCCACCCCATGAAGAAAGTATTTCGCCAAGTTTCAATAGAATATCTGAGATTCTCGTGTCTACACACACACACACACACACACACACACACACACACACACACACACACACACACACACACACACACACACACACACACGCGCGCGCGCGCGCGCGCGCGCGCGGCCTTTCACACCAAATGTACGTTCAGCAGCGAGGTTAGCGTAACTAGACATGACGTATTTTTTATCTTGTTACTTCCGTTGTCAGAGGATTAGGCCGGCCCGCCTTTGACATCATGGACGAGCTATTAAATTTGCCCTACCGCGACCCATCCTAAAAACTTAAAAAAAAATTCGAATTCTGAAAATCAGACAGTGACGGTGACGTAAAAGCAGCAACTTCGTCACCACGCAGACACTGACGGAATACTCTCTCTCTCTCTCTCTGTCTGTATCACACACACACACACACACACACACACACACACACACACACACACACACACACACACACACACACACACACACACACACACACACACACACCGACGCACTGACAGAAGAGTGTGCGCGTGTAGTATATCATAGAGGCCGTTTACACTTGCACGTCAACCCGGGTTGAACCCGAGTACAACCCCGGGTTGAGCGTTTACACTTAATCCAACCCGGGTTAGAGCAGGGTAGAGTTCAACCCTGGTCCAAAGCAGGGAGGCCGTTTACACACCCACCCCGGTTGAACCCGAGTACAACCCGAGTTGGAGAGTTTACAATTGACCACACTAGGTTTGGAGCAGGGTAGAGTTCAACCCTGGTCCGAAGCAGGGCTGAACCGGGGTTGGATATAAACCGCATTCCATTCCACGTCATCACTGTGCATGTTGCCAAAAAATCGGGGACGTGACGTCACTGGCAGGAATTTCAGTACAGTTGACACAACAGATTTCATAGCCTTGACTTCGATTGTTCACATCGATAGAGAACATGAGATGTTTTTGTGGCTTCGCATCTATGTCTGGACTAAAAGGTGCTCATTATAAGTTTCAGTGCTGCACGATTTGCCTCCAGCAGTATTGAGACCGTGGCAGAGAACAAACACTTCTGATTATAAAATAAGCGTATGCTCAATCAGGCAGCACAGGTCGCTTTGTTCATCATCGCCCGGCCGTTTACGTCTCTCACACCTCGGTTGAAAGGTGCATCGACCTTTTTTTATCAGGGTAAATTTGCATGAGCTCTGTTCATCATAAGTCTTTCTGAAGAATACGTTAGGCTTGTAAATAAATCTTTGAAAAATTCAGACCGTTTGTTTGACATTGGTACTGTGTTTCAGTGTCTGGTCGCAGTACATTGCGAATATTATTATATCCAGTTTGTTATGTCATAGTATGGTCGCATGTCCTAAAAACAGTCCTAAAACAGAAAATCGCGCTCATGTTGTGGTAGATAATTGAAGTGATAAAACTAAACGAACAAGAGAGCGTCAGATGCTAACTGTTCATAAAATTCATAGAGTTGTTTCTTTATTCTTCATGTAACGGCCACCAGTTTTTCTCCGTTTCCTGGATGGTCGTTACAGACAAGTTGGGTTGTACTGGAGATATTTTTCATGTGTATTAGTTTGATTTGTGTTTTTCATTCAGTCGTACCGGTGGTATGAATGACCGGTTTTCAGCTTGGTCGCATTACTGTCGCAAGTAACAGTCGGGACTTTTCAGCAAATCATTATTAGAGCCACTGAGCTCGTCTTCTGGCGTGGTACTCATGTCAAATTATGTCTTGTTCGATGTTAATCCGTTTTCATGGACCCGTTTACAGGCCGAAACTGCTATATGTTGCAAAGACGTCCCGTTTAGTTCCGCGACATCATGATTTGCTTCCGGCGGTCTGTCATTGTAGTAGCCGTAATAGTTTGTCTCATTTTTGTGTCTGTTCAGTAACAATTATCACTAAACATGTAAGTTTCTTCTTTTTGTCTACCGTATTGAAAATACGGTAGACTTTGAGATGGGGCTGGTCGGAGCACGTTCCGTAGCATGCAAATGACGAACATAGGCGGGGACACATCAGACTCTGACAGTGAAGTAACACGATAAAAAGTTACGTCATGCCTAGCTACGCTAACCGCGCTGTTGAACGTACATTTGGCGGGAAGCGCCGTGTGCACGTGCGTGTGTGTGTGTGCGTGTGCGTGTTTGTGTGTGTGTGTATGTGTGTGTGGACACGAGTATCTCCTGTGTTTGCGTACGTACAGGTCTGAAACTGTTGGAAATGCTTCTTTAAAGATGTATTTCGGAGTTCTTTTGAACATATTTAAATCGTGTGATTTGGTCAAGAAAAAAAAAAGCCGTTTATATAAAGTCGGTTGACCCGTATCTGCCTGTCCGTAATTTTGGTTCTATTCACTTGGAATTTTGGATATAACTAGCTTGGACATAGACATTTGATGAGTTCGTAATCCAGCGTTGTACCTCTTCAACTTTCTGAATAATACTTAATTCATTTTTGCAAGTTTTGGATCCACTATATACTTCCATGAAATGGTCAGTCCTGGAAGAGGCTGTGTGGAAGAAAATAGTCAGCCCTGGATGAGTGACGTCAAATTCGTCACTGTGTACACGGCGTCGTGAGACTAGTGATGCCATGTGTTACGTGTTGAGTCGTGGTCGTAGTATGATATCACACCAGACGCACGCACGTAAGTTCTTTTAAAGAAACTTCACTCAGCTGCAACCCGTCACACGTGGCTTAAGGATGTAGACCACACTGGAGTAACACTTCCAACAATATTTTATTTCAGCGATGCGATCTCCAAACAATGCATTCACAAATGCACCAACACTGATACAATGTCTCCTCTTCAAAGTGTCAACGCTTTTGACACACTGCGGTTATCATACAATGTACACACTATACACTGCTAAACGCCGTCACTGACAATGTACAATCGCGCTTCCTAGCCCCGTCTTATATCATGTATAGTTCCAGAATAATCCAGCAACTTCGTACAACACAACCAATCAGAACAGAATACGTAACCAAAACTCATAAATATTAATGAAAAAGAATATACAAGAATAATCTACTTTCCTCTTCGCGTCATAGGATCGGCCTGACCTCAGAACTTGTCAAGCGTGGGGTCGGCTCTCTGTAGCTCTACCAGCTTGTCCCTATTCACCACGTCTGCTTCCGTGTTGTCAGCCACTTTCAAAGAGATCGTCTGGTGACTCTTCTTTGCTTGACTTCTCGTGGTATCAGAACAGAATACGTAACCAAAACTCATAAATATTAATGAAAAAGAATATACAAGAATAATCTACTTTCCTCTTCGCGTCATAGGATCGGCCTGACCTCAGAACTTGTCAAGCGTGGGGTCGGCTCTCTGTAGCTCTACCAGCTTGTCCCTATTCACCACGTCTGCTTCCGTGTTGTCAGCCACTTTCAAAGAGATCGTCTGGTGACTCTTCTTTGCTTGACTTCTCGTGGTAACAGCACATGTTTTAGGTCTCCACTTCGGATCTGGATCCTCTGCGTTTCTGACACCGTCAACGTTTTCGATGATAAGGTCGTCGACTGGGGTCTTCACGCATAACACCTTCACCTCTCCTGTCAGGTACGGGGTGTTGACACTGATCTTGGCAAGTGAGATAATCCTCACAGTTCCGTCGGCCAAAATGAGGGTGGTCCACTCCTGTAGCTTCTGGTCTTCAGTTACTAGGTCCTCTCTCACGATGACGCAGCTACAACCGGTGTCTCTCAGCAAACTCACTGATGCGTTGCCGACGAATACTGACACCACAGGCATGTTCGGTACTTCATTCTCAGGCAGCGCGAAGTTTGAGACTGGTAAGAATGTAGCCCCATCTCCTACTGGGATGCGTCCATTCCTTCTGAAAGATTCAATCAGCTCCAGTGTCACTCGCCTTTCTCCAGACTCAAAATCACTAGATGACGTCACATCATTTGCCAGTACAGCGGCGGCTCTATGTTGAGCCACCCCACCCGGGTCTGCCCTGGGGGACTTGGGTGGGGTTAGGTATTTTTTAGTTCCCAGGGTCACCCTGGTCAGCCCCACAGGGTGGGTTTTTCTCTCTATTCTGGGGCATGTGTTTCTGTCTACCCTTTGTCCATTCACCTGTATTTGCCTTTTTAAAACTCTCCCTACTGTCTGCACTGCCTGTAGCTCTTGATATTGGATGTGTGTTGCTAAATGGTCTTAGCTTTATTTAGGCCCATGTGTTAGGTTTATTTAACGTATTTGACCGGCTGGCGACATACATTCAATGTTCTGTTTCTTTTTTATTTTTTCACAAGCAGTGCAGGCACGTCCTGAGAAAGCCTTGTTGCTGTCGGGACGTTAAGCAATGTACAATCAATCAATCAATCTATGTTGAGCCATTTCTGCCTGTTGTTCCGCGATCTTGGTTGGTCCTTCTGGTGTTATCGCCTCGGGGGAACATCTTTAGAAGGACACCATATCGCCTTGTGTCCCCTCTTTCCACAAACGAAACATGTCAGGCTCTCTTCATCGACATGTGTTTTGGGATGTCTCTGACGTTGTGGGTTTCCTCTGCTGGTGTAGATCCGCGCTGCGGCATTCTGGGCCCGAACTTCATGTTGTGGGCGTCCAGGTATCTTTGAGCGAAATCTGCCAGGGCCTTCAGGGACTGGTCCTTTTGCTCCCTGAGGTGGGCGGCCAGGTCCTTAGAACATGCGTTGAGGACTTGTTCTTTGATGATGAGGTCACACAGGTCCTGGTACTCCTTGTTTAAACCAGCCAGCTCTATCCATTTCTCCAGGTAGCTCCTGATTCTTTCAATGAATAGGCCGGGTGTTTCTCCTTCTTCGGGCTTGCAGTTCCCAAATCGTCGCCTGTAACCCTCTTCAGTGAAATCTCAGCAGGGAGGCTCTCAACTGCGTATAATCTTCGGCTTCTTCTCTTGGCAACCAGGTGTAAAATTCAAACGCTTTGCCAGTTAGAAGTGCACTCATTTTGATAGCCCAAGTCTCTTGTCTCCAGTTATTGGAGCTTGCGAAGCGCTCGAATCGCTCTAGGTCCATCTTATCTGAATTTTCAACGAAAGGTGGAAGCTTTGGCCCACGGGCTATTTGCTCTCTGCTGGCTAATGCTGTTGCTTCAGTAGCTCTCTGGCTCTGTGCCTCTATCTCCATCTGCTTCAGATGAATTTCGTGTTGTCGCTGCCTCTCCGCCTCTTCTCGCTGTTTCTCTGCTTCTTCTGCTTGAAGTCGTAAAAAAAGGTCGGGCGTGCCCCTTAAAAGGGGCACAACTGAACTTTTTGAAGGTTTCTGTTCGCAAAAAAGCTTTTACTGGGCTTCAGTATACAATACAATACAATAATATTTTATTGATCCCTCACGGAGAAATTCACTGTCTGCCCATACAACACATGGCATCATCACTCATTGTTACGTAGTGGGGTCGTAGTCGTAGTATGATAAACACACCAGACGCACGCACGTAAGGTTCTTTTTTAAAAAACTTCATTCAGCTGCAACCCGTCACACGTGGCTTAAGGATGTAGACAATACTGGAGTAACAGTTCCAACAATATTTTAATTCAGCGATGCGATCTCCACACAATGCATTCCCAAATGCACCTACACTGATACAATGTCTTCTCTTCTGCATATGTCAACACTGGCGACACAAAGTTCCTCACACAACATACACCACCGTTACGCTGCGTCTCTCACAATGTACACCCTATACGGGCCACGTACCTACGATAAACTGTATGTCCCTACAACTGACAATGCGTGACAATATACACACGAGCTTCCTAGCACCAACTTTATATAGTAGAACAACTTTCTAGAATAATCCAGGAATTTACTCAACGCAACCAATCGGAACGGAACACGTAACTGAAACTCATAAATATTAATGAAAAAAAAAGAACTTTCTAGAATAACTAAACTGGTCTACAAAATTCGACTGTTCATTTCAGCCCCAAATCCCAGTATGTAATATCACACAAAAATATGGCAAAGCGTTTACGACTTTTCACAACACACAAAGAACGGCTGCTAATTTCACGCGCACAGTAAACAACTATGACTAGCAACTTTGCTACTGTGTTACAAAAAAGTTTCTTACTCTTTTGACGTCACATGTACGAGGTCGCTAGACAGCGCGACCCTGCTTCGAACGTTCTGGTTCATTCTCAGCTAATCTACACAACACAAAAATCGACCGCTCTTCTCCGTGCGACTTTTCTAGAAGCTTCCGGACTAAAATTATATATCTCTATCTATCTTTATCCCGTAGTCTTGCCGGCCGTTGGAGCACCACTGATAACTTAACAACCAGCTCCCTCCATTCCTCTCTGTTCTCTGCCTTTCTCAGCGTATCGCCCAGCTTGAGTCCTGTCCACTCTGAGATATTGTCCTCCCATCTTTTCCTCGACTAAAATTAGCGTATCATAACAAAACAAAATCCGCTACCATGCACGAACAATAGAGAATCTCACTGAAAAGGTACGTGATACGTAACGATGAAAGCTCAAATAAATATCGATCGTTTCCTACGATTAACACATGTATGCTCTCACAGAACAATACAACCACAATCGTAACACTCATTCGTAGGAATAAATAAATAAATAAATAAATAAATAAATAAATAAATAAATAAATAAATATAATAATAATACTGAAAGGGCTCGTACTCAAGAACTGAAGAATGTTGACCAACACTATCTACTGGTATTACTGTTGAAAAGGGTAACAGCCTGAGGGACAAAAGAGTTGGCATAACGTGATGTACGACTTTTGGGTACTCGAAGTCTGCCACTTTGTTCAATACGTCTGCTGTCAAATTCATATCTAAGTGGATGTGTATTGTCATCAAGAATGTCAGCCAATGTGTTCGTAATCCGTCTGTTGTACAGTGTGTCCAAATTATCCTGTGCCCTACCAATCACCCTGCCCCCTTTCCGGATTACTTTGTTAAGGCGATCTTCATCTCTTTTACATAAATTTCTACCCCAGCACGTCAGTCCAAAAGTTAGAATGCTAACAATACTGGAGCAGTAAAACATCTGTAGAAGCTGAGTGCTTACATGAAATGATCTGAGCTTTCTCAAACAGTAACGACGGGTATTTTTTCACAATAGCATCTGTGTTTTGTTTCCAGTTGAGCGCGTTGTCAAAAAGAACACCTAAATACTTGTAGGACTCTACACGCTCAACTTCTGTTCCCTTGATGACAACAAGACCGGGATGCTGTTTGTTATTCCTGAAATCTATGACCATCTCTTTTGTTTTGCCAACATGTAATTCAAGATAGTTTCTATCGCACCACTCTACAAAGTCGTCGATCTCCTGTCGATAGTGTCTGTCGTCCTCATCTGTAATCCTACCTGTCAGAGCCGTGTCTTCAGCGTATATGTCCATGACACAGTCGTCATGAGTCGCTTTACAATCTGCTGTGTACAAAGAAAACAAAAAAGGCGACAGGACAGTCCCCTGTGGTGCACCGGTGTTGGTAAAAAGTACATCTGAGATTAGATCCGAACTAATTCTGACAAACTGTGGGCGGTTAGTGAGATAGTCCAAAACCCAAAGAATGGTAGAGGCATTTATATTCATGTGAACTAGCTTGGAGGCGAGTATGTGTGGCTGAATGGTGTTAAAAGCAGACGAAAAAACGAACATCAGTCGAATGGGGGCTCCTGGTTTTTTTCACACGAGAGTAGATGTTGTTTACAACATGCAAAATGTCATCATCAACACCTCTTTGCCTTCTGTAAGCAAACTGAAAGGGGTCCCACTTACCCACTTAGACAGTGACCACCCTATTGTCCCACCAAATGTTTGTTTTCTTTCGTCCTTTCAAAGCGAAAAGAGGCCCACCGAAATCTTGTGGCGGCTTACCGTGAAAAGATTGCTTCTGTCAGGCGATGGTAGCTGACGTCATAACTATTCTATATGACCTTAGGTCATCTGCATAATTATATCATCAGAGACAAGATGGCGGATGAACCAGCGAAGAAAAAAAGAAAGTATCAGTCGACTCGCGCCGACAATGACATACTCGGAATTGAAGAGAAGAAAGAGTAAGAGATACAAGATACCCCTAAGTAGAATTTATATCGGACAAGGGAATATGGAGCTTGGCTTGACCGCCCATCCGGAATATGGAGCTTTCCAGCTCTGTGAATCAGTAAGTAATCTACGGTCTTCCTATAGTTCCGTGATCGCTAATGATTTTCAGAATTCACGATCTTCAGTAGAATTTATCTCTTACTGATTTCGTAAGATTTTAAACCTGTTTTATCATATAGTTACGAGCTAGTTATCAGATTTTATGCTGCAAGGATCTGAAAACTACGGTGTGTCTCAAAATTGCACGTCGCTGGGCGTGACACGTTTTTGTCTGTGCGGGCTCTCATTCACTCGATTCACAGAGGTAGTGTTTCTGCTGCGATGGTGCATTTGTCGTTTCCAGTGATGCTTTCAGTTACGTAGACTTCGATGTGTGAGATGTGAAATTGACTGCAGTGCAGAAAGTGGATATAAATACCAATGTTTTGTTTCGTGTTTCCGAGGGATAAATGATCAAAAGTCAAACTAGGCACCGTGGACACTGGCTCAGTCGCTTTGCGCGGAGAGTCGAACAAGCCACGCCCCTGGCAGTGCACTGATACAGCACGATCGTTACTAGTACTCCATAAGCCAGTCCTGGCTATCACCCCCCCCCCCCCCCCCACCACTCAATAAGATTAGTTTCAAAGTGTACCTTATTATGTCCTGAGATGTTTAAGCCATATTTCCCTAAAATCCTTCGGAACACACCAGACATATAGCCGATTGCGCAAGGGTACCCCCATTTACGCTCTTTGCGGATGCTAAAATGAGGTTGAGAAACATTTTCCTCTAAATAAATCAGAATTCATTTCAGAAGCCAAAATCAGGCACACCTTCTGCGTCCTCTGCAAAAAACAGAATGAAACAATATTTAATCTCTGGCTCACAGTGAAGGTATTTGTGCACCCAGTAAACGCCATTTCCGCGAAATCGCAAAAAAGACAAAAATAATGTGTCAGATGCCTTCAGACATTTTCTATAGCACTGACAGTCCATTGACAGGCTTACATCATTTAAACAGGATGTCACAATTATTATAAACTTGACTAGGTGATGCTGTGATCACTGTGAGTGCCACAGTGGTTGATTTTGTATCCCTACCCCCAAGTTGTAAAAATACACAAAATTAATTAGAAAAAATTACTAAAGTTATTCCGTTTCATTGTGACCTCTCCTTACATATTAAGTTGCAATAATGTGAGCATAAAGTGCAAGAAAATAAGAAGTCGGCATCCTCTACAGTACGTTTGTGGTGAATGATAGCTTTTTCCCATTTAACATTGCCAAATTGGGAAACGTACGTTGTTTCCGATGGCCTCAGAAATTTTGTATACAACTGATAGGTCTCTTTTTTTTTAGGTTTTATTGGTTAGGATAGAGTACCACAGTTACTCCCAACCTGATTTTATGATGCTGTGATGCATTTAGGGGCCACAGTGGCTGAATCTGCTGCCCTACTTCCATTTTACCAGTACGCAAAGGAACGCAAAATGATCATAACAATTGCTTACGTCATACTCCTCTGTTTAAATATTTTTTTGCCAGTTTTCTTAACAAAGTATGCATATTGAACATAGAAATTTGATCATTTCATTAATTTCAATGTGACCCATTAATTTAATATTAACTATTTTTAACGTTTAGGTGATATTTCACCTTTCTTTTGATTTATTTTCGTCTAGAAAGGTGTAAATATGAAAATGCGTAATAAAATTGCATGGTTCCTAACAGCCAAAACAATGTTATCAGAATACTTAGTTTCCACGAGATCACCACTTCCACCCCCATTTTTTGCCTTCTTCTTCTGCAACGTTAAATTCCTTGATGGCCGTCTTTAAATCTTATATTGTTCTGACTGCCAATAAGTGAGCTGTCAGGAGCTCGGCAGCAGGTTTTCAGAGTTTGGTGTACAGGGGCGTGTCTTCTGGTCAGAACTGCGAGCGGACCACTTCTCTGTATAGACAGGTCTGGAGAATGTGCTAAGGAGACTGATTTTCTACGCCACATTAGCATAGGGCTGTTTCCGCATGACCCAGTCTCACGAGGTGAGTCTAGAGTGATCAGTGCGTAAATGGAATATGGTGGCCTGGCTCTCTCTGTTCAGCTTGTTGATGTCGTCTGCCCACGGACTGCAGCAGCCATTCTGTTGCTGTAGTGTCTTGGTTTCTTACAGGAGGTTGTGATCTTAAGCTAGTCTGGCGCCTGCTGTGGCCAGGCTGTCAGCCTCGCCATTCACAGCTACTCCAGAATGCACTGGAATCCAATTCAGCACTATTTTGTGGACAGGGCATCCAGTCTATCTTAAAGCTTCCTGGTGAGGAGATCAGTGGATCAAGCTGCTGCCTTAACCTAGCTAGTGCTCTGCTGCTGTGTTGAGCACCTGCAGATCTGTACGATAGTAGGAGCTGCTGCCGCCAGTGGTAAGAAGAGGGAGGTAGTAGTGCGGTCTGCACAAGAGATGTACACGCCACTTCCTTCGTTCCGCACGGCGTCTTATAGTCTATCAGATTACGCAATTTCTGTGGAAGTAAGTAGTTCGTCAAAAGAGTAACAATGGTTTGCGGGTGTAAAATTAAAGTGCGAAAGGAAATAAGTTTGTTTTTTTACCACAATAGTTGTTGTCCTAAGGATGGAGACATTTATGTATAAGTGTTTTTTCTCGACTATGTTTCGAGATAGGGGACCAGTCCGAAAGTAAGGAGGACCAGTCTAAAGTATGTAACCTTAAAAAGAATCGAACAAATATTTGGTATTGAAATCGTATGTATAACTGGAATAAGTTTTATATTTTTCTAAGTGATGGAATGAAATTACGATTGCAGCAAATATTTTTGTATTTTGGGCATAAATTGTGGAAAGAGTACTTTTTAATGTGGTAAGTAGTCTAGAGTCGTTAGTTGCAAGATGGCGCCCGCACTTACGTGTGTGACCAGCACACTCGATAAAATGCAGGTATCTTGCTTTTTATGTGGACAGGAAGATTTTTTTTACACTTCAAGAACATCGCAAACCTTGATTTTATTTCCTGCAGTACACGTATAATGAACTTACAGAGGTGAGTACATGTTTTCTTGTAGTTCGTATACGTACATGTAGATGATACTAATACAAACACACGCGCGCGAACAAACACCCGCAGGCACAGACACATTTGATCATGAAATTCAAAACATAAATCCCATTTCAACAAGGAGTTGTAATGTAAGGTAACAATTTAGTACATGTAATGCACACACATGTGGTATTGGCCGAGTCATGATGGCTGAAGGCATCTGTGCCAAGTCACACTTTATCCTCACCATGAACCTTTTGCAATTTTGGCTTGTCATATATGTAAGAAAATAGATTTTCAGTTACTTCATAACGTGTTTTCATGGTGTAGCATTTTTTTGTTTTGGTTTTGCACTAACTTGCCAGCATGTTCATTCTTGTTACAGACATCATGCCGTTTTTCATATTCACTGGAATTATTCCTCTTGGAAAGACACCAGAGCCTGAAAAGATGTACACCTCGTACATTTCCTGTAAGGCACAACTACTGAGGATGGACTCTTTTGCTACATCTGACAAGCTAAGTTCAGAGACAATGTTATAGTTAATATTAGAGTATTGTGGACTAGGATCACAAAAAGGTGGCACAATATTATACAGCAAGCATGTTGATGTTCATTGTTCTGTGTTGCTCAGGGACCAGAGTAACTATCATTACCTGACTCAGTTGAAACTTTCAACACTGTAACTTTTCTGGTTCAAATGTCTTCCCAAGGGATGCACCCTGAGCATGCTGCCTCCATCGTGAGTGGGTTTGTACACCACTGGTCAGTCTCAATGTCTGGCAGTTGTGCCAAGCATTGACACACAGCAGCGCATGGCTGATCACTGGTGTAGCAACTGCAAACTGCATTGCATGCGTCTGTGGGCAGTCACAAATGATGTCAGACAGCAGTTCAGGGGCAGACACCTCTTGTGTGGTCATAACATGTGTAATGGCACCAGTTTCATTATCTCTCATGTACCCAAACTTTGTGGAATCTAGGTGAGTCATGATAGGTTCATTTGCATGTCTCCGCACATACAGTTGGATCACTGCTCTAAGCAAATGCTGATCAAAGCTGTCATTTGTGGTGAGGGGGGGGGGGGGGGGGGGGGGAGTTTTTTGCACTCACAGGCTTGTGGCCTTTGGTCATTTTGCATCGGACCTTGTTAGTGTCATTTTCATGATGTCCATACATCCTGCACACAAACTTCATGCTGGCTGACCTCATTTCAGGTGTTATGATAGGCCCATTACCGAGCGATGCAAAGTCTTGGAAACCACTTCCCTCTTGCATGATCAGGCGAAATGCTGTTCCTTTGCCATGACCATGAAAGGAACTAAGGGTATCACACCCTGTTATGCAGTACACTGGCAGCAGCACATTCCTGTGGAGAACAGTCAGCATATCATACAGGGTGTGCACAGCGATAAGCCACCCTTTTATACACAATCTATCCAATGTAAATGGGTGAAATACAGCAGCCCAAATCTATACTGGGTACATCATGCCTGGCTGGATTTGCATCGGGTTGATTTATGCTGTGTAGATTTATGCCTATTTAATACCATCATAGTAAGTTTCAGCAACATTCAAGGGCACAACAAATAATGAAATAATTTTGTTTCATATTTTTCACAATACTGTCTATTTTTCGTTGTACATCTTGTGACATCTTACTCTTGTTCAAAGTCGAACTATGCTTGATGAAAAGACTATTTTCGAGCACCTGAAAACTGTGCGAACAGTTTGTGTGACAGACTGAATATTAAGAATTATTAAATGGATGTGAAAACTTAATGTGAAAAGCACTGAGCTTAATAAATATGAACGTTATATTTGTCTTATGTGTGTGTCTGTGTGTGTGTGTGTGTGCTTATGATTATTTATGGAAATTTAGTGGCACTCTTTTAGTGGACACTTCCATAAGGAACACATAAGTGTATCTACTGTAACTGCTCTCATCTTTCAATGTGATGAAACTCTATGCTCGTGCATAGGGTTCATACAGTAGGTTAAATACGGTAGGTTTTATTTTGTTTGTTTGTGCCGATAGTCCGTGAGGCCCGTGGTCCACTTGGAATCTGTAAGACACGGTTAGCAGGGGGGGGGGGGGGGGGGAGTTTTAGTGAGTTGTAGGGAGTCTGTCGGAGGTCTAAATACGTTAGTACGGGCTTTACTGTCAGTGGGTACAGACGTATGTGAGACACCTTAGCCCGGATTCCAAGACTCTGAAACCTAGAATTCAGGTATGTTTCTATACGTATTATTGATGGTTATTGCGTTAAAGATAGTATGCGTTAATAGGAGTTAATTCGGTTGTATAGTGTTGTCTGGTTTGGTTCAGTATGTTGGTTTGGAGTTCAGTGAGGTAACCGGTGGTTTTTGTATACAGTTATTTACCGAGATGGACAACTAAAGGAATGTGAGGTTATGAAGTCGTTATGAAGGTAGTACGTGGTTAAGTATAGTCTTTTCCAGCGTATGGGATAATGTATAGTGAGTGTTAGGTTATAGTCTGTTTCAATGTAGTTGTACAGTTATGGGGTGTTACGAAAGTAGTCAGGTTATGAAGCACGTGTGTGTGTGTGTGTGTGAATGAACGTGTGAGTTGTTTGTATCAGCCAGGTTACGTAATGTATCTTACCTACCTTGGCTGCATCATCACGTCAGACGCCAAGCTGGACAAGGAGCTGGACAACAGGCTGGCAAAAGCGAACAGTGCTTTCGGGCGACTATTCAAGCGGGTGTGGCACAATCAACAGCTGAAAAAAGGCACCAAGATCAGCGTGTACAGAGCTGTCGTCCTCACCACCCTGCTGTACGGTTCCGAGTCCTGGGCCCTCTACCGCAGCCAACTACGACTCCTCGAACGCTTTCACCAGCGCTGCCTGCGTACCATCCTCAGCATTCACTGGAGTGACTATGTCACCAACGTCGAGGTCCTTGAACAGGCGGAAACTGTGAGCATCGAGGCTTTGCTGCTGCGAACACAGCTTCGCTGGGCGGGGCACGTCTCCAGGATGGAGGATCGTCGCCTACCCAAGATCACTCTGTTCGGCGAGCTCGCCACTGGACACCGAGACAGAGGGGCACCAAAGAAGAGATACAAAGACGGTCTCAAGAAGTCACTTAGTGCCTGCCAAATCGACCACCGCCAGTGGTCTTCGCTTGCTGCGGACCGTGACACCTGGCGCTCCACCATTCACAAGGCAGCCGTCTCCTTTGAGGACTCTCGCAGAGCTAACCTTAAGGACAAGCGGCTCAGAAGAAAAAACAGAGCTGTCGTAACTCAGAACCCTGAACAGACCTTCCCCTGCAGCCACTGCGGTCGTACCTGCCTGTCCCGGATTGGCCTCCGCAGCCACGAAAATGCCTGCAGACGACGTGGGCAAGCCCTATAGAATCTTCGTTCGCGAAGTCAAGCCAAGAAGACGTAATGTATCTCATATTATCCAATATGTGTGTGTGTTTAGCAAGTGTTACGATTTAGGACTTTGTTACTGTTCAGAGTGCTTGTCGGAGGTTGGAGCGACGGACGCCGAGACGTCAGTCACTAAGGACCTAATGCGAGGTCATCTCTCCATCTCTTCACTCGGGGGAGTGAGCGACCGGTGCCGAGACACTTGGGTCACAGCGAAGATACGGTACGAGTAACGAGGACGTCTACGGTACGAGAGACAGGACGACTCGGGAGCGTACGAAGGACTTGCACGCCTAGACGTGAAAGGACTGACCGTAACCAGGTGAGAACACCAAACAGGTTGGAGTGTGAGAGACTACTACCTAGCCTGGCGTTGATATTGTGTATGTGTAAGTGATGTTTGGATGCTGGTAGTGGGAAAGTGTATATAGTTGATAATCTTTTGAGCCTTTTATTGTTTACTTGTATAAAAGTCTTCGTTAGAAAGGAAGCCCGTGAGTTGTGTTTTACCGCATGAATGCGCCCATCTGAGTCAGTGGCGGTGTATGCGTCTGTTGTGCGAGAGTCTGTGCGTACGACTGGAGGCAAGTCTGCGTGCGTTACATTCAATCACTTTTTTAAAGCAATATACAATTATTATTTAGCACTGGCTGCAAATTTAGATTCTTGCACATACAAACCACTTGTAACCCAAAAATGTGTTTTAATACAGATGCTTGAAAATTTGTAATGATTGAAAAATCTACACAGGTTTCATGGACACACATACACACCTGGCAGCAGCTTCATGTCACATGTTCTAGTTCCACACTTAGGGATCCTCACTGGAGATAGCAGGCATGGCTTGTTTGCGATAAGGATGCTAGTGAGGGCATGCGTTGTGTTTTTGCCATCCACTGTTGCCTCATTGTGGTCCCAGTTGTCAGCTGCAGCCGGTACAAGGTCTCTATTACACTCTTTGGAAGGAAGATCAGCAGGTAAAACAGCACCAGAAGGCAAGGGTGTCTGGCCATCTATAGCATGAACCGCAATGGAAGTGAGGAAGTGTCTCAACTCGTCGTAAGAAATGCCATGCCCAAGTGCGTACAGCTCGTTCACAAGTTTCCTGCTACCATGTTCCTTATATGCGTGCGCTGATAATCCAATATGTTTTGGGGAAATCACGTTAGTCGCCAGTGTTGTGATGTCGCACACAATAGATACTGCTCGTTTATCCACAGCTCCATCGGAGGCAGTGAGATATGCAACCTCATCGCTGAGCCATTTCAACGCTCTGTAGAGAAGAGGGTATACAAAGTCTTTACAACTGTCGGCCGTCATTTCATCATACGAGTAAAATTCAGTTTTTAGTTTTCTGGTTGCCTGCAGTCTAGTCCTCAAAATTCCAACCGCCTTGTGAACTGCTTGTTCATCAGTATGCACACATGTACTTGGTTCTCCTGTGACAGAGCCTGTCTGAGGTGGCTGTTGTGTTGTTTCCGCCAATTGCTTGCATAGTGTGTGGGCAGCTCGCATAGCATCACCCACTGTCACTCCAGCCCAGAACACCAGGTCAGCGTAACCTCTTTCAGAAATAAATGCCTAGTTTGGGCACTCTGCCTGAAGTTTTACTTTCAATGCATGAAATTTCATTATGACTTTTGGTGTGATGTCGCTTTGTGCAAGCAGAATTAGTAATTGTTGAAAGCAAGAACACTACCATCGGTAGTAGGGTGCATGGAAATTTAGCTCTAGGTGGTGGCATGGAGTGTATGCCCCTGCAGACACCACAGTAAAATGTGGCTGTCATTGCAGGTAGACAGAAATTCCTGCCTTCCTCCAGTATTGCCGATGGTGTGCTGAAGAGGTCGCGAAGACCGAAACAGCTGTCCACACCGGCTAAATATCGGGACCCCCCTCTAGTTAAATTTCCATGCACTGAGTGGCTGGAACAGTGGGATATGTGATACGTCCCCCTTCGGAGGGGGGGGGGGGGGAGGGGGCCTTCCATATGCATTGCTTCCAGTCACTTTCTTAGCTCACCCCCTCTTTCCTTTCTCTTTGTGTGTGTGTGTGTGTGTGTGTGTGTGTGTGTGTGTGTGTGTGTGTGTGTGTGTGTGTGTGTGTGTGTGTGTGTGTGTGTGCTTTGGCCACCGGATCTATGATCACTGGTCGATCATGCACACTTCTCTCCCCTGACAGTGCTTTTACCTACTTTACTTGCAACCTTCCTAAAATATTAGCACTGGCAGTCTCCCCTTTTCTTTTCATAGTTCATAGTAGCTCATTTTCGCCCAGAGATGACGCAAATGCCACTTTCTTATTCTCTCCCCTTTCCTTGGGACATATCTCCCTTTGTTTTCTGCCCATTGTGCAAGTGTCACTTTCAGCAACGCCTTCACATTCAGAAGACAATACATGGCCGCCATTGTGTTATGGGTAGATCCAGGATTCATTCTTGGTTAGTGCCTGACTGTTTTGGTGGCCTGTCCATCTGAAGTGGCAGGTTGCACATGCATTCTGTGCAGTTTTCTGGCGCTGCTCCTACTTCAGGACGGATACCTGGCCAGCATGACTGAAGCTAATGATGCAGATGTCTTTTTATAATGTGTGCTCTGTTGCTAACAATACGCATTGCCTGGCCATGCTCTCCGATCCAAGTTACGGTCTATGTTTGGGCCTGAGAAAAAAAATTTTTTTTAATGAATTTGTCCAACCTGTTTTGTGGCGCTAAGTCAGGTGGAAGGTAGTCTCTCTTTTACATAACCTATACCCGGAAGTGCAGTTTTAGTTGGCAGATGATGGGAAAATGTACAAGATGTCGTCTGACAAAGTTTCACGCACAACTCCATTTTGTACCCAAATCAGAGCACCTTTTTTGTCATCAGAGAGATTTTACTCTTGGATGGGCATGGCCAATTGCCTCAGTGTCGTGTAAACACCGCTCTTTATACAGAGTGGGGAGTATCCGCAGTCCACACAATAGTCTTACATGTGCAGTTGGCCATACAGACCAATCAGTGCTGCAGTGACGGTGGCAATCGATCAAGTTTTCCCTCATTTTGCAAGTTGCGACCTTTTAAAACTGACACATTAAAATCGAGGTGGTCCTTAACCCTTGGTGCCTAGTATAGCTGAAGAACTGAAAACGACATGCAGCTCAGTATAAATCTGAATCAACAAAACGTGTAATATAAACCTACTGTGCCCTACTAGATTATCAGTAAAACTTGAGATATGGCAGTACTCTCAAAGAAACAAGATGAGGATTTTATCCCAAAGTCTACCGTATTGTCTGGAGCTCACATGCGTTTTTCTTTTAGGAACGTTCAGAGTTCATGTTCATATTTTTAAGCTTATCCTTCTGATCCATTTTCCTCCTCTCTAACCCAACTTCTGATCAAAACACACCGGCGCACACGTGGCGCTTCCCGCCATTAGTACGCTCTGTGAGCTGGAGTAGCGACAGGAATTCTGAAGAGGAAGAATAGCACGAGCAGCAAAATGACGTCACTATAAGCATCACGTCATGGCATCGCTAGTCCCACGAAGCCGTGCACACAGTGACGAATTTGATGTTAATTCAGAAACATTGTATAACACTGACGTCTGGTGCTTTGCGACAATTTAGGAACATTGTGTAACGCCGACCTGTTTGGCGCCTTTACGTCACCGTCACTGTTTTAATTTCTTTTTCTGCAATGAATTACTTTATACGGAAAAGTTGAAAAGGGACAAAGCTGGCTAACAAACTCATCCACTGTCTATATGCAAGCTAGCTATATCCAAATTTCCGAGTGAATAAAACGAAAATTACGGACTCAAATGCGGGTCAACCGACTTTATATAAACGGTAACTTTTCTCTTTAACGAGTCTACCATTTAAAATATGCTCTGAGGCTCTCCTAAATACATCTCGATCGAAGCATTTTCTAAAGGTTAAGGCCTGTACGTACACAAACACCAGAGATACTCGTGTCTACACACACACACACACACACACACACACACACACACACACACACACACACACACACACACACACACACACACACACGCACGCACGCACGCACGCACGCACGCACGCACGCACACACACACACACACACACACACACACACACACACACACACGGTGCTTCTCGCCATATATACGTTTAACAGCGCGGTTAGCGTAGCTAGACATGACGTAATTTGTATCGTGTTACTTCGTTGTCTGAGTCTGATGTGCGCCCGCCTATGTTCGACATTTGCATGCTACGAAACGTGCTCTTACCAGCCCCATCCTAAAGTCTACCGTATTTTCAATACGGTATACAAAAGGACAGTGGAAACGAAGACGGCAGGTCGTGCGATGATTTTCCTTAGCAGATGCTAACAACAATTTACCTTTTCTTGTTGCGGATGATTTTGACAGCTACCATTAGGTCTGTTTTATGGTCGTAACACTTGACGACCTGGCCAAAGGAGCCTTTGCCCAGCACCTCCAGTATCTCGTAGCGATAAACCATGTGGTCGTGCAGCACCTGCAACACATGGCCAAACTGCACGTACTGCATCATTCTGGGCAGAGCTAAGGGTAGTATACTAGACTCGGCTAGTCAGAAGGGTCATGTAGGGCAGGTCTCTTTTTCAACCACATGAATGCATGCAATAGACCTCTTCCAATATACACTAGTCATTATGACAAACCCAGCTAGTATATAATAATATATGCATATATGCATATATCTGACAAAGCCTTACCAACACCCCGAAGGTGCTGAGAGGTACGACCATTTGTAACACCTACTTGTACAACAACAAATTATATCGAACTGTGCTCACGGGACTGATCCAGAACACATTTTGGCAATATGATCATCGCAAAAAAACAACAACTTTAAATCACAATATTTTCATGAACGTTTGTAACAAAACAATTCGTGCAAATTTGGTTCAACGTTTACAAATAAATTCCCTATTGGAAATTAATTTCGTTTTGCTTGGTGTTTCCTTGTTTTTAGATTGTTTGCTTGTTTGTGGCCATTTTCTCAGAAATTCACGTCATAGCAACTCTGTAGCGCGGGCGATGATAAACTACACCCATATAACAAACCGCATAATTTAAGCACATATCCATATATCGGGTATTTAACGCAACTGGACTTCACAAACCAACGTCCAGCATTCATTTTAACATGAAAATACAATTTTGTTGTCATATATGTGTCACTTCGGGTTTGTCACACACAAGAAATTCAGTATGGTGTACACACACTTTTTGCACCAAAGACAGGTCGGCACCTTCTCGCCACAGAAGTGATGACATACTAAACTTTTTCTGCTGGGATGATCATCTAATTTGCAGCAAGGGTATTAACGCTATTGCAAAGGCGTTTGTCAAGCTAACAATGTAAAGGGTCATCTGAGTGAACAGGCGAAGTCAGGCCATGTTCTGGGGGACGATATTGTGTGGTCAGGTCAGGTGTGTAAAAGCTAACGTTTTATTGTTTTAAAGAGGAATAATTTATGACTACAGACGTGTATTGCTTAATACAGAATCATGCTGCATATCGCACACATAAACCATTCCTGTCTGGCTCATCTGATAACGAATAAGCTGGCTCCTGTGACTGACATTGACAGATCCCCACTAAAGGACATTCACTACAACAAAATGCTTGTTATTCTCCAATACTGACTTCGATACAAACACCTCTGTGGTTGGGTTTCACAATGGGGCTGCAGACAGGCAGTGAGTGTCATTGCTGAAAGTAATGTTTCACTTTCTGCATGTCCACTGATGATGTTGGGTAATCTACAGGAATGGCTGATGCCAATGACGTAGGCCTCAGTCCCCGACATTAGGGAGGCCTTTATTCCAACTTCTTATGGACGACTCTGTCTGATTGTTTTTAGAAACACCATACTCCTGGTATTAGGGAAACGTAGAACGACATATCGGCTTCGTTTCCTTTCGCTAGTACGAAACAAAACCGCGGACGCTGACCGCTGCGGTTTACGATACGATACGATACGAGAATACCTTTATTGATGGGAAATTTGTTTGCAGCGGAACTTTTTTAACAGACGTAAAAACAGATGTGAACATAAAACAAATAAACACATTTGACTGACTAGAACACACCGACCTATTACAGGCGAGTATATGCACGTATGTAGCATCACATCCATCTGTAATGTTAATTTTCACTTAGAAAGAAAACGTGCTTAAAATCTAACTGAGACGACACCACCTTATACCACGCGCACACACACACACACGCACGCACATGCAAACACACCCACTTGCGTATCACATGGCATTACCCGCCTCTTCAGCAAATTCATAGACCTGATGCTGACATCTTGGCCGTCCTTCAAATGATGCCATGACTATAGGTCTATGCCATGGCATCATTTAGGAGACGGATAGATGATGGGACAAAAGAAAGACGTCTGCGATTTGTTTTGCACGTCACAGTTCCATATCTGCTGGAGGAAGGCAACAAGGCATATTCTTCAGATAAAAATGAGTAGCATCCGATACAATGTGGAAGGATTTGTTACGCACCTGCTTGTGATACAAAGGGCTGCTGAACACCAGTTATCTTGCTACTGATGTTGATAATGCGCTGTCAGTCTTATCTTATGAGAAGGTGAGTACACATTGAATAAAAGACTGATAAAAGAGAGTTAAAATAGAACTGTCAACATTAAATTTGCGCAGCTTCCTCAAAAGATACAGGCGATGTTGCCCTTTCTTGTGCAAAACAACACACTGTCCCATTTAAGTTTATCATCAATGGTGGTTCCGAGGTATTTGTACCTTTTCCACTATTTCATCAAAAATGACAGTATATGCGTTTGATGGGTTTTCCTGAAGTCTATGCACATATCTCTCGTTTAGTTTGGAAGCATTGATGCACAGATGTTTTAGGAAAACTTTCCGCAGTAGACCCTACGTCAGAACGACCGGCAAATCGCATTCGCACTCGGGCTGTTCATCAGCATATCTACGCGGCAGCGCCGCGGTAGGCGACAGGGCCACACAAAAAAGTAGTGAAGCAGCAGGCGGAAAACTGCTTTGTGTGTTTTCATGTAGCGACCGGACAGGCGGCATCGTACTCCCACATAAATTGTTTAGAATTGTTGCGATGTGTTGTCCCGTACTGTCGAAAAACGCGCTCCCTGTTTTACGAAAAGTTTCCGCAGTAGACCCTTCTTCAGAACGACCGGCAAATCGCATTCGCACTTGGGCTGTTCATCAGCATAACTACGCGACAGCGACGCGGTAGGCGACAGGCAAAAAAAACAACAAAAAAAACCAAACAAAAACAAGATGGGATGAACCATAGCCCACAAAGTACCTTCTATATGAGAGCTGTCTTCGCTGTCAAGGGTCTCTACCTTTTGTCTTTGACTTGATTTTGATATTGAAATATCATCCTTCTGAAAAAGCCTCGCAGATGTGCCAGTGCGTCATAGTGAACTCTAGAAGGGGCGCGCGCAGTGCACACGCGTCATTGGTTTGTCAAATGCCATTTGTCCTGACGTTTTTTTGTGTGTTGTTTTTACGTAATTTAACGGCACAATTTAAGTCTTGCTATCATTTGTGTGAAATCAGGTTGACTTTACCTAGCTACATGCTATACTAAGTACACCTACATACTCTTCTAAAAGCGCGTCGATGGGTGTGTATGCGTGTGCGTGTGGTGTGCGTGTTTGCATGCGCGCGCTCCAAACATCCTCAAGAGGCATAGATGTTCATGCGCTCTCCGGGCACTTGAGGATCAATGCCTCTTGGAGATGCGCGCATATGTGTCATTGGTTTGTCAAACGTCATTTGTCATGACGTATTTTTTGTTTTTACGTAATTTTATATTTAACGTGATATGAGTTTCCGTTTTCGCTTCAAGACTTGCGAAAATGGTGACAAAACTAGAATTTCAGGGTACAATTTCAGTCTTGCTATAATTTGTGTGAAATCAGGTTGACTTTACCTAGCTACATGCTATACTAAGTACACGGCCTGCATGCTCTTCTGAAAGCGCGCCGATGTGTGTGTGTGTATGCGTGTGCGTTTGCGTGAGTGGATGCGCGCGCTCCAAACATTCTCAAGAAGCATAGATGTTCATGCGCCCTCCGGGCATATGAGGATCTATGCCTCTTGGAGATGCGCGCATATGTGTGAGAAAGAGCAAGAGAGAGAGAGAGAGAGAGGAGAGAGAGAGAGAGAGAGTGAGAGAGAGAGAGAGAGAGAGAGAGAGAGAGAGAGAGAGAGAGAGAGAGAGAGAGAGAGAGAGAGAGAGAGAGAGAGAGAGAGAGAGAGAGAGAGAATTACGTCATATTTAGAGTATCAGTGTCTGCATGGTGACGGAGTTGCTTCTGTTACGTCACCAGCACTGTCTGACTTTGTCTAGAAGTGAAGTGGTTTTTTTTTACTGTTTTAATTTTTTTCTGAAACTAAGAACTAATTTTTACTAAAGAAGTTAAAAGGATACAAACTCATCGAACTCATCCAATGTCTTTCTCCAAACTAGATATAAGCAAAAGTTCAAGTAAACATGACAAAAATTACGGACTGTAATCTAGGTCAACCGACTTCCTATAAACCCGCCGTGAGATGGCCTTAGTTGCCTGCTCGGCGTTAAAACCAAATAACTAACTAACTAACCTATAAACGGCTGTTTATGTCTTCAATGAGACATTCAATTACAATATGCTCGGAGGCTCTCTTAGCCACCCACTTAATAAAGTATTTCGCCAAGTTTCAAGCTTGTGTGTGCAGAAATATCGGACATTCTCTCGGTTTACATACATACGCACATACACACGCACATACGGCGCTTCCCGCCAAATGTACGTTCAGCAGCGAGGTTAGCGTAACTAGACAGGACGTAATTTTTATCTTGTTACTTCAGAGGTTAGAGGTTTAGCATCTATAAATAGAAGGGACTTAAAAAGTAGAGAAGTAGCAGGCGGAAAACCGCTTTGTGTGTTTTCATATAGCGATCGGACAGACGGCATCGCGCTCCTACATAAATTGTTTAGAATTATTGCGATGTGTTGTCCCGTTCTGTCGGAAACCGCGCTCCCTCTGCGGCGAAATCGCCGTTAAATCGCTCTATGGAGCGAAAAAATGTCGCGCACTGTCGCACCGCAATCACGCCGCGCATATGGAAACACCCTTTTTTTTGGCTTTTTAGGACGAGTCGCAGTGGGGCGAATTTAATAGCATGTCCATGATGTCAAAGGCGGGCATTAAAAGTAACAAGATAGAAATTACGTCATGTCCAGTTACGCTAAACTCGCAGCTGAACGTACATTTGGCGCGAAGCGCCGTATGTTTTTTTTTTGTTTTGTTTTGTTTTGTTTTGTTTTGTTTTGATTTTTTGTTTTTTTGTGTGTGTGGGGAAATCAGTCAATATGGGCGACAAATGCCCTAGTTAGAAGGTGTCCATTCTTTCTTTCTTTCTTTTTTATTTATTATTTATTTATTTATTTATTTATTTATTTATTTTTTGTTTCCTTCTGACATCATATTTCCCTTATTTTTATTTATTTCAAGGATACATTTTATTCACTCAACTATATTACAGTGGAGCAATTAACACACTAGATATGACAACAGTTTACGTTGTACTCTCAAAAAGGTGATTTGATGGACAGTTTGTTTTAGTAAGTTATAATGAAACGCATTTCATTCGCAACATCGGTATAGTACAAAGTACAGCCACAAGTCGTTAACATAGATCAGGTATGTGGCAATGTATAAGCATGCACAGCACATCTACACGTACAGAAGCGCAGACTGAGAGGGCGCTCCTGTATACCTGTGAGTTCGTGAGCGTGTGTGTGTGTGTGTGTGTGTGTGTGTGTGTGTGTGTGTGTGTGTGTGTGTGTGTGTGTGTGTGCTAGTGTGTGTGTGTGTGTGTGTGTGAGAGAGAGAGAGAGAGAAAGAGAGAGAGAGAGAGAGAGAGAGAGAGAGAGAGAGAGAGAGAGAGAGAGAGAGAGAGAGAGAGAGAATGAATGAATGATACTTTATTTCTCAAGGATGGAAACAATAGGCCTCTCTTTTCATGTTTGTCCATGCTAAACTACAAAATTAAAAGCAACATTAAAACAATATGTTAACAGCACAAAACAAGCGGCTACACCCACAGGTGGGTGTAGCCGCTTGAGAGAGAGAGAGAGAGAGAGAGAGAGAGAGAGAGAGAGAGAGAGAGAGAGAGAGAGAGAGAGAGAGAGAGAGAGAGAGAGAGAGAGAGAGGTTACAATCAGTTTCACAGTTACTGTAGCGCGAGATGTGAGTCACGTGCAACTATTACGTGAATCTGCGGGAAACGTTATTGTCTCTACCACAGAAGCTTTCTGATTCTAAGTTCAGATTCAAACAAAAATATGATATCTATTGGTGTACCATACTTGTACTTGCTAATACACAGCTTAGCTACTAAGGAGACGTGGTTAATAAATGCAATTTCTGCTGCTCCTAAGACGTTATCACGGTATCCCAATAAAGCTTGGGCAGGGGTTATGCGTATCTGTACATTGCACTTTCCTGAACAAAGTTGTTCAACTCTTTAGTCCAGATTCGAGATATTGAATCACAGAAGTAGAAAAAATGCTCAATAAAGTCAACTTCATGAGGACAAAAGCTGCAGAATCTATTATTAACGACGCCCAGTTTAGACAATAAAATATTGGTTGGGTAAATATTGTGTAGAATTTTCCACTGCAGTTCTCGCAACCTCACTTCCTTTGTTGCTCTATTCACAATACCCCATTGTCATTCACTTAATTGGACATCAAACTTCATCGCCCAGAAATGAAGGGCACAAGGGGGACTGTATTTCTGCTGCACAATTGTTATCCTAAACTCCTTTGCTGAAGTTGTCGTTATACTCTCTGACATGGAGTCAGCGTTGTTATTAAGGCATCGCATGTACGAGGTAAGGACACTTTTTACAACGTTGTATTCCAGCAGCCTCCCAGGGGAATCTTGAACAATGCGACAGACATTTTCAAACGACATAATCTCGCCATCTTCCTTCACGTCCTCCACTCGATAGACACCTGCGCACCCAGTCTTTAAAAAACAGAACGTTAGACTTGTACCTTAATAACTTGTTATTCCACAGGGCCGTACTGGGTTTGTTTTTAACAGTATCCAACCATGACATTATGATGTCTCTCCAGAAGGTCGACTTAACGTTTTCAAGCCCTTTACAATTTTTGGAATTGATATTAAATTCAAAGCATATCAAGTCATGACCAAATACACCTAGCGCATGTTTGGGCATGACAGTATCTCTCGTGCGTTTTATGGCTGTACGCAGCCTCGCTGCCCACTCTCAGAGAAAGGAGGCTTGCATATCCCTCATGTTAATCATTTTAATTCCCTCCTCACAATAATCACTGCACATAACTGAACCTTTTACCTTCTCAAAAGCCTTCTTATTCAAATTTTTGTTCTTCCATAAATATCTGAAAAGCAAAGTGTTTATTTCGTCTAGTACGTCTGAGGGGATACTGAGCGCTTGCATTGCATAATTATACCATCTGTGAGATAATAAATGTTTTAACAACGCAATGCTTAATTACCGCTTTTTCCATTTCGATATTATACTTCTCATGTTTTGAATTCTACCGGTCCAGTTTTCCTCAACCTGTGACGCTGGCCGGTCACTTTTAAAGTAGATTCCAAGAATTTTAACCTTTTTACTCCAACGGAGTACTCCATATTGTTCATCACACTTCTTTTTCGAGCCTAGCCACATGGCTTCTGATTTATTCTTATTAAGCTGTAGGCCCGAAAACTTTGAGAAATGAGCAACTATGGCAAGAGCGTTTCTTAGGTCATGTTCGTCTTTCAAGAACATGGTTACATCATCAGCGTAGAGAAGAATCTTTAATAACTTCAGTTCGTCGGATCCATCATACGGCATTACAAGTTCCTTTATTTCTTTACATTGTCGAATTTTAATTGTAAAGAGTTCCATCGCAACGACAAAGGCTAATGGTGAGAACGGACAACCTTGACGGATTCCGCGTGCTGCTGGGAAGAACCCTGACAACTAGCCACAGTAATTAACACAACTCTTAGCGTCTGACATAATAACAGATACCCACCGAACAAATTCACGACCAAACCCAAATTTTTCTAAAGAATATAAAATAAATTCCTTTGATATACTATCATAGGCAGATTCGTAATCGAGCGCCAGCAGTAATCCTGGGGAGTTTATTTGGTACATGTGCTCAACGGTGTCATCAATTAACCTTATAGCTGTAGAGATTTTGCGACCTCTAATAAAACCTTTTTGATCTTCGTGGACAATATCTCCGACCACGTTGGCCAGTCTGAGAGCAAGACACTTTGCCAAAATTTTATAATATGTATTTGTTAGGGAGATGGGAAGCCAGTTTCTCAAAGTATCTCGACTTAGATTTTTCCCTTTATGTATTAGAGTAATGACTGCTTTGGTCTGTGAAGGAGACAAAGCGCCATTTTCAAAGGCCTTGTTCAAAGAGTCCACCACAAGCTCCTTCAGATGGACCCAAAACATTTTCATGAATTCTACTGTAATACCATCACAGCCAGGGGCTGACCCGTTATTTAAACGTTTCAAACCAATGGAGGCTTCATCTACTGTTATTAAACCTTCACATGACTCACTGTCAAGGGATGAACGTTTTGGAATTGCAGTGTCACTTATGAAATCATCCGCCAAGCGGCTCATGCGGGACTGGTCTGTACGAGATGCATATTGTGATGTAAAGTGTTTCATCTGTTCCTCCAGTATCTTGTTTTGATCTGTAACTACTGACCCATCTTCCAGCGTTAATTTATCCATTACTTTGGAATTCGCGCGAGCTTTTTCTAACTTAAAAAAAAATACTTCGTATTTTTTTCGCCTTCTTCTATCCACTTTACTCGAGCACGGACTCGAGCGCTATTTGCCGCGTGCTGTTCAAAGATTTCAAGTTCAATCTTTGTTTTCTGACGTAGTTGCTGAATATCAATGTTACTAGGATTGTTGGCAAGTGCTATATCAAAAGTATTCAGTCTTCTTTGTAAATCCTCTAACCTTTTGCTTTCCTTTCGTTTCTTAATTTGGCAAAAGTTTATACTGAGTTCACGTATTTGAATTTTTAATAACTCCCATTTTATCTGACTATCCGTTTCATCTGTCGTAGCCTTAAAGTTAGAGATTACTGCATTCATCATTTTGACGTACTGCTCCTCTTTGAGAAGGCTGTTATTATATTTCCAGTAGCCTTAGATATACAGTAGCATTAGTAACATTAGATATACAGTACTTTAAAGTGACACATCTATGGTCAGAGAAAGACACCGACTCATGCTCACAGGAGAGAATTCTGTCAAACACTTCTTCGGAAGAAAGCGCGTAGTCTAATCGTCTAGCTTGAGTGGGGTTATTTCTAGACCATGTAAACTCCGTCTGCTGTGGGTTCAGTAATCTCCACGTGTCGTTCAAATCACTGTTAATCAGAAAGTCATTAAAAGAGGAAACGTTCTTCACTGAGTGCTTGTCTCCACTAATTATGTCTTTACTGTTGTCTGTTAAAGTCTCTACACACCAAGATAGACGATATAGGATAATAATTTAAATGTTGTACCAGCTGATCAAAGAAAGGAGCCTTGTTCCCTGAAGCCGGGGCATATACGTTGTGTACCATAAGTATGTTGTCATCAGTAGACACCTCCAGAGACAGTATTCTGTCTGAGTGATGCACGAGTTTTGAATCGTATATAAAATCTCTCCGCACTAAGATAACCTCACCCATTGAATGACTGCTATCACAACAACAGAACAATTGACCACCCCATTCATTCTGCCACTCCTCCTTCACGTCGTCAGTAATATACGTTTCTTGTAAACAAGGCTAAGGGAGGAAACCCCTGACATCAAAGCCCCCGTGTCTACGGGGAAGGCTTTTGAGCCAGAGACTAAGACGAGGACAGTCTGATATAAAACCTACGACCTGAGGACCTCGATGCCACCGTCCCAGCTTGCTAGGCCATGGCAAACGAACCAAGGGTTTAAAGGGTGGGGCCAGTACTGCGCACACTGCGCTCCACCAAAAAGCTCCACCGCGCAGGCTTTAGGAAACGCCCACGGACTATGACACTGAACTTTCCAAGTCCTGTAGCGATGGGCAAGGGGCAAAACGGCAGGTGAAAGATGTCACTGGAAGCCGCAGTCTCAAACCTGCATGCAGGCGGTTCAGGATATTGGTCGCCTGATGTTGACCTGGGGATGACAACGTCACTCGGCACACCCTGAACGACCAAGCAGCCTTCTCTAGGGACAGCACTGCTTGCTCCACACGGAGAGGGGCCTAGAAAAGGTGGCCTAAACAAAGCTCATCCCCTCGTAACCCCAGTTGGCTAGCCGCGGTCAACGGGCATCTTCTCATGCGGTCAGAAAACAAGAAAAAACAATGGATCCACTCTCATGACGACCACGACCGGACTCAACGTAGCATGCTGGAACATCCGAACCATGCTCGACACAGCAGACAGCGGACGCCCTGAGCGTCGCTCCGCCCTCATTGCCCATGAATTGCGGAGGTTAAACATCGACATCGCCGCGCTGAGCAAAGCACGCCTCCCGGAGGAAGGCAGCCTCCAAGAACTTGGCGCTGGCTACATCCTCTACTGGTCAGGCAGGCCTGCATCAGAAAGACGGCTCTCAGGCGTGGGCTTCATGGTGAAGACCCCCATTGCGACTAAGTTGGAAAACCTACCAACGGGTCACTCCGACCGCATCATGTCCATGCGCCTCCCACTGAGACACCAGCAATACGTCACCCTTCTCAGTGTGTACTCCCCAACCCTCCTGGCAGAGCCTGCAGAAAAAGACAAGTTCTACTCTGACCTGCGCAGCCTCCTGCAGAGCACCCCTGCAGACGACAAAGTCATCATCCTTAGCGACTTCAACGCCAGAGTGGGCCAAGACTCTGAAGCCTGGAAAGGAGTCCTCGGCAAGCATGGCGTTGGGAACTGCAATGACAATGGTCGCCTACTGTTGGAGCTCTGTGCAGAGCAGCAACTTGTCATCACCAACACTACTTTCCAGCAAAAGGACAGTCGAAAGACCACCTGGATGCATCCTCGCTCCAAGCACTGGCACCTTATCGACTATGTCCTAGTGCGTCAGAGGGACCGCAGTGACGTCCTCCTCACCAGAGTGATGTCCAGCGCAGAGTGCCACACTGACCACCGCCTTGTTCGCTGCAAACTCAGGCTCCGCCTCAAGCTGAAACCCAAGAAAGGCCCCCCCCCCCCCCCCCCAAGAAAAAGCTTGATGTTGCCAGCCTTCAGCGTGACGACAAGAAAGCTGCCCTTCAGGCCGATTTACAGCGCATGCTCAAAGACACAGTTGATCCAGCAGACTCCTCCCCTGAAATACTCTGGGAACAACTGAAAACTGCTATTGTAAAATCTTCTAGGGAAGTCTTGGGCTTTGCTAGAAAGAGGAACAAAGACTGGTTTGACGAAAACGACGTAGAGATCCAGAACTTCTAGCAAAAAAAAAGAGCCGCCCACCAGGCCCACCTAGCCCAGCCTTCCTGCCCTGTGAAGAAGTCTGCCCTCCGCCTCATCTGCAGCAGTCTCCAGCTCAAGCTTAGAGAACTCCAGAACGAGTGGTGGTCCAGACTCGCACAGAGGACCCAGCTCTGCGCTGACAACGGTGACTACAGGGGCTTCTACGAAGCACTGAAAGCATTGTATGGCCCTAGGCACCTGGTACAAAGTCCCCTGCGAAGCGCTGATGGACAGGCACTCCTCACAGATAATACCTCCATCTTGAACCGCTGGTCGGAATACTTTCGGGACCTCTTCGGCGCTGAGCGCACTGTTCAAGAAACAGTCATCCTCCAAATCCCACACCTTCCACTAAAGGTTGAATTGGACGAACCACCCACCGCCGAAGAGACCCTCACAGCCATCCACCAGCTCAAGAGTGGCAAAGCAGGAGGCATTGACGGAATCCCGCCAGAGATATGAAAACATGGAGGCCCAGCACTGCACAACAAGCTCCACGACCTCTTTCTCTGCTGCTGGGAAAAAGGAACACTACCAAAGGATCTCCGTGATGCAGTCATCATCACCCTGTACAAGAACAAAGGAGAGAAGTCTGCCTCCTCTAATTATCGTGGAATTACCTTGCTGTCCATTGCCGGGAAAATTCTCGCAAGGTTGCTCCTGAATCGGCTGGTACCTGCCATCGCTGAAGACCACCTCCCAGAGGGCCAGTGTGGCTTCAGAGCCAACAGGAGTACCACCGACATGGTCTTTGTGCTGAGACAGCTTCAGGAGAAGTGCCGCGAGCAGAACAAAGGGCTGTACGTAACGTTTGTCGACCTAACAAAAGCGTTTGACACTGTGAGCAGGCAAGGTATGTGGCAGATCCTGGAGCGACTAGGCTGTCCCCCAAAGTTCCTCAACATGATCGTCCAGCTCCACGAGGACCAGCAAGGCCAGGTCAAACTAAACAGTGACCTCTCAGAACCATTCCCCATTCGCAACGGCGTGAAGCAAGGCTGCGTGCTGGCACCGACCCTCTTCACCATCTTCTTCAGCATGATGTTGAAGCAGGCCACAGTGGACCTCGACGATGACGACGCAGTGTACATCAGGTATCGTCTCGATGGCAGCCTGTTCAACCTCAGACGACTGCAGGCCCACACGAAAACCCTAGACCAACTGATTCGTGAGCTGCTCTTTGCTGATGACGCTGCCCTCGTTGCACACACAGAGAGAGCCTTGCAGCGCATTACGTCCTGCTTCGCAGATGCCGCCCAGCTCTTTGGACTTGAGGTCAGTCTGAAAAAGACAGAGGTCCTTCATCAGCCAGCACCCAAGGAAGAGCATCGCCCTCCCCACATCACCATCGGCGAGTCTGAACTGAAGTCTGTACACCAGTTTACCTACCTCGGCTGCATCATCACGTCAGACGCCAAGCTGGACAAGGAGCTGGACAACAGGCTGGCAAAAGCGAACAGTGCTTTCGGGCGACTATTCAAGCGGGTGTGGCACAATCAACAGCTGAAAAAAGGCACCAAGATCAGCGTGTACAGAGCTGTCGTCCTCACCACCCTGCTGTACGGTTCCGAGTCCTGGGCCCTCTACCGCAGCCAACTACGACTCCTCGAACGCTTTCACCAGCGCTGCCTGCGTACCATCCTCAGCATTCACTGGAGTGACTATGTCACCAACGTCGAGGTCCTTGAACAGGCGGAAACTTTGAGCATCGAGACTTTGCTGCTGCGGACACAGCTTCGCTGGGCGGGGCACGTCTCCAGGATGGAGGATCATCGCCTACCCAAGATCACTCTGTTCGGCGAGCTCGCCACTGGACACCGAGACAGAGGGGCACCAAAGAAGAGATACAAAGATGGTCTCAAAAAGTCATTTCATCATCATCATCATCAGTCCCTTGCCCGAACTGGGCGTTGGGGGGACTGAAAGGCAGCAGCAACAGACAGTGCTCTCCACTGAGTTCTATTTTGGGCGGTGGCAAGCAAGTCTGGCATCTCGAGTTCGGTCCATTCTTTTATGTTTGCGACCCAACTCTTTCTCTGACGACCTCGCCGACGACTTCCTTCGAGAGTGCCTTGGAGGATAGTCTTGGACAAGGTGTTGTGTCGGGTCACGTGGCCAAACCAAGCAAGCTTGCGCCGTTTCACGGTTGCCAGAAGGGGTTCATGTGGGCCCACCAGGGAAGTGACGATGCTCCGTACATATTCGTTGGTCTTGTGCTCGCGGTACGAGATGCGGAGCAACTTCCTCAGGCACTTGTTCTCAAAGGCCTGGATTTTCTTTTCTGAGTCTGCAAGCAGTGTCCAAGTCTCACAGCCGTAGAGTAGAATAGACACTACGAGGGACTTGTAAAGCCTGTACTTGATGGTGAAGCTGATGGAGTTACTTCGCCATATCCTGTCCAGCCTGGCCATTGCGGATGTTGCTGTACCTATCCTGATACGGATCTCTGCTACGCAACTACCGTCTTTGGACAGGGTGGCTCCCAAGTACTTGAAGCTATTGACCTCTTCTAGCTTCTGGCCGTTCATGTGAATGTTGCTGCTGCTGTCGCTTGTGGTGTTGATCATCACTTTGCTTTTATCCGTACTGATCTCCATGCCATAAGACCCTGCGCTACTTGAAAGTTTGTCTGTCAGGCTTTGGAGCTCACTATTGCTGCCTGCCATGAGGTCAATATCGTCTGCGAATCGAAGATTGCACAGGGATCTGCCACCAATAGAGATTGAAGTATGGTGGTCGTGGAGGGTGTCCTGCATGATCTTCTCCAGGAATATGTTGAAAAGGACAGGAGAGAGCAGGCATCCTTGACGGACACCGATCGTCGTCCTGAAGAACTCGCCTGACTGATTGTTAAGTAGAACCGCGCTGCAGGCGTTCTTGTAAAGCGCTTCTATCATTTGGATCAGTCCCTCCTCTATGTTGAACGATCTCATGACTTGCCAGAGTCCGTCGTGCCAGACGCGATCAAATGCTTTCCTGAAATCAATGAAGTTGTGGTAGAGTTCGCGCTGATGCTGCAGATGTTTCTCGATCAGGACGCGGCAGTTGAAAATCTGCTCTACAGTGCTTCTTCCAACTCTGAAGCCAGCCTGTTCTTCTGCCAGCAGTTCCTCGGCGAAAGTTTTGAGGCGGTTGAGAATGATTCTAAGCATTACTTTGCTAGGGTGACTTATCAGACTGATAGTTCTGTAGTTCTGGCACTGTTTCATGTTTCCTTTCTTGGGGAGCGGGATCACTAGAGACTGTGTCCATTCTACTGGCCATTTCTTTTGCTCCCAGATCTTTTGACAGAGTGTAGTGAGGACCTTCGTTGTTACTTCTCCTCCATGTTTCAACAGTTCAGCAGGTATGTTGTCTACACCTGGAGACTTTCCTCCCTTCAGGCCGCGTACGGCTGCTTCCACCTCTTCAGCTAACACTGGCAGGTCTTCAGCCTTCCTGGCCCCAGTCATAAAAAGTCATTTAGTGCCTGCCAAATCGACCACCGCCAGTGGTCTTCGCTTGCTGCGGACCGTGACACCTGGCGCTCCACCATTCACAAGGCAGCCGTCTCCTTTGAGGACTCTCGCAGAGCTAACCTCAAGGACAAGCGGCTCAGGAGAAAAAAACAGAGTTGTCGTAACTCAGAACCCTGACCAGACCTTCCCCTGCAGCCACTGCGGTCGAACCTGCCTGTCCCGGATTGACCTCCGCAGTCACGAAAATGCCTGCAGACGACGTGGGCAAGCCCTATAGAATCTTCGTTCGCGAAGTCAAGCCAAGAAACATGCAATATCCACTTTTTTTCTGTCTAAGAAATCGAAACACAACATTTCGTTTTCGCTTATTTCTAATTCCTCTTACGTTGAGCGTTACAACACTAACATTTGATATAGCATCCATAAAGGACCGAACAATGTTTATTTATTAATCTATTTATAATGATAATACTTTGAATCGCATCTCAATCTCATAGTCCAGGGACGGGTGCGAGGTCCGGACCGGGAAAGAGCCACATATTCGACCACTATCGTTAGGTCAAGCCCTGTGGAAGAGACACGGAGTCGGACTCGGAAGTTTCAGTGGTTCCAGTCTCCCGACCGTCCTTTGTTGGCAGTAGAGTGCGTGCGTTTTTACCTGGGGATTGAGGAGAGGAATTAGATTCCGACCTCAGTCTTTTGTTAGGTGTTTCCGATTGGTGTCTACGTTGGACAAGACTGGTAAGCTTCGTTTGTTTTTCTTTCTTCTCGTGGCGACCTCTTTCCAACAGCTGGCGACCTTTCTGTACACGCTGACCCACTGACATCAGCGCTGTCACCAGAAGCAGACGAAGCGGGCGCACGGGACCGGTTTTCGGGTCAGAGTCTGTTGGTGTCACGGCAGGGAATGTCACAATAACGTCGGCAATGTCCGTGTCAGTTACTGGGTCAGCCGTGTTTCCCTCGGGTGTCAGTTGAACACACCTGCCCTCGTTTTCTCTGTGTCCACCCTGACTGCACCCACGACACACCACCTGATTAACGCATTCATGAGTGTAGTGTCCTGTCTGCAGGCAGTTGGAACACTTCTGCTCGCGCGTTTTCTTCATTTCCTTGTAGAATAGAGAAATTCTGAAGGGGTCCATCTGAAAACTACGCTCTAGTGGAACCGTCGGGATCTCAATGTAAACAAACCGACGGCCGGTCAGGAAACGGGTCAGCTTATCATCAGTGTTACGGGCACGCTCATGTGTGATAGAAGAGCGCCCGACACATCCGAGTCTGTCTAAGAGGGTAATAACCTCTTCGTCTGCTACGCTGATGGGTATGTCCTGTATGTAAAGCCGTGTAGTCGGTGTTTCTGAGCGAGATTCCCGCAGAATGTAAGGGTTCTTGTCGTGTAGACAGAGAGATCGCCTACCTATCTCCATTCCATTTACCAATAAAGTTGTGCTGGCCTCTCTATTCAGAGGATATATTCGCCATAGCCCGCGGATACGCTGAGCACCAGCAATTGTTTCTCTGCCAGAGACACTTTCGGCCGCCAAACACACCTCCAGTACACTGGCGTCTCCCGGCATGTCGCTGACCTTTACAAATACGGGCTCAACGTGCATAGATGAGGTCGCCATATTGCACCGACCGGCCGGTCCACACACCACAGCACTCGAAATACTCCGTCCGTCCAACAGGAGCTAGCACAAGAGAGAGAGCTTGGCAGGAACTTCTACTTGTGGCTACAGTGACTCTCCTAACTTTTTGAGTCAGTACAGTCCTATTAAACTAGAAAAAACAAGCAAAAAAGAGCACCACAAAACAAGCCGTGTATGGTCTCGACCAGGGCCGGTAACTCCAACCAAGAAGCGCCGTATGTTTGTATGTGCGTATGTATGTAAACATGAGAAGAGAGATCTCCGATATTTAATAATAATAATAATACATGGTATTTATATGGCGCATTTCTCATATTTATAATATAACTCAATGCGCAGGCGAAAACGACACACACACGCACACGCACACACACACACACACACACACACACACACACACACACACGCACGCAAACACACAGACACACACACACACGCGCACGCACCACACACACACACACACACACACACACACACACACACACACACACACACACACACACACACACACACATAGTCTGCAGGGGGGTGGGGGTGTACAGAAAACCCTAGAGATCACACGAAAGTCTGCGAGAAAAGGTAAGTTTTTAACTTTGCTTTGAACTGCGTAAGGGGGGGGGGGGGGGGGGGGGGGGGCATTTCTCAGCTCAGTCGGTAAGGAATTCCAAATCAGTGAAGACGGCTAATCAGCTCAGATGGAAGACCGAAAAGCAGAGAATTGCAGTAGTCAAGACGGCTCGTGACTAAAGCATTCACTAACTTTGCGGTGGCAGATTCAGAAAGACTGTGTTGGACAGATGCGATGCGTCTCAGAGAGTATGAAGCACCACGACAGATTTCACCGACGTGATTATGCATACTCAAAGTCTTATCGAGCTTGACATCAAGATATTTGACCGAAGACTGAAATGGAATATCAGTGTCATCTATGCGTAAAGTATCAGTGTGAATTTGTTGAAGCCGAGATGCTGCGCCAACGGGCAGTAACTCTGTTTTTTGCTGGGTTTAACATAAGTTCGTGACATCGTCAACACAAGACTTGATGCCAGTTTCAACAGACTGAAATTCCCCAGGTGAACTACTCTGAGAGATTTCGGTGTCATCTGCATACTTATGATAAGAACACTGATGGCTGGAAATAACACCTGACAGCGGCTGTGAATACAACGTAAACAATACAGGGCCCAAGACAGAGCCATGAGGCACTCCAAACTCCAGAATGGAAAGTCTAGAGACACTGTCTTTTTCACCTACACACTGGTACCGATCGGAAACGTAAGATTCAAAGCAAGAGAGAACAGTTTCACGCAGGACAAAAGTGATTTCAAGCCTCTTCGTGAGAATGGAATGGTCCTGCATATCGAAAGCAGCGCTGAGATCCAAAAGGGCCACAAGGGAGACAAGTCTCTCATCTGCTTTACAAAGCAAGTCATTCAGAACACTCAGCACTGCTGTCTCCACGCTGTGACCTTTCCTATATGCGGACTGATACACTTCCAACAGACCATTCATCTCTAAGTGCTCCAGGAGCTGTTGTAAGACAACTTTCTCTAGTACCTTAGAAATGAATGGTAGGTTGGATACAGGTCTATAGTTTTTTAGGGTATTTCTGTCCAAGCCTGGGTTTTTTTAGCAACGGGGTAACAACAGCCTGTTTGAAAGATTTTGGAACAGTTCCGGCTGACAGAGACTTGTTTACAATAGCAGCAATCAACGGTGCACGATCGCTGATGCACTGCTTTTGGAAACAAGTCGGAACAGGATCCAACATGCAACTTTTGTTGGAGACTATGCAATTATAGCAGTAATGTCGCTTTCTGTAACATATTTGAACTTTGCAAAACATGGACCATCATAAACAGCAAAAACGGGTGGATCGCACTGCTTAGCATCTAAGTTCTCACGCAGCAGTTTGATTTTGTGAGTGAAAAAAAATCACAAAATGTCTGCGGCAGTTCAGAAGAGGGGACATCAGTAGGAAGAACAGAAAACTTGGGTTTTCCCAGCAGTTCATTTGACACTGAGAAGAACAGCTTGCTGGAAGAGGCAGCCGAGTCGAGCTTGTCCATGAAGAAATGTCGTCTGGCAGCATTTAGGCGCTGAGAGGCCGCATTTCTTTTACACGTGTATATCTGTCTGTACACGGTCAGTTTGTGCTTTCTCCACTGACGAAGGATTTCTGTATACACATGCTTGAAACTTGTCAATATACTTTCTTAAGTGGATGGCTAAGAGAGCCTCCGAGCATATTGTAACTGAATGTCTCATTGAAGACATAGACAACCGTGTATAGGAAGTCGATTGCCCCAGATTACAGTCCATAATTTTTTTGTCATATTTACTATATATCTAGTTTGGAGAAAGACATTGGATGAGTTCGTTAGCCAGCTTTGTATCCTTTTAACTTCTTTAGTAAAAATTAAATCTTTTCAGAAAAAAGTAAAACACTAAAAAAAAACTTCTCTCTCTCTCTCTCTCTCTCTCTCTCTCTCTCTCTCTCTCTCTCTCTCTCTCTCTCTCTCTCTCTCTTTCACACACAAACATGCGCGCATCTCCAGGAGGAATAGATCCTCATGCGCCCTCCATGCGCATGAGGATCTATGCCTCTTGGAGATGTTTGGAGAGCGCGCGCATGCACGCACTAAGACGCACACACACATCGACGCGCTTTCAGAAGAGCATGCAGGTGGCCCGTGTACTTAGTATATCATGTAGCTAGGTAAAGTCAGCCTGCTTTCACACAAATTATAGCAAGACTGAAATTGTACCGTGAAGTTCTGGTTTTGTCACCATTTTCTTAAGCCTATGAAGCGAAAGTAAAACTCATATCACGTAAAATATAAAATTACGTAAAAATTAAAACTTACATCATGACAAATGACGATTGACAAATCAATGGCGTATGTCCTGCGCCCCTTATAGAACTCACCGACGCATTGGCAGATCTGCGAGACTTTTTCAATAGGAGATAATTCAACATCAGAATCAGGTCAAAGACAAAAGGTAGAGACCATTGACAGCGAGAACGGCTCTTATATACAAGGGACTTCGTGGGTTATGGTTCATCCCGTCTTCTTCTTTCTACGTTCGCGATTCAAGTCGCTGTCGCCACAACTTCGCGCCGCTGTATGAAATTGCAACAGAAGTTATGTTCGGAGAAACGGGCAATCCGACGAAGAATTCCCGATCAAAACTGGATTCGTTCATAATCTGGTTACGTCACTAGGAAAATTGGCTTTCGAAACACATTTCGGTTGACTTCAATGTATGTCTAATGTCTGGTGCAGCTGAGGATGGACACTTCATGGCTTGCAATTAGTCCTGTAATTTGCCATTTTTTTCATAACCATGCAGGAAGTCTAGGAATAAAATAATACAAATAGAAATAAAAGTTAGGGTCACATCATTTTACAAGACTACCGCGCCAAAGCTCTTCAAAATCTGTTACGGCCATTAGCACAGAGAACAAAAAACCCATGCAGGAGCTCTAAGATTTTATATATATTTTGTACCTTAGTCTATATGTGTAAAAGTATTACGATAATTTCGAATTTGAAAGTGCGTGTGTGTACATTCTCACACGTAAATTATGTTTTGTTACCTAGTTACCTGTTACCTGGGCATTTCCCTGAAGAAGCCCTCGCTGAGAGGGCGAAAATAGTGCAAAAAATAAAAGTGTAACTCCTCCTAAACTACGTGGTGTATGTGGATTTTATATATATATATATATATATATATATATATATATATATATATATATATATATATATATATATATATATATATATATATATATATATATATATATATATATATATATATATATATAATCCAGATGGTGTTAGATCAAATGTGTTAAACTTATGCGCTGAACAACTGTACCGAATTCTTTGCTATATTTTTAACATGTCACTTACCCAGTGTGTCGTTCCCTGTTCATGGAAGACCTCTTGTATTGTCCCCGTGCCAAAAAAGCAAACTGTATCTGTGATAAATGATTTAAGACCAGTTGCTCTTACCTCGTGTGTCATGAAGGTTTTTGAGAGGGCTGTTCTTTCACATTTTAAAATACAGGTTGCAGATTTTATGGACCCCTTTCAGTTTGCTTACAGAAGGCAAAGAGGTGTTGATGATGCTATTTTGCATGTTGTAAACAACATCTACTCTCATTTAGAGAACCCAGGAGCCTCCATTCGACTGATGTTCTATGATTTTTCGTCTGCTTTTAACACCATTCAGCCATACATATTCGCCTCAAAACTAGTCCACATGAACATAAATGCCTCTACCATTCTTTGGGTTTTGGACTATCTCACTAACCGGCCACAGTACGTCAGAATTAGTTCGGATCTAATCTCAGATGTACTTTTTACCAACACCGGTGCACCACAGGGGACTGTCCTGTCGCCTTTTTTGTTTTCTTTGTACACAGCAGACTGTAGAGCTACTCATGACGACTGTGTCATGGACAAATACGCTGACGACACGGCACTGACAGGTCTGATTACAGATGAGGACGACAGACACTATCGACAAGAGATCGATGACTTTGTAGAGTGGTGCGATAGAAACTACCTTGAATTACATGTTGGCAAAACAAAAGAGATGGTCATAGATTTCAGGAATAACAAACAGCATCCCGGTCCTGTTGTTATCAAGGGAACAGAAGTTGAGCGTGTAGAGTCCTACAAGTATTTAGGTGTTCTTTTTGACAACGCGCTCAACTGGAAACAAAACACAGAAGCTATTGTGAAAAAAACGCATACCCGTCTTTACTGTTTAAGAAAGCTCAGATCATTTCATGTAAGCACTCAGCTTTTACAGATGTTTTACTGCTCCAGTATTGTTAGCATTTTAACTTTTGGACTGACGTGCTGGGGGAGAAATTTATGTAACAGAGACCAAGATCGTCTTAACAAAGTAATCCGGAAAGGGGGTGGGGTGATTGGTAGGGCACAGGATAATTTGGACACACTGTACAACAGACGGATTACGAACAAATTGGCTGACATTCTTGATGACAAAACACATCCACTTAGATATGAATTTGACAGCAGACGTATCGAACGAAGTGGCAGACTCCGAGTACCCAAAAGTCGTACATCACGTTATGCCAACTCTTTTGTCCCTCAGGCTGTTACCCTTTTCAACAGTAATATCAGTAGATAGTGTCGGTCAACATTCTTCCGTCCTTAGTACTAGCCCTTTCAGTATTATTACTAGTATTATTATTATTGTTATTCAAAGGTAACAATATGTCTGTTACAGTTCATTTCTTTAATTGAGTGTTATGGGTTATTTAATGATTTTTTTTTTTAATGAGTGATTGGTGATGCCATGTGTTGTATGGGCAGACAGTGAATTTCCCCGTGAGGGATTAATAAAGTATTATTGTATTGTATTGTATTGTATTGTATTGTATATATATATAATTATATTCTTTACTTTTAACAAAGGCGTCGCCCAAAGCCAAAATGCGCTTAATCAGATTAGCTCCAAGGGACGTAATTTTTCATTCAATTCTGAGAATGCTCTTGCTGTGCTAATGCCATGGAATTCCAGGCTGGTAAGTTTGCATTGTGTCATCAGGACATCAGCTGCCCTTTTTTGTGCATGACAATTTCACAGCGATGCATTATTCGTTGGGGTGTCGATTTCAGCATTTATTCGACTAAAACAAAAGTAATTTATCATCTTGTCAACAACTTTATTAACTTAAAAAAAATCTTATGGTTGAACCTGTCAACCTGTCCGGATGCTTTTATGGCTTTAAAACCAATCAATAATGGCTCGTATACTTGTTCTACGTTCAGAATCCTGAAAAGGAGGGAATATAACAAATACAGTTTTATGACAAAATAAAAACTGATTCAAGATGGAATGTCTCAATAATTATTTTTTGTACATGCTGTATCGAATTTCTGTAGTGCAATTGACCTATATTAATCGGCAGAGCTATTATGAATCCATTGAAAGACAATTCTGTTAGTGGCGCTTCCTGGATGCATGGATGGATGGAGAGATTGATGGATGGATGGAGAAATGGATGGAGGGAGTGACGTAGGGATATTTCGTGCAATGGTTGGATGATGGAAGGACAGACGGAGCGCGATTGTATGGTTGGTCATTTTGTTTTACTTTTTAAAAGAAAAATCATGTCTGTCTGTGTATGCGTGTGTGAACGAGCGAACGTGCATATTTGAACGTTATTTTTATGCGTGGTACTGATCATTAGAACTACGTGTCGATAAAACTGCAGCCAAAATTAGTCTGTCGACACATAGTGCTAATGGCACGTAGACGTGTATACTTTGGAAGATTAGTGATATCAAGACGTATGTGATAGCGACACCTAGTGCTAGCGACACGTCCGCCGTGAGATGGCCTTAGTTGCCTGCTCGGCGTTAAACTCAAATAACTAAAAATAACTAACTAACTAGCGACACGTAGTTCTAACGACACGTAGTGCTAGCAATCGTAGTGCTGTCAACATGTAGTTCTCGTGGTACGTAGTGTTAGTGATACCCACCCGTTTAAATGTCACTACAGTGTAGACCAAACGCTTGGATGAGGTTCTGCATAGAGTAAAGTGAAAGACTCCAACGACCCGAGCCGCCAGTTGGAGGAACATTTTTCAAGCTAGTAACTGCCAACCAGCTGTCCCTCTTCATTGTGCAGCGAGATTGTTAGTGGGGCTAGAATAGGCCAAACGAAGGCAGTAGGACTATGACAGGCAGTTAGTGGCTGTTTATGCTTACATGCATTAGACCGACCTACTTTTTATTTGTCTCCGCCCCTTTAGTCGGGTGCGGCAAATGTGCTACGTGTTCTTCACGGAAAGAGCGCGAGTGTAGACTGCTAGCATAGTAAAGCGCGCTATTCGACGTTGATTAAAAAAAAAAATTAGGATGGCATATCTTCTGAAGTATACCATTATTGGAGCTGTAAAATAATCAGTACAAACTAGGTAATGGGTTTAATCAGTACAGCAAGTGGGGATATTGTCAGTCTAGAGATTATGTAGTTATGCGACCCTAAACTTAGCATTTTATAAAATGCACAAATCGTCTCATTTTCGACAACTCAAGTTGTGATTTTTCATAAACTATAAACTTTGAAATTTTACACGACTACACATTTATATGCGCTCTTTTTGACGGTAATATCAGTTTGTATGTGTATACAGTCTAAAATTATGGGTAATTCTATACCTGCACGTGGACATGCCCCGCTACCGAGTATCTAAAGAAATTCTCTTGCAGACAATCATCAGTATATTTTTCTAAAGTCTGTCTAAAAACGTCTCTTTTTTCCCCCCTGAGAATTTCTGCTTGTACTAATATGATTACATCAATGAGGAGTCTCTTACTCACTCTCAGAGCCATACGGGGTCAGCGTACACGCACGAATGCTTCACACACAACTGCCAGATTTCGATCCAAATTTGCACGAATACTTCGCACACAACTAACAGATCTACGATCCAATTTAGCAGACCAACTGTAAGTACAAGCGATCGAGTCAGTCTGTGAATACCATGGTGGAACACGGACAACTATAAATTTTACTTTCGAGCATACGTAGTGATGCCTTGTGATTCTCTTAGGGTTCAGATGACCATGTGGCCGACCGCAAGCTTTTCACAGTATCTATTCTTTTGCGTATTCCGGTCGTGATAAAGGCTTCGGGAACGGAAAAAATCTACACCTCGATATCGATTGGGGTATCAGGAATCTGATTTACACTCCCTAATAGCAACAGTGCTCTCCAAGCATCTCTAATATCGCCAAATTTGGTAAAATAATGGAAACATCGACGCTCTTCCATGCCCCGTAAGCATAAACATCAGTTGATGTACCGTACCTTTAACTTGGCAGTCAGAAGCACATGGTCTACAGCGTTTTGATTGTTTGAGAGTCTACGTCTTTTTGACATTTCACCCCAGGAATGGGTCGGTTATTTGACTAAGATTTCTAGTAACGCGCCGCGCACCTGTGTGTGTGTGTGTGTATGTGTGTGTGTGTGTGTGTGTGTGTGTGTGTGTGTGTGTGTGTGTGTGTGTGTGTGTGTGTGTGTGTGTGGGTGTGTGTGTGTGTGTGTGTGATATTTAACGTGAGTGTACAAGACACTTAGAGGTCACTTTTTGTGTTGAAGCAGGGAAAAAGAGTTAAACATTTAGCGCTTAACGTCTGTTGTCCACCACGTAGGAAGGTGATTTCAAATACGGGACACCAAATAGTGTCAGCAAATTTTGACAATTATGGTTTCCGCGCTATTATTGTTGTCTTTGTTACCTTGATTATGTATAGTAGTTCAAGCAAGGACAGGTTTGTAAAGATGGGCCTCTTTCCTTGGAAAATAAAGTCAATCACTCAAACGCGTGAGTTGCAACCACGTGATCATTACCGGACGTACGATGGTTCACGTCCGGAGAAACCATAGCGTTGTACTATATCAACGTGACGGGCGCTATTTGTCACTTAGCCTTTCAGTTTTATGTTTATTATCCCGGTTGGCAAACTTTCTGATGCGTGACATCAGAGGAATGACTGACCATTAGATGCGTGTGTGTGTGTGTGTGTGTGTGTGTGTGTGTGTGTGTGTGTGTGTGTGTGTGTGTGTGTGTGTGTGTGTCTGTGTGTGTGCGTGCGTGCGTGCGTGCGTACGAATAATGTTCGACGCGGACCTGTATATAATCTGGATATTTCAAATACCAATAGAGCAAGTAGTAATGAGATGTCATTCTCCCTGCCTTAGCTATCCACCAGACAGTTCGCAATGATCGAGGTCTCCAAGCAGGAAATTAACACGTTATGAATAAGTCATGGGTGGAAAAAATACGTGTAGTACTACGAATGTGGCACAGCCTTTCCTCAATACAAATTTAATTACAGCGTCCACTAACTGCAGGAGACACAGAGTGTAGGTAGATCTGGGGTGCCACAGTGTACTTTTTGTAACGCCAAGGTCCACTAAATGAGACCTACAAGCAACAGGGACATGCAGTCATCATTTGCTTGCAAGGACAACGTCTTTTCACTTACTACCGCGTCTTCAGTGATTGAATTCGACAATTCCCGGCCAGATATAAATTCTACAGCCAACTGGATCCCGCTAAATAAAACCAGACCAAACAAACAAACAAAATTTGTAACGTTTAAGGCTTAACGTCTTTTGCCACCACGAAGGTGATTTAAAGACGGGGCACCGAATAGAGTCTGAACGAATTTTGATCCCCACCGGGGTTGGAACCATGAAACTAAGACCGAGAGTCCGACGCTCTACCACCTGAGTCAATCCTGTCCCCGCTACGTATACAGCGCTTACATATAATACTGCCTGTAATGTCAGCGTTATAGCCCACTCATGACAGGCAGACAGGATCAACAGTAGTGCACTGATATTTCACTTTGTTGTTTGTAGTAAAAATGATTATTACACCTAGCTCGTCTCCACCTTCTTTCCTTATTGTTTAAAGAAGGAACGCATGTTGACGCCTTAACTGTAGAAGTCTTGACGCCTTAACTGTAAGTGTGGACACTTCAATTTGCAAGCTTCTTGTTCCATTCGCGGGGTCTTGGTCTGTCGTATCACATTATAATAGGTCTCTTGCGTCTGAAACTCTTTTAAATTTTGCTGTTTAATGTGAAAATAACAGAAATATTGACTTTTACAAAAATATGACGAAGAACGCAGCACTCCCTTCTGGGAAATCCCCCATGACGTCATGGCGCGAAATTCCGAGAGTGGAATCCACGATAGCGCTTCAAATCTGGAATCGTGGCTTCAGGCGGCACATGGCTTCTGCTTGGGTTTTTCTCACTTCGGCTGCATTGGACAACATACCCGAAGTACAGGTACGTGTTATTTATTATCATTTGCTTGTCTTTGATGGGTATATGGAGGGAAAAACAACATGAATACACTGTGAAAATCAGTGTCGCATGGCCCGGTTTTAACCGGACGTAGTCGCCAAAATCTTTTACGGTCAGTCATACTTGAGCAAGTAACTACATACGGGCTGAGGGTATCTTCAGATCTGGAACATAGCTTTGGATAAACAGCATGTTTGATTTATTAAAAAAAAAAAAAAAAATCCAACTGTGAGATTTTGAACAGGCGTTACCGATCATCTTTAGATCTAGAATCTTAGCTTTGGATAACAGCATGTCAGATTTTAAAATAACATGAAAATAATAACAACAAATTTCCAAATGTGTGTATTTGAACCGGCGTAACCGATCATTTTGGTCGGTTTGCTTGACCCTATAACTACATACTGGCTTGAGGGTGTCTGATTTACGATAGCTTTGGATAAGCAGCATGTTTCGTTAGGGGTCGGCCGAAATTGGCGTGTTTATATTTTTTGACTGAGCTGTCACAATAACTGCCATTATGTAACTTTAATGTTTTGCTCCATCAGAAATCTAACTACAGGGACTCCCGCGCACGATTCATACAGAAAAATAACAATAACCAGTTAATGGCTACAATCTCTCTCTCTCTCTCTCTCTCTCTCTCTCTCTCTCTCTCTCTCTCTCTCTCTCTCTCTCTCTCTCTCTCCACACACACACACACACACACACACACACACACACACACACACACACACACACACACCGTTGCTCGCGGTACCGTACTGTCTGTATTAATAGCGCGGGGGCAATGGCAGGCCGACTTCGAGCCAGTTTTAGATTTTTTTAAGGCTACATGCTACAGACTAGTGCGCCCCTAATGAAAATCCGGACTTCTCAACAAATGCAAGAGCCAGAACTCGGGAAAGGGAGCCAAGATCGTCACCACGTAAGTGGCATGCTGCGCGAGGTGAAAAGAGAAATTTTGGTCATCTTTTGACGTCATCTGCTATGATGACGCCATACTTGCTACTCCCAAACATGTATACACATTGTTGGAATTGTTACATGAAGCTTATACAATACAATACAATACAATACAATACAATAATACTTTATTAATCCCTCACGGGGAAATTCACTGTCTGCAAAAAAAAAAAAAAAAATCACACTCAATTAAAGAAAACACTCAATTAAAGAAATGAACTGTAACAGACATATTGTTACCTTTGAATAACAATAGTAATAATACTAGTAATAATACTGAGAGGGCTAGTACTAAGGACAGAAGAATGTTGACCGACACTATCTACTGATATTACTGTTGAAAAGGGTAAAGCCTGAGGGACAAAAGAGTTGGCATAACGTGATGTACGACTTTTGGGTACTCGGAGTCTGCCACTTCGTTCGATACGTCTGCTGTCAAATTCATATCTAAGTGGATGTGTTTTGTCATCAAGAATGTCTGCCAATTTGTTTGTAATCCGTCTGTTGTACAGTGTGTCCAAATTATCTTGTGCCCTACCAATCACCCCACCCCCTTTCCGGATTACTTTGTTAAGACGATCTTGGTCTCTGTTACATAAATTTCTCCCCCAGCACGTCAGTCCAAAAGTTAAAATGCTAACAATACTGGAGCAGTAAAACATCTGTAAAAGCTGAGTGCTTACATGAAATGATCTGAGCTTTCTCAAACAGTAAAGACAGGGTATGCGTTTTTTTCACAATAGCATCTGTGTTTTGTTTCCAGTTGAGCGCGTTGTCAAAAAGAACACCTAAATACTTGTAGGACTCTACACGCTCAACTTCTGTTCCCTTGATAACAACAGGACCGGGATGCTGTTTGTTATTCCTGAAATCTATGACCATCTCTTTTGTCTTGCCAACATGTAATTCAAGGTAGTTTCTATCGCACCACTCTACAAAGTCATCGATCTCTTGTCGATAGTGTCTGTCGTCCTCATCTGTAATCAGATCTGTCAGTGCCGTGTCGTCAGCGTATTTGACCATGACACAGTCGTCATGAGTAGCTCTACAGTCTGCTGTGTACAAAGAAAACAAGAAAGGCGACAGGACAGTCCCCTGTGGTGCACCGGTGTTGGTAAAAAGTACATCTGAGATTAGATCCGAACTAATTCTGACGTACTGTGGCCGGTTAGTGAGATAGTCCAAAACCCAAAGAATGGTAGAGGCATTTATGTTCATGTGAACTAGTTTGGAGGCGAGTATGTGTGGCTGAATGGTGTTAAAAGCAGACGAAAAATCATAGAACATCAGTCGAATGGAGGCTCCTGGGTTCTCTAAATGAGAGTAGATGTTGTTTACAACATGCAAAATGACATCATCAACACCTCTTTGCCTTCTGTAAGCAAACTGAAAGGGGTCCATAAAATCTGCAACCTGTATTTTAAAATATGAGCCATCAGGATTTCACCGCAGTGCTTTCTTCCCTTCTCTGGAGCACTCAGTGTTCCAAATACTGCTGCAAATTACTCAAACATGAGTTCGGTGACATATTTTCACGACAGGCTTCTTCAGTGAGCAAAATAGGATCGTTAATTCCAAGTGTATCATAAACTTTTAAACTGAGGTAGTGGAAACAGGCTTGGAGGAAGCCAAACTTTTTACAGTGAGTGTTTATTACAGTCGTTCCTGTGATGACCAGCCATAATTAACATCACAGACTAAGTTATTTTGTTCAAAATAGCATAGGCCTACTTCATTTCTACATACATGTCTTGTTTTGCGAGCAGCAGGCTATTGCTGCTGGAATATGCTAAAGTGAACAAGGAACAAAAAGGAGAAACATGGGCCATATTAATACTGTTGTTATTAGTTTAGAACAACAAACTATGCGGTTCATGTTTAGGTTCTCCAGCTCCCACCAAACCCACCTCCCTAATCCCACCCCAAAACAGTGCCCTATTTAAATAAGGGGTGTCTGGGGGTAATGTTAACAATCAAACAAGGCGTCCTTCGCATTTACAAATACCTAAATGCCTTCCTGTAGGGGGGGGGGAGAGGAAGAGGGGGGGGGGGGGGGCTTAGATTTTATCAAGATGCTGCTGATTTCCGAGGACGTCTCTTACGATAATAATAATAATAATAATACCGTTATTATATAGGCCATCATTCTCCTTCTTTTTGAATGGCTGATTTTTTTCCCCCGGATTCACTCTGCAGGTGTCTAAATTACGTTTAAACACAGATCAAGCCCAAAGTCAAGTATGTATACCAATAATTACTGGGTTACACTTTCATCTGGCAAAGCTTCTATTGAAATTTGTAAATCAGCTACACCTCACTATTTGTAGTATGCAGATATTGAAATATAATGTTTTTTTACTGACTGTGCGGGAAAAGATCTATTTTAGGCGGGGTTTCTCATTAATATCGGTTATATGCCTTATCACATTGTTTGCAGACATCCCGCAAATGTGACAGAGCACCGACACTGAGCGACACAGTATGATCAGCTGCTGGATCTTCAACGAAGGCATGTACCTGGCCATAGCTGCACTGCAACACAGCAGAAACTATATGAAAAGGTACAGACTATCGCATTTTTTATTATTAAAAAAAAAACCGGTTAAGCCGCTTATACGATATTCGCAACAAAACTTTAAGAGACTTTGGGGTGGGTGGGTGTGGGGGGGGAGGTGGTTTAATTTATTTTTGTAAAACATTTTGCTACTCTCTCTCTCTCTCTCTCTCTCTCTCTCTCTCTCTCTCACACACACACACACACACACACACACACACACACACACACACACACACACACACACACACACACCATAATTTTAATTAAGTGTTCACTACACTGTGTTTTCTACGGCCTGTTTTTCTACGATTACAGTTTTATACGATTACAGTGAATTGTTCGTCATCGTTTATCCTGTGCTCGCGCTGTGACTTTAGCTTATTAGCTCTTTGTTGGACCATAAAATCATCTAACTTGGCTCTTGCCTGCAGTCGATGCACATGATGCGTGGGGGGTGGGAGGTGTGATTGGTTGATGACATTTGTCCACCGGTTACATGAAATTATCCTCCGTAATTGTTCTGTTTTTTGGCTGCGAGTTTCAAGGACTATAATGGATCCATACCTTGGTAAAAGAGCGGACCGTCTGGTGAGGAACAACTTAATTCTACTGAGAAGCACAGAGTTTGACGAATGCATTAAGCATTTCTACACGCTGACAAAAGGATATGATGCAGAAAAGCTGCGGTACCTCATCAAAACCAGTGTTTTGGTATCAGTAAATGTCGTATCCAGTTCTTCCTCAACAATATTCCAGAGCATACCAAAAGCAACCCACATTTCAAAAACAGACCACATCTAAAGCCTGTCAGAAGCAAAAATGTGATGGAAAGACATCAAGTAGACTTAGTGGACATGCAAAAAATGCCTGTTGAATGTTACGGAAAGATTTATCAGTATAGATTTCCATGCCTGTCATTAAAGATCAACATTCATTTGGGGCTGAAGCCATCTAGTGATACTTTTGGCGCGTGCCATTGTTGCCATTGTTTTGACAGTTCTTTCCTCATTGTGGAGTTTCTCTTGTGTGCGTTATAATGTGCGTGGGAGATACCTGCCATTTGAAAAGGATTATTGCTTTATTTTTTTCGTTTTTACTTTCATGGATATTGTTTCATTCTTAATGTTTTATGTTTTTGGTTTTGTTTTGAGTTTGCTATGGTGTATATCCAACTGTATGTGGGAGGTGCCTGCTATGAAAGATCAACATTCAGTTGGCTGTACGCCATCTGACTGGTGGTCCTTCAAAGCAGGTGTCATCTTAAAAAAATGATTGCTTTCTCATTTGTTGAGCTGATATGAAGTATATCCGGTGTCTGGGGATACCGGAATATTGGGCATTACGAGCATTTGTTTCAGTGGATGGGTAGTATTGTACATTCATAGAGGTTAAAGGAAGAATACTCCTGTCATAATTTTTGCTTTTGATTTACCAGAGGGCACATTTACCTTGTTTGAAAGCTGAGCAAAGTAAATAAAAGACTGTTACGAAAAGTGTGTTGCGAATTTTGGTAATGTTATATTTTATCCTATATTCAGCTGGCTTGGACCCTCTTGGGTGTGCGATAATACAAACAAAACAGTGCGAAACACGCACACACACTCGCACATGGTGCACACACAGAGAGAGAGAGAGAGAGAGAGAGAGAGAGAGAGAGAGAGAGAGAGAGAGAGAGAGAGAGAGAGAGAGAGAGAGAGAGACAATGACAATGACAATGATCCTTTATTTGACAATGGTAAAAGTTTTGGTAATAACAACCATTTTTCGAACTTGCCGTTGCTAATCTACTGATTACAGAGTTACTATCGTTCTAATTGTTTTCTACTACTAAGAAGGAAGAAAAAAAATGACATGACACAGCACAAGCCAAGAATTAAAAAAAAAAAATTAAAAAAGTAAAAATAATGTTGGGGGGAAGTGACAGGAATTACCAACTTTACTGGTCGGGCATAATGACATGTTGTGAGGTTTAATTAAAAGCAGTAATATAATAGGAATACAGACAACCTAATACGCATACATAACGCATGCACATTTGAGCACGCCACTCTCTATCTCTAATATACACGTGCGCACACGCACACACGCACAACGCACACACGTGCACACACACACGCTTACGCGGCTTAAGCTAGTCAGTCATATGAGTAGCTGGCTACATACAAGCTGTACCGAATAAATATTATGAGTCATCAGTCGAAACCTGTGATACACGCAATTAATGATCTAATGAGAAATAGTATTTTTCAATATGTGCACAGTCACGGGGATGCTGCTGACAAAAATAAGTACTTGATGAGACTGACTTTAAACGAGGAGAAAGTAGCTGATGTCGTGACGTTTCTAGGCAAGGCATTCCAAAGACTAGAGCCAGAGAACGTCAAACTCGTTTTATAGAGATCAATTCTAGGTCGCGGCACAATAAGGGATTTTCTTGATCTGGAGTATGTTGATGACTGGACGGTAAATAGCGATGTGATATATCGGGGTAGCTTATCGTTTAATGCCTTGAACATAACCATTCCCTTATTGTAAATTAGATGATCTTTCAGGGGCAGAATTTTTAAGGCTGCCAATTTTTGGTCAGTAGTTAAGCTGGGATCAGGGAGTATTAGTTTGGCAGCTCTCCGATGTAGAGAGTTCAATCTTTTCAAATTGACATCTCTCGACCCATCCCACACAGTAGCAGCATAGTCTATATGCGATCTAATATGGGCATTGAAAAACAGTTGACGTGTCTCCATATCAGTAATGTGTTTAAGTTTTGCTAAGATGTACAGATTTCTGGAGACAATTTTACAAACGTTACTGATGTGTAGCTGCCACCTAAGCTGGTTGTCCATCGTGACTCCTAGCAGGCGATGGTTAGTAACTTGGCTGATGGGTTTGCCTTGGAGGGACAGACTGAGTGAGAGAGAGCCAAGCTGGTGTTTTTGGCGAGTGCTAATTACCATGCTCTCCGTTTTTACCGGGTTTAAAATCATAATATTATGACTGCACCATTCATCAATATCTTGCAGTGTGTTTTGCAGTCATGAATTGATGTTTGATATATCCTTATCTGTCGTGTGTACAGCAGCATCATCTGCAAACATATCACATGTAACGCTTTCATTTTTTATCGCAAGAGGAAGATCATTTATGAACAAGCAGAATAGAAGGGGGCCAAGAATAGAGCCCTGTGGTACGCCATGCTTCACTAAACCTTGATTCGAGTATGAGCCATTTAGTAATACCTTTTGTTTTCTACCTTCGAGGTAGGATTTGAGAAACGATGCCGAGTTGTTGGTGTACATGGATACTTTCTTGATCAGTATTTCGTGGTTTACTAGATCAAAGGCTTTACGAAAATCCAGAAACATGACTCCTGTAAGTTTTGAGTCGTTGATAGAAGATAACCAGGTGTCTATCATCCGTATCAGCGCAGTGTGACATGAGTGTTCTGATCTGAAGCCCGACTGCAATGAATAGATTAATTTTCGGCTTTCCAGGTATATAGATAGATGCTTGTGAATATGCCGTTATAAGGGCTTGGACAGAACAGGTAGAAGTGATATGGGCCTAAAATTATTAATTTCACTAAGATCTTTAGATTTAGGTAGAGGTATTACTTTCGCGTCTTTAAATGCGTCTGGAAAACAATTAAAATTAATACAGAGGTTGTAGATATAAGTGATACTCTCTACAATGTATGGGAGGGATATCTTGAGTATTTTCGCACTAATCTCATCCAGTCCTGATGATTTTTTATTTTCCAAGGATAAAGTTTTAGGCGAAACGCCTCTCTTACAAACTGTCCTGTTAGAAAAGAAACATTAACAGCAAAGAGTAAGAGAAACACAATAACACAATAAATCGAAACATGAAGAAATAAACTGAAAAAAAAACCCACAATACAAAAGCAATGCAAATAATGCGCACACATATCAATCACAGTGAATAATAATTATATATATATATATATATATATATATATATATATATATATATATATATATATATATATATATATATATATATATATATATATATATATATATATATATAATATAATATAATATAATATAATATAATATAATATAAGTAGTCCGTTCAGGTAGTAGGTTACTGTAACAAGATGTTATATAAACGAATTTTGAAGGTTCTAGAGTTAGAAATGGATTTAATTTGGGGTGGTAGTTCGTTGCAGGCTTTGGCACCTGAGAACGAAAGGCTGGTTTTATATATATCGAGCCTGGCCCATGGTAGCTGTAACAAACTGTTCCTCGCGTTTTGTATTTGACTATCCAAAAATAACATACGAAGGTAAGATGGGGTTTTATGGTGAAGAGTTTTATGCATAAGTATGCATATATATGTGAACTGTTTGTTTAGGTTTAGCAGTCAGGTGGTTCTAAACTTTTTGTCGGTGGGAGAGGGACCAGACACAGTTAACTTTACCCCTCGACGATACAATGAGTTAAGTTTCTTTAAATGTACCTCACTGCATCCATCCCAGATAGTGGAGCAGTAATCACAGTGTGTCAATGTGGGCTTGGAGAAAGAGTCTTCTAGTGTCAGTGTTAAACATTTGACTTAGTTTTGATAGCAGGAATAGATTTTTAGATATTGTTTTGCGTGTGTTTTCGATATGTGGTTCCCCGCTGAGCTGGTTATCTACTGTGACTCCAAGCAAACGATGTTTTTTTAACTTGATCAAGGGGCTCAGAGTTCAGGTATAATGTTAAGGGCAGGAGACCACGTTGATGTTTTTGGCGTGAAGTAATCAACATACTCTTTGTTTTTGGGACACTAATTATCATATGATTATGTTGGCACCAGCTTGAAACCTCATCAAGACTTTGCTGGAGAATTTCGTTTATTTTTGGCAATTCGCTGTTTGATGTATGTATGGTAGTGTCATCAGCAAATAAGTCACATGTTGCATCAGGATGTGAGATAGAGAATGGTAAAGCATTGGTAAATATGTTGAACAACAATGGGCCCAAAATTGGCCCCTGAGGAACACCACACGTTACTAAACCTTCACTCGAGTAATTACCATTAATTTAAGCAAAACTTTCTGTCTTCTGTCACTTAGATAGGATGATATAAGATGTACGGTATTGGAATCGATGTGATACATCGGTAGTTTATTTTAATAAGATAGAGTGGTTGACTAAATCAAAGGCTTTTTTTAAGGTCAAGAAAAACTGCACCTGATAACTGAGAATTATTAATGGCTGTAAGCCATTTATCAATGATATGTATAAGGGCAGTTTGGCAAGAGTGTTGTTGATGAGACTGCAGCCTGTCGTCTAATAATGGATGTCAGTGACACGACGCGTTATGAGCAGAAGGGAAAATTAATTACGTCACTATTGCATTGTAAGTATATGGATAGCCTAAAGTGGAGGTACAGATATACAAAAGTGGCTATGGTCTGTAGATTTAAAATACCAAACAACACATATGGTGAATCAGGAAAGACAGTTGTTCATAGAAAGCAGAGACATGTGGCCATGTAACAAAATGGTTGCCAGTTTTCGTGCGTTTTCGGAATTTAGGCGCTCACAAAACCATTAAACAACTCAGTGATTGTTTTATATTTGCATCAGTTTGCTTCCTACATCTTTTGTGTACATTTTTGCACTGGAAAATCTTTGTTAGGTTTTATGAGGAATATTGGAAACTTTAGGTACTTCCAAAAAGACAAGCGTTTTTTGTTTTTTTTTTATAACCACGCAAACTTATTGTATTCAAAATCTATTGAAATAAAAGGAGTATTTATCCAAGCTTTTATATATATAATTTTTAATTCCAATTCTGAGAATGCTCTGCTGTGCTAATGCCATGGAATTTCAGGCTGGTAAGCTTGCATTGTGTCATCAGGACATCAGCTGCCCTTTTTGTGACTGCATCGCTCACTAGATCTAGAAAGAGAGGGTGGTGGGAGAAAAGGAATGACAGACCTATCATTTTGAGCCTTTCACTGAACACCTAATGCATAAAGCATTAGGGACTACCCACAGGCGCCCTGCAATCCGCTGGAGAATATCCAGTCCTTCCTCCGAGATGGGATGCTAGTAAATATTCCCAAACAGATATTGGACCTGCTGGGTAGATTTAGGTTTTTGCTGCCTACGACCGGTTTCCCCCGGGGGGGAGGGGGGGGGGCGCTCGTCAGGTAGGCACACGGCGTAACCTGACAAATTGCAAACACAACGCGTGTACTAGTACTAGAAGCCGCCTCCAGAATTTACTGGTAGCACCACTAGTACAGCGCGGATTGCATCCCTAAAGCTTTATGTGGTGTTGCAGTAGAAGAAGACAGACTAAGTTTGAAAAGGCAACACCGAGGCAATTTTGTGGTGTAATTATTTTTTACTTTTAAACAAAGGCGCCGCCAAAAGCCAAAAGTGTACTCAATCAGATTAGTTCTAAGAGACGTAATTTTTTATTTCAATTCTGAGAATGCTCTGCTGTGCTAATGCCATGGAATTCCAGGCTGGTAAGCTTGCATTGTGTCATCAGGACATCAGCTGCCCTTTTTGTGACTGCATCACTCACTAGATCTAGTATATATATATATATATATATATATATATATATATATATATATATATATATATATATATAATATATATATATATATATATATATATATATATATAGAGAGAGAGAGAGAGAGAGAGAGAGAGAGAGAGAGAGAGAGAGAGAGAGAGAGAGAGAGAGAGAGAGAGAGATTTTATATTTTAATTCTGAGAGTGCTCTGCCATGGAATTCCTGTCTGGTAACTTGCATAGTGTCATCAGGACATCTGCTGCCCTTTTTGTGACTGCAAGGCTCACTAGATCTACAAAAGAAGGGGGATGGGAGAAAAGGAATGACAGACGTATCATTTTGAGACTTCCACTAAAACACACTAAGTGGGGAGGCCTGGGTATAGTCAAGTGGACTGCGGAGCGCGTGGGGAGTCCCTGTTGCTTTTTGCAGTGTGTCTTTCAGTGGAAGGCTCAAAATGATATGTCTGTCATTCCTTCCGTCATATCTGGGAATTTGACAGGGCTAATCTAAACAAGATGAGAAGGCAAAAGGGATGACCAGAAATATCCAGGAACAGGATAATCGGGCAAAGGCCCGCCATCTCTCTCTCTCTCTCTCTCTCTCTCTCTCTCTCTCTCCCCCTCTCTCTCTCTATCTCTCTCTCTCTCTCTCACACACACGCGCGCGCACGCGCACACACACACACACACACACACACACACACACACACACACACACACACAAACACACACACACACACACACACCTTGATGTAGGAGCCACTCTCGTCGTCATATCCGTTGTTGGACGCCCCGCCCGGCACGCCCTCCACCTTCTTGGCCTCCAGTCCCAAGAAGTAAATCTCTGGGTATCCCAGGATCTCCGTCTGCTCGTACACAGACAGCTTGCTGCGGTACAGCTTCAGTGCTTCTGTTCACACACAGTGACCCCGTACGGATAACTCTTACTGTGCTCATGTTACTTGCGTGCGCACCATAGAAAAGTTTATTTCAGACGAAATTATGTCAGACGATTTTGCATCTTCATTGAAACAATCATTAGGAACAGGAACAGGTCGTGGACACAACTGAGGTAATCTAATGAACAGTCTGAATTTAAAACATGACACTTCAGGGGCGGATCAGTTACCTTGGGGGGGGGGGGGGGGGTTCCAACATTTTCTTTGGGACCTCCAATTTGCTTCCAGGGGCCGAAAAAAATTGAATAGCGGGGGGGGGGGGGGGGGGGGCGGGAGGGGGGGGGGGGGCAGGAGAAGGTAAGAGAGAGAGAGAGAGAAGGTGCGTGCGTGTTAAGACTCACCATTCGCCAAAATATCAAACGACTGGGGAGGGGGCCTGGCGGGGGAAGGAGGGGGGGGGGAACTTCCAAACACCCCAATAAAGGACTTTGTTACAGCATTTTTTTTTAATGGGGTGGGGGAGGGGGCGGGTCCGGAACCCCTGGAACACCCCCCCTCCCCCCCCCCCCACACACACACACCACCACCACCACCACCCCACCCCCCCCACCATCCCCCTCCCCCCAGATCTGCACCTGCACTTTCAGCTCCACCTGGGCCATGTTAGGGTAACTATGCTGTTCAGATGTCAAAATTTATACTGCGTGTATACACTGTAAAAGCTGGGTTTTTTTAAAGTTATTTATTTGTCTTATTTATTTTTTAAATAAAACTGCCGAGAAGGCTCCTTTTCATCATGACAGACAATTACTGGTTTTCTCAGCTGAAAGTGGATTTGAAAGAAAAAGAACAGATGCGTTCATTATTATGTTTAGTATACACTACGCACCAAAAAACTTTACAAAGTTTCGGAGACGATATCCTTTTAATGCCTGAAGATTTTAAAATTCTGACTGCATCACGAAAATGATTACGCACTTGTGAATACAACGCAGCAAACTGTATCTTTTTTTGTTGCGTTGCCTTTAAATTATAACCCTTTGAACGCGACACCCCCAAAATCGAAAGTTGCAAGGTAACATTTTCATGTGAGACACGTTGTTTATCACGCACTGCTCGCGTTTCATCCGGAGCTTCGTAAATCTGATTGCACCATTTAAAAGGGCATGCATTTATCTCCAAATGCTGCAAATGATTTTTATTTTGAAAGAAAACTGTTGCTGTTGTGGTCTGCATAAGACATGCACCCCCTAAAAAATCACTTGTACCAATTTCAGACGCATGTCGTCCATTCGCCAGCCAGTGATTTCCGAGTAATATCGTGACATGGGGGATCATTTCTCTTTCAAATGCAACCAAAAACATTCATTCTGAGCGAGAATTGTGGATTTTATTGCAAGAAAAGCTCGCCTATCCCCGATTCCAAACATTTTAACTGATGGAGCAATTTTCATTTGTTTGTCTCTTATAAGAAGAGAATGCAAAGGATTTGTAAGAAATTCAAATCATCAGATGGTTTGGGGAGGGCTTCATTATGCGTTACAGCTACAGTATTTTTTTTTAATTATTATTATTTTTTACATCAGTAACATCAGAGGTACGACGGCATTAAGAAGGCATTAGGACCAACCCAAAACAAGACGGCCCTCCTCAAATCATCCACCGGGGAAGTTATCACGTACAAAGACCAGCAGCTGGAGAGATGGGTGGAACACTATTCTGACCTCTATTCCAGACAGAACGTCGTGTCTCCATCGGCTTTTGACGCCATCGAGTGCCTGCCTTTAATATATGAGCTATATGCAGTGCCAACAATAGAGGAGGTCAGCAAAGCCATTGACAGCATGGCTTCAGGCAAAGCCCCAGGCAACAATGGGATCCCCCCGGATTTGATCAAGAACTGCAAGGTCACCCTCTTTCTCCCCATGCACGAAGTCCTAATCCAGTGCTGGCAGGAAGAGAGGTACCACAAGACATGAGGGATGCCAAGATCACCACCCTCTATAAGAACAAGGGCGAGAGAATCGACTGTAACAACTACAGAAGCATCTCCCTTCTCAGCACTGTCGGCAAAGTCTTTGCCCGGGTCATCTTGATCTGCAGAAGCTGGCAGAACGTAGTCACACTGTGGCTTCCGAGCTGAGCGGTCAACGGTAGACATGGTCTTCTCCCTCCGTAAACTCCAGGAGAAGTGCAGGGAACAACACATGCCTCTGTATGTCGCTTTTATTGACCTCGCCAAAGCCGTCGACCTGGTCAGTAGAGACGGTCTGTTCAAGATCCTCTCAAAGATTGGATGCCCACCCAAACTGCAGAGTATGATAGAATCCTTCCACACCAAAATGAAGGGGACAGTGCGGTTCAACAGCAGCACATCCGAACCCTTTGACGTATGCAACGGAGTCAAACAAGGCTGCGTCCTGGCCCCTACTCTCTTTGGGATCCTCTTCGCTGTCCTGCTTAAGCATGCCTTGGTAATGCAACAGAAGGAATCTACCTGCGAACCAGATCAGATGGCCACGTTCACTGCATGGAAGATGGCTGCATCCCAAAAGACATCCTCTACGGAGAACTGGCAGCTGGGAGAAGAAACACTTGTCGCCCCAAGCTACGATTTGTAGATGTCTGCAAGAGGGACATGAGAGCACTGGACATTGACACTGGGTCCTGGGAACGCCGGGCGGAAGACCGTGCAAAGTGGAGAAGAATCCTCCACCAACACCTCAAGTCAGGGGAAGAGAAGATGTCGAAAGCAGCAGCAGACAAGCGGACACGCAGAAGGAGTGCAGCAACTCTATCAGACCAGCGACCACGTACATTTGTGATCTTTGCAGCAGAGACTGCAACTCTCGCATTGGCCTCTACAGTCACAAAAGATGCTGCTTCAAATCCAGCTGAACAAGCAATCAAATCAGAACAACTAGGATGAATTATCCATGGTCGATTCAGACAGATAGAGGCCCATTATAATGTTTTGTTTTGCTTTGTTTTGTGTGTTTGTGCGCGCGCGCGTGTATGTGTGTGTGTGTTTGTGTGTGTGTTTTTAACACAACATACGTAGTACCGCAAGGGGCAATGGGGAGGCAGGGGGGAGGGGGTTGGTGGTGTCGAGGGTGAGATGTAGTGCATCGCTTATAATATCAGAACGTTACTTTTCAACAATAACTTGAAATAACACATTTTTTCACCGTCTTCTTGAGTGCGTGTGTGTATGCAAGCATGTGTGTGAGTGTTTGTGTATGTGTGTGTCTGTTTGTGTGTCTGTGTGTGTGCTAGTGTGCGCGTGTGCTAACGTGTGTATTGCTATTTTATTGCATCATATTTGAGTATTCGACTTGTGTTATTTCAAGTTACACACACACAGAAGTAAAAGTTCTGAGATCTTAAGGGATGTACTACATCTCATTTTGACACCCTCCCCCCCCCCCTTCCCCCTCCCACCCCATTCACCCCTGCGGTTGAACTAAATACATGTATCATTTTCTGCATCGGCAATGACTCGATGCACTGTTTTACAGCATGTGTGGCTTCATAAGAGTTATTGCTACTCTTATTTCGCGTTTTTTCTTTGTCTTTTCTCCTGCTGTTTTGATGGTGGGTTATGTTCATAAGAGTAATGGTGTTTGTACAATAAAGAAACAACACAAATAAACAAGTAGCCCGTCTACTAATCACACGAACATGAAGCAATAAAGCAGTTACACACACATTAGCACACGCGCACTTAAACACACGCACGCACGCACGCACGGACGCGCGCGCACACACACACACACACACACACATACACAGACTCAAGGAGAAAATTGTGTTATTGATGAGAAAAGTGGGTCAAATTCAAATTCAAATTCAAATACTTTATTGTGTCAGTCTAGCCGACAAATTTTCTTTCGTTGGGATCACATGCGCGCGTACGGTTTTAGCCACGTTATAACAATGGTGGGAAAAAAAAAAAAAAAAAAAAAAAAAAAAAAAAAAAAAAAAAAAAAAAAAACATGCCCACAGTGTACATTGTTAGTGGTATAGGAGTGAGTCTGTCACTTGCAAGATGCCACTGCGACATCTGAGGTGCAAGTTCCTCGACGGCGTCAACAAGGAGAGAGAGGTACGCTAGTTAACACACTCTTCATTTAGGAGACGGATGACCGAGGGTACAAAGCTGCCCTTGTAGCGTTTGGTTTTAACAAGAGGAGCCTTGAACCTACGGCCAGACGGGAGCTTTTGAAGGTGCTTAGAAAGGCAGTGAGAAGTGTCAGCTGCCAGCCTCAGGCCCTTGCGTATCATTCTCGTCCTGTAGAGGCCGTCAAGGCTCTCCAACCTGCCCCCAACGATTTTCTCACTAAGCCTGATTATCTTATTCAGCTTCCTAAAGTTCTTCTCGCCCAGGGAGCCGAACCATGAGACAAAGGAGAATGTAAGAATGCTTTCTATAAAGCAGAGGTAGAACTGCCTGAGGATTTTGGGGCTCACATCAAAGGAGCGGAGTTTGCGCAGCATATACAGTCTCCCTTGGGCTTTCTTAAAGATGAGGTCTGTGTTGTCGGTGAAGGATAGCCGTGAATCAATCAAGGTCCCTAAGTATTTGTAAACCTCTGTGCGTGTGACAAAAGTGCCGTCAATCACCAGGGACTGAGGAGGTGGGAGTGGGCTCCCGGAAGCTGGCCCACTGCCAGGCTTCCGAAAGTCGACAACCATCTCCTCAGTCTTGCCTACGTTCAACTGTAGATGGTTGTTATGACACCATGAAACAAACTGACCCACTTCTGCGAAGTAGTCAGCATCTGAGTTTGACAGATCTACAACTGCGGTGTCATCTACAAATTTGACATAGTGAGTCCTGTCATTGGAGCTGGTACAGTCATTTGTGAATAGGATGTAGAGGACAGGCGAGATCACACACCCTTGGGGGCTGCCCACGGACGTGATGATGACAGAGGACATCAAGTTGTTTACACGAACACGCTGCGTCCTCTCCACTAGGAAGTTCAAGATCCATAGGATCAGAGAAGGGCTGACATTCATGTGACGCAGCTTGTCGGCCAGAAGGTGGGGCCTCATCGTATTGAAGGCGCTGGAAAAGTCAACGAAGAGGACTCTGGCAAAGGACTTTGGTGTCTCCAGGTGAGTGAGGATTAGGTGCAGGAGAGTGATGACTGCATCATCCACACCCCTGTTGTGGCGATATGCGAACTGTAGGGGGTCAAGCTGGTCGCTCGTCTGACTGAGTAGTCGACTCAGGACAAGTCTCTCGAGGCACTTCATGATGATAGAGGTCAGGGCAATAGGTCTGTAGTCATTAGGGCAAGAGGGTTTTGGTTTCTTGGGAACTGGACAGATCAGAGAGTGTTTCCAGACTGATGGGATTGAGTTTGACGTGAGGGAGGCGTTGCAGATCTGTGTGAGGACTGGTGCCAGTTGGGCACTGCAGGACTGCAGCACCTTACCACTGATTCCGTCTGGGCCTGGGGCTTTGTGTGGCTGAAGGCAGCGGAGGACCATCAACACCTCTTCCTCGCTGATCTCTATAACTCTGCGGTCATCAGAAAGAGCCTGGAGTTCATTTCTGATGGTCTGCACTTCTGACTGGACGTTCACCTCAAACCGAGCAAAATGGTCGTTCAACTGATTGGAGAGTTGTAGGCTGTCATCACAGTGTAGACCTGTGGTGGAGGCATTTTGTTTCTGCTGAGTCCCAGCCATAGCCTTCAGACCTTGCCACGCTTTGCGTAGATCACCTGTCACAAAGTGACTCTCCACCTTTTCTTTGAACTGACGTTTATTGTCTCGGATTTTCAACCGGAGCTGAGACTGCAGCTTTTTGCCCTCAATAAAGTCACCGCTAGCAAAAGCTCTTGCCTTTTGTTTCAATGTCCCTTTCAGTTCTTTCGATACCAAGGGCTTGTTGTTTGAAAAAACTTTCACTGTCTTAGTTGGAATGACAGAATCCTCACAGAAACGAATGTAGCTTGAAACGACGTCTACAGTCTCCTCTAGCGACCTAAGAACACTGACCAATCTGTGCAATCAAAGCACCCCTGAAGTTGTGCTTCAGTGTCTGAAGTCCACTCCTTGACGATTTTTTCCACTGGCGGAACAGATTTCAACTTGGTTTTGTACATGGGCAGCAAATGCACCACACAATGATCAGCAGTGCTGAGTGGAGCTTTACTAACAGCTTTGTAGGCGAGGGCGATATTCCCGAAACATTTGTAGAGAATTTTGTCTTTTCTCGTATTACAGTTTACATACTGATGATAATGAGGGAGGCAGTCGGAGAGACAGCATCATTGAAGTCTCCCAGAATAAACTTGGGAGCGTCGGGGGAGTCAATCTCTTGCTGCTGCACAATGTCAGCTATAACATCAGCGGCCAACGTGTAGTTTGCGTCAGGGGGGATATACACAACGGTAACAAACAATCTGCCAAACTCCCGCGGCAGATAGAAAGGGCGTAAGGCAAGGGAGATAACCTCAATGTCTTTTGTGCACAACTGATGTTTGACCTTGACATCTGTGCACCAACGCTCTGAGACGTACACGCAGACCCCGCCACCACGCGATTTCCCCGTGGCCGCACAACATCTGTCCTGTCTAAAGGGGCCATGAAAATTGTCAATATGAAGACAGTTATCGTTCACAGTGTTGTCCAGCCAAGTTTCAGTAAAACACATTAAGTTGGCTTCACGGTATTCGTGCAGGAATTTGGCGCACGCGACCAGTTCGTCGTGTTTATTTCTCAGCGACTGCACATTTGCTAAAATCATCGATGGCAAAGGCGGCCTCACCTTTCTTTTCCTCAGTCTTTGACGCACCCCACCTTTCCTCCCTCGTCTTTTCCTCCAAAACGACACATTATCCCATCGTCTGTCTTTCTCCGCTGTCAGAAGTTCGGGTATGTTAACAGTGGGCACAGCACGTGCACAGTTCGTGTAGCGAAGACGAAGAAGTGTGTCACGCCTAAGCTGCATGGTAACCGGCGAAGGAGCCGTGAACACTTTCCTGTATAAGCACACCACTAACACCGCTAGAAATTTCACGTACGCAGTCCAGGATACATGCACAACCACTGCCATAAAAAAATGACGGTGATTAAACTTGGCTAAAATGACGAAAACCATGAAAAATTAGCAGAGCGATAAAATCCCAACCAAATGGTTGTTGTGATGCGTCTAGTGTGGTAGTATAGCGTCTGTGCTTGTCGCTCTCGCTTTCAGCTCCCACCGCTGGTTAGCAGTTTTGCGAAAAGGGGAGCAGTCTTTCCCTGCCAGTACACAGCCTCTCTAACAACAAGCCTCATGTAGTGTCTCCTCGTGGCGACTCACGGTAACCGAGCACCTTACGGACTCGGGCTGAACTACAGAGGACTCGGAGGAGGTCTGGCCCCGAGACATGCGGCACGCAGGCCCATCGATATGTGGACAAGCCCTGATGCCCATCAACCAGATTCCCAGCTATGGGTAAATAGCCCCACTGCCTTGTGGGTGCCTTGGGAGAGGCAAAGGCTAGGGGAGTAAACCCTATACAAATCCGGGCAGGGATGCTCGATAACCTTGGTTGGCAGATCTCCTTCGAGAAGGAAAACTCCGAGGAAAAACCTGAGTAGATGGGACTCGTAAGCCTTGGTCGGCAACCCATCTAGGAGAAGGACACTCCAAAGCCAAACCATCCTGTGCTCCCAGGAAAGGCCTTTTGACCAGGAGTTAAGGGTGAGGTAACCCCGACAGAAACCCCGAGTGCTGAAGATGGAGGTACTGGGCTGTACAGCGCACTCTAATAAACCACAGTACCACGCATATACAGCCACATGACACTTGGAGATGGATTCAACAGAAATGGTGCTCGCCCTGTGGAGTCTCACCAGGCAGGTGCAGTACCGGGCTCTGCGCCTCTTCGGAGCCCACTCCCAGCGACTGGAGGACCTTCCCGACCGTCTCGAAGAGCCAGGGGACGGGGAAGTAGAGTGACTGGCCAGCGAAAAAACAAGACCAGAGACAAAGAAAAAGCCAATGTGAACATCATGCACTGGAATGCAGAAGGGGTTACCAACAAGAAAACAGAACTAGAGCTGTACGAAAACAGCATAAACATCTGCTGTATACAAGAGACACACCTGCAAGAAGAAAAACCCTTTAAGGTCAGAGGATATCAGGTCTTCCGAAGTGATCGCCAAGGGAGGAAGAAAGGGGGAGTTATGACCCTAGTTAGAAACAACCTGAATGCCAGCGAAACCAGGAGATTCATGGAAGAGGCGGAATACACCCAGATCAAGGTAACGACCAGTGACAGCACCCTTGACCTGGTCAACTACTACTGCCCTAATGATAAGCTGCTGTCCCTTGACACTATCCAGGTCCCGGACAGTGGATTCCTCATCACTGGTGACTTCAACAGCCAGTCCCAGAGTTGGGGATATGACACGATTGACAAGAGAGGAGAAGACATCGAGGAGTGGCAAGATGAAAATCACCTGATACTTGCCAATGACTCTGAGGACCAACCTACCTTCTACTCTCGCCGCTGACACACCACCACTACACCGGACTTGGCGCTTTGTACTGACGATGTTCATAAACGCCTCAACAGAACAGTAGGACCACAGTTAGGAGGAAGTGACCACCGCCCTGTCCTCCTCTCCCTAAAAGGAAGCACAGCAGCTAGCTCGCCACAACGACCAAGATGGAACTACCGAAAGGCAGACTGGCGCTTGTTCAGTATCCGAACAAATGAGCTAATTCAAGACCTCGCTGTGTCTGGAAGGAACATCAACAATGTGGTCAGAGAGTTCAACGACATTATCAGTAAGGCAGCCAAGGAAAATATACCTCGAGGGGTCCGGAAAAACTACACCCCATACTGGACCGCAGATCTTTAGAAAGCACATGACAACCTCACTAGGGCCAGAGAAGACGCTCAAACCAACCCCAGCCAAGAAAACAACATCAAGCTACAACACAGTAAGGCCCAGTATTTGAAGATGAAGTTGGAGTGCACAAGAAGAAGTTGGAGAGAGAAGAATGCAAGACTGAACATGGAGAGGGACACCACCATGTTGTGGAGACTGACCAAGGCGTTGAACGATGAGGGCATCAGGGAACAGAAGATCACCCTGGAAGAAGATGGAAAAGCACTGACTGGTAGGAAAGCTGCAAACATGTTCGCACAGATCTATGCGAAAGAAAGTAACATCACTCTCCCACAAATGCTTGAGAAAGAAATCAGACGGGAAGAAAGAGAGAGAACAAGAGATGCAAACATCCATGATGCAATGAAGAAGGACATCACCCTTCCAGAACTGAAGATGGCCATCAAACAGCTGAAGACGAAAAATCTCCAGGTCCAGACAGCATCTCAACACTGCCTTAACGAAGCTACTGGACATCTTTAACCACAGCTGGAGAGGAGGACAGGTCATCATCATCATCATCAGTCCCTTGCCCGAACTGGGCGTTGGGGGGACTGAAAGGCAGCAGCAACAGACAGTGCTCTCCACTGAGTTCTATTTGGGGCGGTGGCAAGCAAGTCTGGCATCGCGAGTTCGGTCCATTCTTTTATGTTTGCGACCCAACTCTTTCTCTGATGACCTCGCCGACGACTTCCTTCGAGAGTGCCTTGGAGGATAGTCTTGGACAAGGTGTTGTGTCGGGTCACGTGGCCAAACCAAGCAAGCTTGCGCCGTTTCACGGTTGCCAGAAGGGGTTCATGTGGGCCCACCAGGGAAGTGACGATGCTCCGTACATATTCGTTGGTCTTGTGCTCGTGGTACGAGATGCGGAGCAACTTCCTCAGGCACTTGTTCTCAAAGGCCTGGATTTTCTTTTCTGAGTCTGCAAGCAGTGTCCAAGTCTCACAGCCGTAGAGTAGAATAGACACTACGAGGGACTTGTAAAGCCTGTACTTGATGGTGAAGCTGATGGAGTTACTTCGCCATATCCTGTCCAGCCTGGCCATTGCGGATGTTGCTGTACCTATCCTGATACGGATCTCTGCTATGCAACTACCGTCTTTGGACAGGGTGGCTCCCAAGTACTTGAAGCTATTGACCTCTTCTAGCTTCTGGCCGTTCATGTGAATGTTGCTGCTGCTGTCGCTTGTGGTGTTGATCATCACTTTGCTTTTATCCGTACTGATCTCCATGCCATAAGACCCTGCGCTACTTGAAAGTTTGTCTGTCAGGTTTTGTCTGTCAGCTATTGCTGCCTGCCATGAGGTCAATGTCGTCTGCGAATCGAAGATTGCACAGGGATCTGCCACCAATAGAGATTGAAGTATGGTGGTCGTGGAGGGTTTCCTGCATGATCTTCTCCAGGAATATGTTGAAAAGGACAGGAGAGAGCAGGCATCCTTGACGGACACCGATCGTCGTCCTGAAGAACTGACTAATTGTTAAGTAGAACCGCGCTGCAGGCGTTCTTGTAAAGCGCTTCTATCATTTGGATCAGTCCCTCCTCTATGTTGAACGATCTCATGACTTGCCAGAGTCCGTCGTGCCAGACACGATCAAATGCTTTCCTGAAATCAATGAAGTTGTGGTAGAGTTCGCGCTGATGCTGCAGATGTTTCTCGATCAGGACGCGGCAGTTGAAAATCTGCTCTACAGTGCTTCTTCCAATTCTGAAGCCAGCCTGTTCTTCTGCCAGCAGTTCCTCGGCGAAAGTTTTGAGGCGGTTGAGAATGATTCTAAGCATTACTTTGCTAGGGTGACTTATCAGACTGATAGTTCTGTAGTTCTGGCACTGTTTCAGGTTTCCTTTCTTGGGGAGTGGGATCACTAGAGACTGTGTCCATTCTACTGGACAGGTACTGGAAGGAAGCCAGGATGATCCCAATTTTGAAGAAAGGTAAGAATAAGTCCAAAGCACTGAGTCATCGCCCCATCAGCCTGACAAGTTGTGTGTGCAAGACCATGGAGCGCATCATCAACAACCGCCTGCAGTGGTACCTAGACTCCGAGAGCATTATCGCGCCAGAGCAAGCCGGCTTCAGAAGCCACATGAGTACAGAAGACCAGACAACACACCTTGCACAGGTCATAGAAGATGCCTTTCAAGATCAGAAGGTGACATTAGCTGCCTTCATTGACCTACAGAAGGCTTTCGACAAGGTGTGGAAGGATGGTCTCCTTGTGAAACTCCTTCGTAGTGGCATCCAAGGGAACATGTATCGGTGGACCAAGTCATGCCTGCACAATCGCAGATCCCGTGTGACAGTGGATGGGTACTGTGGCCAAAAAGTGCTGCTGCGTCAGGGGGTGCCACAAGGGGAAGTCCTGTCACCGACCCTGTTCATACTCTTCATCAACGACCTTGTGCCAGAGCTACCAAAAGGAGTCCACGCAGCCCTGTACGCAGATGACCTGGTACTCTGGTGCACAGAAGAGTATGCAGCAACTGCTGCATACAGGATGCAGCTAGCCCTGGACAGGCTGACAGAATGGACCAACAACTGGTGTGTGACTATCAACACAGAAAAATCATCAGCCACACTCTTCTCTCTCTCCAACAAAGCAAAGGCTGGCAACCTAACACTGGGCAACACCCCACTGCGGTATGATGACCAACAGACATACCTGGGCGTCATCCTTGACAAGAGGCTGACGTGGAAACCACACATTTGGAACGCAGAAGCGAAAGCTAGAAGAAAGCTGAACATCATGAGGAAACTGGCTGGAACACAATGGGGAGCCAATGAAAAGATTCTCACAAATGTATATCAAGGCACAGTGAGACCACACCTTGAGTACGGATCCAATACATGGTTGACGGCAACCCAGTCACACCAGCAGACCATTGACAGAGTTCAGAACCAGGCACTGCGTATCATTACCGGCGCAATGAGATCCACACCAATTGAAAAGATGGAAGAGACAACAGGCATCCCACCCCTGCGCATGAGAAGAGATTGCAAAGCCTTGATACAGTCCACAAAGGTTAAGTCTTCCAAAGACCATCCTATGAATGCCAGGATGAAACAGCCAACTGAAAAGATCAAGCTTTGTCAAGGAGACGAGAGCTCTGCAGAGAAAACATCAGGCAAAGCTCCCTGCGCAGGTAGAGGCTCTGAATCCTGCTAGTGACCTTCCACCCTGGGAAAGTAAGCCAAAAAACATCACCATCTCTTCCACGGTACCCTACATCACCACCAAAGATGAGCACAGCACTGTGAGCAAGAAAGCCCTGACACTGGCCATGCTCGAAGAAAAGTATCCCCAGGAAGCATGGATACGGGCATACACCGATGGATCAGCCACAGATGCAGTTCAGAATGGAGGGGCTGGGGTGTACATTCAGTACCCAAACGGAAAATGGCAGGCAGAGGCAGTATCAACAGGCCTTCACTGCACAAATTACAGAGCTGAGGTGGAAGCCCTGGTCCGTGCTGCAGACAACCTTAGTGGCACTGCAGACCCTGATGCCCAGATTGTCTTCCTGACTGATGCCATATCTGTCCTTGAGGCAGCAACAGCAAGCAAACTGCCACGTCTACAAGAAGGCACTGCAAAACATCAAAGTGCACCAGACTGGTGCTGCAGTGGATCCTTCACACTGTGGCATCTACGGCAATGAAGAAGCTGACAGAATGGCAAAAGTGGGCGCAGAGGAAGAACAAGACGAAAATAGAGTCAGCTTCACAGAGATGAAGACCATCATTAAGTCTGTGTACAGACCACCACAACGGCCCCTAGACAGTTACCATCAGCTGTCCAGACAAGAGCAGGTGACCATCTTCCACCTGAGGACTGGGCACAACCGACTCAATTTCCACCTGCACAGACGCTTTCACCTCGTGCCATCTCCCCTGTGCCCTTGTGGAGAAGCAGAGCAGACCACAGAGCACATCCTCCAGGACTGTGGGAACCACCAGCTGCTGAGGGAGGAGATATGGCAGAAGCCCGCCACTCTACAAGAGAAACTGTACGGGCCTGTGGAGGTGCTACAGAAGACCACAGATTTCATTTTGAGAGCCAAACTCCAAGTGTGACGGCGTCCGAGAAGAAGAAGAAGAAGATGAGAAAAGTAAATATTTCGAAGTCATACGCTACTTCTCGCCCTCGACACCCCAGGCACCCGTACCCTCCCCCACCTGGCTCCCCCCCCACCCCCCAACCTCCCCTCTCTCTCTCTTCTCTCTCTCTCTCTCTTCCCCGCCCCCCCCCCCCTTCCTATCTGTGGTACAACTTATTATGCTGTGTGATGAGCATGACTGGAGTAAAAACGCCTCTTGAAACGTTCTAAGCCATTTGATGATTTGAATTCCTCAGAAACAAAATGTTTGCATTCGCCTCTTAGAAGAGACCAAAGAAATGTTTTGATGGGGAGGGGGGGGGGGGGTAGGTCGTCTTTTGTTGGGATAAAATCCATAATTCTCGTTTAAAATGAATGTTCTTGGTTGCATCTGACAGAGAAATAATCCTCCTTCTCGCGATATTACTCGGAATTTAAATCACTAGTCGGAAAATGGGAGATATGCGTCTGAAACCGGTACAAGTGAAGTTTTTGTGGGGTGCATGTCTTATTTAGACCACAACAGCAACAGGTTTCTTTTAAAATAAAAATTATTTCCAGCATGAGATAAATGAATGCCCTTTTAAATGGTGCAATCAGATTTACAAAGCTCCGGATGAAACGTGAGCAGTGCTTGATAAACAACGCGTCTCACCTGAAGATGTTACCTTGCAACTTTCGATTTTGGAGGTGTCGTGTTCAAATGGTTGTAACCTAAAGGTAACACAACGGAAATAGATGCGGTTTGTTGCATTGTAACTATACGTGAGTAAACGTTTTCGTGTTGCAGACAGAATTTTAAAATCTTCAGGCATTAGAAAGATATATTCTCCAAAACATTGTAGAGGTTTTTTTTGGATGCGTAGTGCATGTGCGTCATACCTGAGGGCGTTATAGGTATGCGGTTGCCATACTCGTCACGCTTTGAGTGCTCGGACTGAGCACCGGGGGTGGGGGCGGTGGCATAGGATGGGTTGTTGGTGGTGCTGCTGGTGACGCTATCACTATGGCGCAGGTGAGGCAGTGTGCCCCCCACCCCCTGGTCCACGCCGTCATGTTGGTGCTTGCTGTAGCCATGCCGCCCGGCCCCCTCCCCTGTGTGCAAGTGTGGCAGGGCGGTGGGTGCAACTGTCGCTACCAGCTTATTCTGCAACCAGCACACATGGCCCACGAACATACACATGTCAAAGGTAAACACGTCTAAATTCTAAAAGTTGTGCAAAGGAAAACACCCACCGAGCTACTTACTCCATCACCGCTATAACGAAAACAGCAAGGCCCTTACTACCCAAGAGCATGACAGACACGCATAATTTATAATATAACCTTCTGTGACCTAGTTCATTTCAGACTGATGTTGTTACCTCAAACGAACACGTGTTTAAATGTATATGCTGTATGTGCCAAGTCTGGCTTTGTAGTTGAAATTTAACATTTTTTGTAAACACATGCAATTTGTCACCTATTCATTGACCATGTGACCTTGACCTTTACGCCATGTCGCTCAAAGTGATATGCTAAGAAACGACTTGGCACAACGAATCGTTGGGCCACGTTCAAAGCCTGTAACTTGAAAAGTGTCCGAAGAAATACCAACTTTATGATAGATGAGACGACAGACAACGGACTGCTCAGTACAGAGACTCACTTGTCTATCACAGGTGAGGCAAAGCGTATCTTAAATGCTTTACAGGTGGTTTCTCCGTTGTCCCCTGTATTTCTGTAAGTGGAGAACTCCCATTTCTCGCTTTCATTAGTATAAATCAAAACACCAATCGGCACTAAACTTGGTCCTGCCAGACTGCCCTGCTGTAGAGTCTGCATGTCTAGGAGCAAGCATGCATGCTTTGGGCTCACACAGCACAGACTATCTACTTTACACATCCGCCTCTGACACTAAGTACCAGATATGGATTGACCATGACAGTTGAAGGGAGGCGCCAAGTCCTGTGCTGTGTCTTCAGACTCCAACTTTGGTCGACATTTTTACATTAGGGCTTAATGTGCACTGCCGTCTTTTCCTTTACAAGACAGTCAGAAACTCACCTACCTAGTGCTACTTTTCCTCTCTATTATTATTTACTTTAAGTGTCCACTCAAATTCTTAACTGACCTCTGCGTTGCAGTGCGAGGAGTGTTTGGCTTTGGAGGTAGTCTTGCTGGTGTTCACGGGCGCCGTTTGGCCAGCGTAGCGGCCCTCAGTGCCCGCCTGTTGGGACCGGTGCAGATTGCCATGATGGGGACTCTGCTCACACACACACACACACACACACACACACACACACACACACACACACACACACACACACACACACACACACACATATACACGCACGCACGCACGCACACACACACACACACACACACACACACACACACACACACACACACACACACACACACACACACACACACACACACGTTTGAGCTAAAGCTGTACAGCAATAACACTCTCGCAATTCTACACTTTTACGGTATTGAAACAGCAACAAGCTGTGTTGCATACACCCCTCCTCTCACCCTCAGCCACAGTTGAAGACATTTTTGTTTACATAAACAACCGCAGTGTTACTTACAGTCAAAATATACGAAATGATTAGAAGTGTGTACATAATGATAATAAACACAAAGACAGTTAATCAGCTGCCTAGTTATTAGGGTTAACGCCGAGCTGGCGACTCATGCCATCTCACGGCGGAAATACAGGACAAATGTGTTAAAACAACAAGAAAGTATTTTTTTAAATGCTACAACCTTGACATCGCAGAAAATGATTTTTGTTATAGGAACAATTGAATGTCATGGCAGCTGGTTTTTGTTTTTGTTTTTTGGGACTATCAAGACTAAAAAGTATTTGATCGGTTTGCTGCAACGTAAACAAGACGGTACTTATTCATTAAGCAAAAAGGCTTTCATCAACGACTATCATCATCGTAAGTTCACTCAGATCAATTAATAACAAGAATGGCAAAACCAATATGGCCCACGCGCATTTAATCGATCCACATAATTGATCTGACCTTTGTGGTCTTTAACTTTCCATCAGGTCACTGAAATGTGAAGTGTTTAAAATGACTATCTTAAGTGGCGACGGATGACCCTTTAGGCCATCGCACGTGGGTTAACAAAACTAAACAGTCTAATAGGGAGGCGTCAATACGGCGGAAGGGGTGAGGCTATGCGTCAAATAAAGTAACGGTATTTTCTGTTAGAAACCATGGTAGTGGGCAATGTTTCGATTAAAATGCATGCAACATTATTAGTTGTATTACGAGTTAGGCTTTGCCAGTGGTTCTTGTCGCCTCGAGGTTCGGGTCAATATCGGAGTCGAGGGCTTTAGCCTGACACTCTTACCTCCGACATTGACCCACCTGATTGGACCCGAAAGGCGACAAGAACCACTAGCAAAGCCTAACTCCTAATACAACGATTTTATCTTCAACTGTAAAAAGTATATGCGTGAAGTGTACCCTTAAAAGGACCCCAAGTTTTACGTGTGACGTAGAGATTCAGGGGACGTAATTTTCCACACTTCCGACTCTCAGTCAACAACCTCCCGCGAACTGCATTCGCCTGGAATTTCTCTGTCTGGTATTTGTTTAATTTAACACATTTTCAATCATTCTTTTGTATAAAATTGGTAATATAGGCCGAACACAACGCGTGCATATAGTTTTTTGTTTGTTGCGTAACCCCTTCATTTTTTATTTATTCAACTTTTTTCTTTCTTCTCCGTTTCGAATGCGGTCAGTACGTGATAGGGTCTTCGCTTCAGTTGAATTTTCCTTTCGTTGATATTATCTAACTTACCCAATTATTCAGTTATGTTTTGTATGAAACTGGTACCAGCGGTATCACAGAACACATACATATAGTTCTTTTTGTTGTGTAGTCCCCTAAATCATTTATTTATTGGCATATTTCTGTTTAGAGGTTTGACTGAATGAAGATTAGGGTGTGTCTGTATTGTTCAGCGAGTAACGTCATCGTAACATTTAATAAGGGAGTCTACTTATCAAATGTTACCTTGGTAACATATAATAATGAGACTTCCGTTGCCCTGAGAACGGACGACCTGGGGGGGGGGGGGGGGAATCAAATAAAGCCAGGCCAATGAGAAAAAGTGCAAAGAGACTGTAAGAAGACAATCTATTTTATTTTTAAACACTTGGACTACGATTCTCTCTCCCTCGCCATTATTATTCATGTATTATTATTATTATTATTATTATTATTATTTCCTTTTTAAAATGTCACCCAAATAATCTACTGAATCGATATATGATACTTAATTTTTAATTGTGCATCCACATTGTAGTTAAGATATCCTCCTCGCTTCTGACAACTTAATGAGTCTCGACTTCAGGAGAAATGTCCAGTTCAATGTGTTCAATCCTGATGACGTTGAAACACTCCATATTGCTCTCTCTCTCTCTCTCTCTCTCTCTCTCTCTCTCTCTCTCTCTCTCTCCTCTCTCTCTCTCTCTCTCTCTCTCTTGGTGTAAGAAGAATCCTTTGTTAGTTCACCCTAAACGTATGCTGGTTGCACCAGGCACGAGCACTTGTATTCCTTGTAACTGAAACTGCCATTGAACAAATGTCTCACCGCCGCCTCTATAAGGAGTCGTAAATCGTGATCAGTTTATAGGGCATGCTCATATTTGAATCCGTATGCAAAACAGGTACCTGAGATTGTTTTTATTGTTTAAACTAAGTTACTGTGTACGAAAACCCTTTCACTTGTATTCAGTTCTAATATTAAGACATACATTTATTACGCCTCAGTTGTGTGGCGATGAAATGCACTCTATAAAATCAATTTTATTGTATCGACCCGAAGCTTATTTTGCAGAACCCATTGCTGACCGACAGGTGACAAAATAAAGAAACTTGGTATTCTTTACTTCCAAACAATTTGTACTCAATAAAGAACTTTTGTGTAACCTTTGTTGTGTTAGTAGTTGAGCAGAAATCATAGAATAATGCACCTTACTGCTCGCTGTTGAATGAATGCTTCCGATAGGTCCGGGCATAAGTCTATTACTACAAGTCTCACTCACGCTTGGCGCGCCTCCTCTCCCATCCACCCCCCCCCCCCCCCCGCTCCCCCCCCCCCCTCCCTTAAGCGCTTTTTCTTTCGAGTCGCGCACTGGGAAGCATGATCTGGCATTGGGAGGCGCTTTGTGTCACGTTGAAGATCCCAAACAAAACGTTGGAACCCCCCCCCCCCTTTTGGGTAGATAACTGATCCGCCCCTACCATAGCGGATGAAAAAATATATATATATATATAATTATACCCGAATGACAGAAAACTGATTGTTCGGCAATACTTTCGTACGTGGCACGATCTACTACCTCCGTGTTACGTACCCGCCTCTTTTTCCGTCGGGTAGGATGGCTTGAGTGTGTGTCCACGTTAGGCAGTCTGAACTTCATGACGACCAGATACCAACTGTATTGCCAGCACCGACAGTGCAGTGAACAGTCCATACTCTACTGATGATCATCTGTCCAGCTGTGATGTCAGGCAGCAAGAGTCGCCCTTAATATGGCGCATCGTCTGACCGTTCCTGAAGCGGCGGAGCACTCAGGTGCTACAAGCAACCCCTCGTGAAACCCCAGACACAATTTTAAGTAGAGCTTGAAGCAAATTTCTAAAATATTGTCGCGAAAACCAACGCATGCGTTGGGCATAACCAGTAATATAGGCCACGTCTATTGTCACTGATGTCAATGCTGCTCATAAGCGGCAGTCGCTGAAGACGCGTTGTTCAGTCCAGACGCAGCATATGTTCAAGTACAATCCATACAAGACACAAGGAAGTGTAGACAGCGGTTCAAGAAATCAAGACACAAACCTTAGCTTTAATCCGACCACCCCATTAACACAACTTATTGGCTAGGACTCCTCTTCGCATAGCTGTCAGGCGACATCTTACATACGTACATAAAATCCTTGCCAGCTCCCACTTTCTCAACATGGATAGACTGAGCATAAAGACGTTTCACTAACCAGTCACCGGCAACTACTGTGAAGAGACTACTGGAAGACCGACTGCGACTCCCTCGCCTACAATACCAGCTCATACAGAAAGGAGAGCACGCCGCTATAGTTCGGCATGCTACGACAGGATGTGGATGAACCATGATAGTTCAAGGGTTGTGTCAGAATAGTTTGGCGTCCGTAGTCATCATGGTCAATCTGTCTCCATGTCCTGAAGACTGGGACGTAGACCTTAAGGGATATCTAAAAATAAAAAAAGATCATTTCATCCTCAGGATGTAATGAATTAAACCATATGAAATACGCTGTGTCGTCCTTAGTGCTGTGATCACTTGGCTACGTCTGTCAGTCAGATATATTGTCAATCTCCTCCGTGCAAATATTAATAAACACATCGAACAGGTTTTGTTAACGTCAAGCGTAAACACTTGCAATCAGTATTCGTGTTTTGAATTCTCACGACGGCGGTCCAGAGTTGCTTCCAGCACCGATGATATTAATATTGCAAGTGTCAAATACTGTTTGTGGTACTGTAATGAATCACCCTGACGAAACTATGCAACGGAGACACATTCATTTAGGAGGTTGTTTAATTAATTTCCCTGTATGTATTTCAGTTCGACACTGTGTCCGCTGTGCAGTGGTGTCCAATTTCAGTGGCGGCAACTACTCTCGGAGAGTACTGTGCTGAAAGGCCCTCTTTGAGTCCTGATTGCCACTAACTCTCGCTTGTACATTGATCACACTGCTTATGACGGGACTTAAACTCCCACTTGTCCAACGATTATAAAGAATTACAATTCTCTCTAGCCGTGCTTTTTGGCCAACACAAAGGCCACGCGAACAAGATTACTAATCACGGCACTTTGGTAAGCAAAGACACAAAATAATGATCCAGTAACACGCAAGGTATTCTTCACCGAGTAAACTATGACGCGTTAAATGACAACGAACGAACTGTGCAACCATCAGGTTGACGGCCATGCGTACCCGCCCAGACTAAAACTCGGATGACCGGGTGGCACCAGGGACGCACAAGGCAAAAACTACACACATCCCGGTTAATTAACTGACTTTATCGAGCTAGACAAAGAACAAGTCGGTAGGACACGTCTGACTAGCCACGCGTGACCAGGCCGCGTGTTGTGTTGTCTGTAGTTAGAATCCAAACTGCGTGTCCTGTCAATGGAGGTAAGGTGAGACGGTTTACCGCTAGACGCACGCAGTCGTCACAGGCCCTTATTAGTGACTTGGTCTGATCCATGGGCCACGCGGCTGAAAGGGGGAGGTGGGGGGGGGGGGAGGGGGGCGATAGACAGCTCATCCCGGCTTCGCAATCTCCTATGTGTTACACGTACATGCAAAATGAAACATCATCCATCGGGAGCTCTCGGCTGTGTGTACTGACTGCTTCACTCACGGAACAGAGCACACGGACACAATAATATTCCGCCTTTGGTAGTCTAAGCAGCTATAGGATTTCAAAATTGCAATCATGAAGTCATGAATCACGAGAACCCAACAATGATCATTCATACATCACGATTTATCCCCCCCCCCCACCCCCCCTCCTCCCCACCCCCACCCCAAAAATAAATAAATAAATAAAATAAGTAAATAAAATAAGAAAATTATTGATTGCCGACATTAGTTACTTTCTTCGATCCGCCGCTACCCGGCGGCCGCGCATGTCGTGCACAGTGGATCGCAGGAGGTATGGTTAAGTGCCTGACGATTGCATGTTGATAATACAATAAATACGACTAGGTGCACACGGCACATACTCACGACACGGCACATACAAGGTCGGTAACAGTGACAAACTAGGTCAAATTTTGCTGTGGACGGAAGTGACGTGTTTACTACAAATTCGCTGGTAAGTAAATGTAAATACAATACAGAACGATCCAAGGTCGTTTTAAGCACAGCTGATCCGTTTGAGCCGTAAAGGATGTGAAAAACAAGATTGGTGTCGAGGTAAAGATGAAAATGAGGGACTCGTTTCTGACTGGAGCATTTAAATTGGCCAGGTCAAGGCTTGTTACGTGGTAGTGGTCGTAGTAGCGTGCAATCGGTCACACCAGACACACTCACGTAGGGTTCTTGTAGAAAAACCGCACTCAGTTGTAACTCGTCTCACGTGGCACAAGGTTGTAGACCACACTGGAGTAACAGTTCCAAAAGTACTTTATTCTCACGATGCTCTCTCAGCACAATGCATCCACACTTTGATGCACCAATACAAGATTCTGTCTCTCTGCTACAAATCCCTGAACAACTACGCTCCTGCCTATCTCTCCAACTTACTTCACCCCTACACTCCTCCCCACTCCCTCCGCTCCGCCTCCGACCCTCTCCGCCTCCTCATCCCCCGCACCAAACTCAGCACTTTCGGCCCCCGCTCCTTCTCAGTATACGGTCCATCTACCTGGAACACTCTCCCACTCTCTCTCCGTCAGAAACACTCACTCTCCTCCTTCCAGTCCGCCCTCAAAACTCACCTCTTTAAACAGTTCTAGCACTATATCACCACACTGCCCACCCCAAGCTGACCGTCGTAATGTATTTTCACTATTTGTGTTACGTGTGTCTAAAGCGTGCGCATGCGTGTGCGAGTTGTGAGTGCGCGCTTAGAGTTATAATTATTATAAGATAAGCGCATTATAAATACCGTAATTATTATTATTATTATTTTCACCATCTCTCACAAATGCATCCTCATTTTGATACACTCTTTTAATGCATGCACATACTTTGTAACACTCCCTTTTATACTATCACAGATTTCCAGAAGAATTCCGCAAATTATAGAACTCAGCCAATCAGAAATGAAAACGTAACCAAAATCATTAATATTCATTAACAAGAAAGGCAAAGCCATTATGGCTCACGCGAATGACCGATTTACATATGTGTGACCTTTGTGACAAGGGCTGGCTTCTGCAGCAGCAAAATCCATGTTTTCTGAAAATGTAAGCATTTTTCACACATCTGTCATTCCCCCGTGACCCTTGACCTTTGTGATGAGTCAACTAAAATAGTATGCATATGAAGGTCTTATCATCAGCTATCTTTGTACCAAATTTGGTTGAAAAATTTGCAAAAATTTGGGAATACCTACAATTTTATTTTATAAAATCAGCATTTTACACACATGTGCCAGCCTCTTGTGACCCTTGACTTTTCCAAGGGGTCATCCAAATTAGTATGCGTAGATAGGTCTTACCATCAGGTTACCAAGTTTGGGTTTGAAGTTGTGAATAGTATTTGAGAAAAAAAAAACATCTTTTCTCAAAATATGGCTATTTTACACCTATTTCCTGAGCTCTCGTGATCCTTGACCTTTCCGAGGGATCAACCAAATTAGTGTGCATAAAAAGGTCTACCTATCAGGTATTTCTGTAGCATGTTTGGGTTTGAAGTTGTGAATAGTATTTGAGGAAAAAAACATCTTTTGTCAAAATATGGCTATTTCGGACCTATTTCCTGAGCCCTTGTGACCCTTGACCTTTCTGAGGGGTCATCCAAATTAGTACGTACAGAAAGGACTTACTATCAGGTATCGTACCAAGTTTGGGTTTGAAGTTGTGAATAGTATTTGAGAAAAGATAAATTGTGTCAAAATATAGCTATTTTTTTACCTATTTCCTGATCCCCTGTGACCTTGGCCTTTGTGGGGTCACTCAGATTGGTATGTTTAGAAAGGTCTTAGCACAAAGTATCCTTGAGCCAAGTTTGAAAAATGTGGCTTGAATAGTCTCAGCGAAAATGCCAACGTTAAAGTTTACCACGGACGAAGGCGGACGGACGACAGACGACGGACGGACGACCACTGGCCCAAAACATAGACTCACTTTTGCTTCGCACGTGAGTTTGACGTCATGTTTGAGGTCACATGAACAATCGCGCCTTTTCCAATTGTTTCAACCACCCGTCTTGTAACCCCACCCCCTCCCCCCCACCTCCACCCCCCGAAAAAAGGCAATTTTCTAAGAACCTCACCAAAATGTGTTACATAGCGGTATAACATGACAAATAAATATCTAGGACACTTCATAAGCTATCTTAGTATTTTCTTGTATAAGAAGTTTTGGCCAGTTGATTTCTGAGTGTAATCTCAAATAGCTTAAGTCTTCAAAGAAAATACCCGGATGTTCAGTTAAACTAATACTGCCAGAGGAGCGATGGAGATGTGTCTGGATGCTCTTCATTTTCATCAACACGATTACGTTACTAATCCCACAAAATGTAAAGTGTCTGCGACGTATGGTTGTTTAGATGATGGATTCCAAAGTATTGTATTTTGGGGGCAATGGACAATTATGACTTGTACACGCGAATGATGTAAGAAGGAACAATCACACGGTACGAGGTTTCCGATGGAAATTTGGGCATGTACCACTCGCTGTTCGCATCATTTGGCACTTTAATTACTCCAAAACGCATTCTCTGGGAGTCAAGAGACATAACAATTCCCTTTTTTTTTTAATGAAAAAAAGTCTCTTCAATTTATAAAAGAGACTTTTTAGCATGGGACGCGGTGGAGCGATTTCAAAAGAACACACACGACATCATAGGCAGGCTAGACTAAAACTCTGACAGTGAAGTAACAAGATAAAAATTACGTCATGTCTAGTTACGCAAACATCGCTGTAGAACGTACTTTAAGTTGGCGCGAAGCACCGTGCGCGCGCGCGCGTATGTGTGTGTGTGCGTGTGTGTGGGTGTGTGTGTGTGTGTGTGCGCGCGCGTATGTATCTAAACAAGAAAATCTCCGAAGTTTGCGTACATACAAGCTTGAAATTAGGGGAGGTTTTTCATGCAGGGGGTGCGTAGGAGCCCCTCCGAGCATTTTGAAATAGGATGTCTCATTGAAGAGTAAAATGACCGTTGAAGAGTAACATTACCGTTTATAGGAAGTCGGTTGACCCATATTAGAATCCGTTGTTTTCATTATATTCACTTGCAGTTTTGGTTATAGCCGGATTGAAGAAAGACATTGGGTGAGTTAGTTAGCCAGATTTGTATCTTTTGAACTTTTTCAGTAAAAATTAATGCTATGAAGAAAAGTTTAAAAAGTAAAAAACCTCGACTTCTGGAGAAAATCAGACAGTGACGGTGACGTAAAAGAAGAAATTTTGTCATCACACAGACATCGACGCAAAGCTCTCGATGTGACGTATTTCTCTCTATCGATCGCTCTCAAAACAATGACGTATGCACTGTGACCCTTATATAGAGAGGCTCACGCTTACTGGCGCTGTGCGCTTCACAACTTGCCCATTTCACACGCTTGTAACAAAATAAATGTTGCTTCAATCCACTCATGGAGATAGAGATATTGGTAAACAAATACTTACTTTCTGACCGTCATAAAAGAATTTTGCGGAAGTCCCTTCTATTTATAGGAGGGGACTTTTAAGGATGGGTCGCGGTGGGGCGAATTTAATAGCATGTTCATGATGTCAAAGGTGGGCAGTCCTAAACCTCTGACAACTGAAGTAACAAGATAAAAATTACGTCATGTCTAGTTACGCTAACCTCGTTGTTTAACGTACATTTGGCACGAAAGGCCGTATCTGCGTATGTGTGTGTGTATGTGTATGTGCGTATGTATGTAGACACGAGAATCTCAGATATTGCTGCACGCGCAAGCTTGAAACTTGGCAAAATACTTTATTTAAGGGGTGGCTAAGAGAGCCTCCGAGCACGTTGTAACTGGATGTCTCATTGAAGACATAAAAGACCATTTATAGAAGTCGGTTGACCCAGATTAGAGTTCCTAACTTTTGTCATATTTACTTGAAATTTTGGGTATAGCTAGTTTGGAGGACATTGGATGAGTGCGTTAGCCAGCATTGTATCTCTTCAATTTTTTGAATAATAATTAATTCATTTTTGCAAACTTTGGATCCACTATATACTCCATCAAACAGTCAGCCCTGGAAGAGCATGTGTGGAACAAAACAGTCAGGCCTGGAAGACGTGTTTTCAACTTTTCATACAGTGGCGGACAACTGGGGCTTATCGCTAAATTGAGATATAGCTTTCTGCAACTCGGATACATTAAAACGTCATTCAATTTTTTCAGATCTAGATCTAGATTAAACTCTGTGCAAGTTGTATATATCTGTTGAGTGTACGACAGAAATCTAAAACCCCTGGCTGCACGTCGTCCGACTCGGGGTATGAAGCGGGTCTATGTACAGTGTCACAGTGTCAATTACTTACTGGTAAATCGGCTTCGGTTGGTTATTGTTGTTGTTTTTAATAATGAAATAATACCTGCGATAAATCGTAGCCAGTAACGCCAGTGGCATTGGCACTGAAATCACGGTTGGAGGCCAAAAACTGGAAACAGTTAAGAAATTCAAATACTTAGTAGCCATTCTCACAAACCAGATAGGTGAGGCTAGCGCTGGCAGAATTGTACAACAAACCAAGGGGAATCACAGCGCTGGACAGACGAACAGTTAGATCCCCTGCCCCCGCCTATCAGGCACCCATTCGCCAGCCCTCAGAGAAATACGCAGGTATACAACAAGACGATCATCTACATCCCTAAAAAGGATGCATCAGGTCTCTTATATAACCCATGTCTTTCTCCGGAACTTAGGAAGTAGGCAGGAGAAACATACATACACAAACACGAAGGTGCATTACTATATGTGGTCGGGTAAATACCCTGAATTCCCACAGTAGATGCACAGAACATTACACAACAATGTAACGATACAAATTTGCCTCGAGTTATACTGAGATACTCACAAACCAGATAGGTGAGGCTAGCGCTGGCAGAATTGTACAACAAACCAAGGGGAATCACAGCGCTGGACAGACGAACAGTTAGATCCCCTGCCCCCGCCTATCAGGCACCCATTCGCCATTGTCACAGATGAGGGATCAAAACCAGAAATACTGTCCAGGATTGCGCAGACAACAACAGCGCTGAAAAACTGAAGACCATATGGAAGGACAGAAACATCACACTCTGCTCCAAGATCAGACTGATGCGCTCCTTAGTTATCTCAGTGTTCTTATATGCCTGTGAGTCATGGACCCTCACAGCAGACCTCGAAAGGAGGATACAAGCCACTGAAATGAGATGTTTTCGAAGGCTGCTTGGCATTTCGTACAGAGATCACATCACGAACGAGGAAGTGGGAATCCATCGGGCCATATGAAGACCTATTAGCCATTGTGAAAAAACGCAAACTGAAGTGGTATGGGCATGTCACGCGTTCAGCAGGGCTTGCCAAGACAATCCGGCAAGGCACTGTGCAAGGAGGACGAAGGAGAGGAAGACAGAGAAAAAGATGGGAGGACAATATCTCAGAGTGGACAGGACTGAAGCTGAGCGACACACTAAGAATGGCAGAGAACAGAGTGGAATGGAGGGAGATGGTTGCCAAGTCACCAGTGGTGACCAAACGGTCGGAAAGACTACGGGATAGATAGATAGAAATCGTAGCGACCAATAAAGTACAGATTGTTTCAAATATATAACACCAAGTGGAAATTGACACAGCAGTCCGGAGTGCTACTTTCAGGGGCAGATTTCGGGCGAGTAGTGGATTCTTCTCCCCTACACCCTCCCCCCCCCCCCCCCCACGCACCTAGGTGGCCCAGATATACTCAAATAATGTTCCCTTTTTTTTGAGTTCGGAACGGAAACCACCATCCTCCTCAGAGGAGAGAATGGAATCATTCACCTGCTCCCCCCCCCCCCCCCCTCCCCGCACCCCCCTTTTTTGCTTCAAATACTCGCATGCCTCTTTTCTCTCTCTCAGCTCCCCCCCCCCCCCCCTCCACCCCTGCCCCTCCTCCGACTTTTGAATTTTTGACCAGTGGAAAGGTCATCTTTCTCCCCCCCCCCCCCCCCGGCCCCCTCTTCAGTCATTTGATAGTATGAGAGTACGAAGAGCAATGTCTCGTTGCTACACTTTTCATCTTAATTAGTTAATCTTTATCAGTTTCCTTTTTGTGAATAACCCCACCCGGGTCTGCCCTGGGGGACTTGGGTGGGGTTAGTACTTTTTAGTTCCCAGGGTCACCCTGGTCAGCCCCACAGGGTGAGTTTTCTCTCTCTATTCTGTGCATGTGTTTCTGTCTACCCTTGGTCCATTCACCTGTATTTGCCTTTTTAAAACTCTCCCTACTGTCTGCACTGCCTGTAGCTCTTGATATTGGATGTGTGTTGCTAAATGGTCTTAGCTTTATTTAGGCCCCATGTGTTAGGTTTATTTAATGTATTTGACCGGCTGGCGACATACATTCAATGTTCTGTTGTGGTTTTTTTTTTTTTTTTTTTTTTTTTTTTTTCACTTTATCACAAGCAGTGCAGGCACGTCCTGAGAAAGCCTTGTTGCTGTCGGGACGTTAAGCAATGTACAATCAATCAATCCTTTTTTGAATAACACTTCCTTACAACCAAAGACAGTACATTATAAGACAGATCACTCTTTCATAACTTACTTACTTACGCCTGTCACCCCTACCCGGGTATAGGCCGTCGACGAGAGACCTCCAGCAACTCCTGTCCTGTGCTTCTCCTTCGATTCTACTCCAGGTGGTTCCCAGTCTCTTGATGTCTGCTTGGAGGTCTCGACGCCAGGAGTTTCTCGGCCTACCTCTTTTCCTCTTTCCCTGGGGGTTCCATGACAATGCCTGCCTAGTGATACTGGAAGCTGGCTTTCTCAGACTGTGACCGATCCATCCCCATCTTCTTCGCCCAATTTCATTCTCTGCTGTTATCTGCTCTGTTCTCTCCCAGAGTCTGACGTTGCTGATCTTTGACAATCACCTTGCTGTCAGTACCAGGAAAGGTCTTCAACAGGATCATCCTGGAGAGAATGAAGAGCTCCGTTGACCCCCAGCTGAGAGACCAGCAAGCAGGATTCAGGAAGAACCGATCATGTACAGACCAGATCGCCACTCTCCGCATCATCGTGGAACAGTCTCTGGAGTGGAGCTCCCCGCTGTACGTCAACTTTGTGGATTATGAGAAAGCATTTGACAGTGTGGACCGAGAGACTCTGTGGAAACTCCTACGACACTACGGTGTACCCACAAAGCTCGTCCGCCTGATCAAGAGCAGCTACGATGGCATGACATGTCGCGTGATCCACGAAGGGCAGTTCACCAGAGAGCTCCAGGTCAGAACTGGTGTCAGGCAGGGGTGTCTGCTGTCTCCGTTCCTCTTCCTACTGGCCATAGACTGGGTCATGAAGATGACCACAGAGCACAGACAAAGTGGAATACAGTGGACACTGTGGACACAGCTTGACGACCTCGATTTTGCAGACGACTTGGCATTACTGTCCCACACTCATCAACAAATGCAGGACAAGACCACGAGGCTTGCTGACATCTCGTCCCAAGTGGGCCTCACCATTCACAAACAGAAAACAAAGACAATGAGGCTGAACGCAACCAGGGAGGAACCAGTCTTGCTTGCTGGCACCCCGTTGGAGGAGGTGGAGTCCTTCTCCTATCTCGGGAGCATCATAGACAAAAAAGGTGGCACTGATGCAGATGTCAGAGCACGAATCAGTAAAGCCAGAGCAGCCTTTCTCCAGTTGAAAAAAGTGTGGAGTTCCAGAGAGCTGTCACAACACACCAAAGTCCGGATTTTCAACTCCAATGTAAAAGCAGTTCTCCTATATGGAGCAGAGACTTGGAGATTGACAAAAACCACAGTCAACAGAGTGCAGACCTTCATGAACAGTTGCCTTAGAAGAATTTTGAAAATCCACTGGCCAGAGAAGATCAGCAACTCTTTCATAAGGCTTACTACAAAAAAGCGAGGTCAGTGTACGGGTTCATTCCCTTTGTTCACTCGTGTTGGGTTGCTAGGCTTTCTGAAGGGGAACTCAGCATTTACATGTGCTATGTGCGTGCATTGCAGAGGACTGATTATTTTTTTCATTTAAAAAAATATATTATTTTTTTACAAGAGCTTCGATTCTAAGAATTTTTTCTCTCAAATTTGCTATAGTTAACTTAAAGATTTTCTTTGTGAAAAGTAGTAAATTTACATGTGCAAGAGAAAAACAAGCTAAATTAATAAATCAGGGACTTCCTTGTTGCTGTAAGAATATGTTGATATATAGCATGCGCGCTCGCGCACACACACACACACACACACACACACACACACACACACACACACACACACACGCACGCACACACACACACACACACACACACAAACAAACCAACTTTGGATTTAAAACAATTACAGAAACACTAGGTTTTTTTATTTTTGTTTGATTTTTGCTTTGTTTTACAATATCACATGATCAGTTCCTCTGGTTAGTAGTCATACATTTTCAGCTTGCAATAGGTATTGCCAATAAACTATCAACAAAGCCAAACAGTGATTATACGCACAGGTCATATTAACCCCCTTGTGCATACAACCCCAGGAACTGTAAACAGTACATGGCGGTGCATGCACAAGAAGAGTTATGAGAAATTATAACCAATGACTTGTTCTTTTTCCTCCTCCTCCTCATTCCTCCCTCCACCCAACGTATATAAACGCATGCAAATTTAAGACAGGAATAATATGCATCATCCATGAAATAGTAGGTCAACTTGATTATTGATAATGACTTACAGCAGATGATACTATCAGTTACAGATGAACGTCATTACCAGTAAACTGATAAAACATCAATCAATTGTTCTCCAAACGCCACCCCTTCCCACTCTCCATCTCCAAATCCCCCTCCCTCCTCCAAAACACACATACACACAGAGGAACTGTATCTTTGAAAAACAATTTACTTAATAATAATAATACATAGTATTTATATGGCGCATTTCTCATATTTATAACATAACTCAATGCGCAGATATAACTCTATGCGCAGATACTTCTCAATAATACGACTAGGAACTGATTTGAGATTTTTAAACAGTGGCGGATCCAGGAGGGGGGGCAGGGCCCCGCCCCCCTCCCCATCAGCCGTGACAAAAAAAATAATAAAAAATTGTTTGTTATTTTGGGAAGTTGTGTTTTACTATTTGATTGTTGTTCTTCTTTTTTTTTTTTTTGAACGGTGTATTTCACAATTAACGCACGGGATCGGTGAGTGGGCCTAGTGTGTTCATGGACCAATAGTCAAATATCCTCACTTTGGCACTGCTGACCTACACCTGTCACAGTACTTCACCCAGACATAGAGTTCCATGTGCCCCTGCACTCACAGGGGTTCATGTAAATCAGTGCCTCTTGCTGTGAGATACAATCCTCATTTATCCTCAGACTGAGGCAGCCATCTGGCAATAAGCCGCTGACTGCTGGTCAACCCCCAGCGGTGGGAAAGTATCCGATCTTTGTTAATCTGGGGCCCAACGCATTCCCTCAGCCAGCCATAGAGTCATGCGCCCCTTCAGTTACAGGGGCTCATGAGAAGCATTAAGAAAACCTGATGCAAAAAGACCTCTCGACTAGACCTTACTGTCAGTGGCCGAAAAATCAGACAACAGAGAGAGGAGTACGACTCTCGCCTCTCGCCGAAATAACAAACAACAGGGTCCAGGGTGACCTTGGGAAACAAAAAGGAACTTTGTTAAAGCATTGCCGGTAAAGAATTTCTCGCCCCTCCTTGCTGCTGTCCCCTCCCCTCCCCACAACATCAGTGTTGGTTTCTCCACTGGCCTTCTCTGCACACATAAAGACGACCATGCATTAAATCATTTTATGTCACACTGATAAACCACCACACCTTTACTCAAATCAACAACTCAAAACAATCGGTTCCTGTTTTATGTAACTGACTCACACACATGCGCGAACGCACGCACACACACACACACAAAGACAAAACAAAAATAGATCATGGAAAAATCATAAGAATGTAAATTCTGCACGTCCGACTAAATTTAATGAAAAACAGTTTTAACCCTTTGCGTGTCGGTAGCGGTTTTAGCCGCGATGATTCCTGTAGGGTTAAGATTACAGTTCAGAAAACAACTCTTATCTCTTGTGCTGTTGTTGTTCTTTGTTTGTTTTTGTTTTGTTTTGTAGGGAGGTGAACTTACATAATTTGAGAGTTTTACGTTTACATATTATGTTAACAATTTATTTATCTATGTTAATTACCTGGCTGAAGTGACACGTGTAGCAGGATCCCTCTTCCTGGGTGGCTGTCTCTTTACCGTCACTTTTGGGAGTGGATTGGGAATAGAAAACGAAGTTGGCACAGCATCCCACAACAGACTGTGCCTTTCTGTGGCACACGTAAACTGGCTGTCTTCAAAATTGACACTGCATAACAGTGAATGCAGCTCTGCATGTGGCAGTCTCAACAAATCTTCCCTTCAAGTGTTCAGTACTTGTTTCTTACATCTTTTGGGACAATAACAAACACTGAGGGAAATTGAAGTATTAAAACATCACCTGAACGCTTTAATCTGTAGTCCTAGTTTGTGAGAACAGTACAGGTTGCAACGTTCTCCCCCCCCCCCCCTACCCCCTAAAGTAATATTAGCTGTGCACAAGCGGCACAAATGATTAGATCTATCTTGCGTTAATCCAACAGTAGTGGAGAGGAGAACTATTCTATGTATAGATGAATCACTTCTAAGAAAGAAGGAAAATACTAAGAACGTATAATTTCTTGAGATCTAAATGTTAGACCACTTTCCAACTGATAACATTTCTTGGAATTCGTGGAGAGCTGTGGTCCAACTGCAGTCAGACCAGTTTTCCACTTCAGACCCAAAAGGTGACGGAGAAATTCCCAGATTCAAACCCAAAGATAATTAAAATTATTTTTAACGGATATCCGTTTACCTTCGTCACATGCGAGATCTATGCTTGCGTATCGCCCGGCACCCCTATCTCAAAATCGATTCCCCCCCCCCCCCCCCCCCCCCCCCTCAGATAGACCATTCATCCTGTACGCCATTCAATTATTTTCTAGTCGTAAGTGTATGCAAAAATAAGAGATAAAAGTGATTAGCTTACCTGTTTTCTTTCTTGGGAAAGCGGAAGAAGGATATGCCGATACAACTTCGCTTATTGCGTTTGAGAAAGAAATTGCTTTGCGAGTCTCCCCCATGCTTCGCTTTGCTCGGTCAGCCCGTCGCAACAGGTTTATCAGGGAAATAACTCTCAAAACGCGACCTTGCACTCTCGGGCCGAGTGCTTTGTCTTATAATGTATTGTCTTTGTTACAACTAAAGCCGTATCAGTTTGAACCATATCGGTCCCGTGCTCTCTGAGGTACTGCGGGAAAAAATACATACATGTACGCACAGTATGCGTATGAAGTGCAAACAATCTTAGATGTCACACTACTAACTTTCGAGATCGGGTCGTATTCATTCAAGCTTGACAAAGAAAAACTTTTGTACATATCCATCAAGCACATTTATCAGAGGACTATCATAAAAAGGCAAAACGCAAATATATACGTGGCGGCCATGACCTTTACCCCGTATGTAGCAACGTCATTCTTATTCTTAACACTTCTTTTCACCGAGGACTACTGTCAGGTAAAGTTTCAGGTAGATCAGTCCAATGGTTTCAGAGACATTGCTGCCACGGCCTTGACCGGCCTTATGATCTATTTTTTGCATCACCCAAACGCGCTTTTTTGCTCATTTCTGTCAACGTAATAAATTTGAACCTCGCGCTGGGACCATATGGCGTTGAGGCGCGTCCCCTGGGTGGTGGATAGGGGGTCCCTCGTGAGAGGGGTGCACCGAATGAAATAAGGTGCCGTGAACCAACATGGTCTAAGGGAAGGTGACCCCGACAGAAAACCCCTGGTCCTCCTAGTAAGGGGGTTGGGCGTGGGGGTAGCTTCCCCACCCTGCAAAAAAGGAAATAGCTACAAAAACGCCGACGAAAAGACTAACAGTAATTCCTTTCCTGGAGGAGGAAGGTTCTTCTACCAGAAGACTTATGACGTCCTGTGGTGAAAGCCGGAAGTCTTCGGAAGCCACAGGACCGAGCTGCCTCTCTCTATCCAGGGATACAACCATGGGCACATGGAACGTCAAGACCATGTACCAGAGCGGCAAGGCCGCCCAGATAGCAGCGGAAATGCAAAAGTACAACCTTTCCCTGCTAGGTATCAGTGAAGCCAGATGGACGCAGTCTGGCCAGAAAAGGCTGTTAAGTGGGGAGATGATTCTGTATTCAGGTCATGAAGAGGAGAATGCCCCCCATACAGAAGGTGTAGCATTCATGCTGTCACCAGTGGCACAGAGAGCGCTGATGGGCTGGGAACCTCTTGGGCCAAGAATTATCACAGCAGCCTTTAGAACCAAGAAAAAGCTCAAGCTGAACGTCATCCAGTGTTATGCACCCACTAATGACAGTGAGGAGGAAGAGAAACAAGAGTTCTACGACCGACTCCAGAGTGCCTTGGACAAATGTGCGGAGCGAGACATCACCATCGTCATGGGCGATTTTAATGCCAAAATAGGGAAGGACAACACCGGATACGAAGAGGTGATGGGGAGACAGGGACTAGGTTCGGAGATGAGTGAGAACGGGGAGAGGTTTGTAGACTTTTGTGCTCTAAACCGACTTGTCATTGGAGGCAGCATCTTCCCACACAGAAGAATACACAAAGCAACTTGGGTCTCACCTGACCATACAACAGAGAACCAAATAGACCATATCTGCATTAGCAAGAAATTTAGAAGATCCCTTCAAGATGTTCGAGTGAGGAGGGGAGCAGATGTCGCCTCCGACCACCATCTGCTTACCTTAAGAATGAATCTCAAGCTAAAGAAAAGCCGCACAGAGACAACAAGAAGACAGCGCTATAATGTAGGCCTCCTGAGAGAAACTGGAGTTAGAGAAGAGTTCAAACTGGTGCTGTCCAACCGGTTTCAAGCGCTACAGGAGCTAGTACATGAAGAGGGGGCGGTCACCACAGAGCAGCAGTGGAAGGCAGTTAGAGAGGCGCTGAACTCAACCTGCAAAGACACTGTAGGGTTCAGGAAACACCATCACAAGGACTGGCTGTCGGCACAGACCTTGAAGAAGATAGAAGTGAGGAAGCAGAAGAAAGCAGTTGTCAACAACAGTCGCACGAGAGCAGCCAAAGTAAGGGCACAGGGGGGAATACTCGGAAGCCAACCGCGAGGTGAAGAGGAGTATCAGGGCAGACAAGAGGGCCTACACAGACAGCGTGGCAGCAGAGGCAGAAAAGGCAGCAGGCAGCGGCAACATGAAACAGCTCTACGACATTCCTAGGAGATTGTCAGGCAAGTATGGCCATACAGAAAGACCAGTAAAAGACAAAGAAGGCAAGCCTATTGCAGACAGAGCAGACCAACTCGACAGATGGGCCGAGTATTTTGAAGAGTTACTGAACAGACCTAGCCCACCCGACCCCCCAGACATCCAGCCGGCAGAGACCGACCTACCCATCAGCTGTGACAGACCCAGCCGGGAAGAGATCAGAAGAGCAGTGGCATTTTTGAAGAACGGCAAAGCAGCAGGCCCAGATGGCATCCCAGTGGATTCTCTGAAAGCAGACCTAGAGACAACAGTGGAGATGCTGTACCCACTGTTTGGAAAGATCTGGGAAGAGGAGGTGATGCCGGCTGACTGGAAGGAGGGGTACCTAATCAAGCTTCCCAAGAAAGGCGACCTCAGCAAGTGTTCCAACTACAGAGGAATCACCTTGCTGTCAGTACCAGGAAAGGTCTTCAACAGGATCATCCTGGAGAGAATGAAGAGCTCCGTTGACCCCCAGCTGAGAGACCAGCAAGCAGGATTCAGGAAGAACCGATCATGTACAGACCAGATCGCCACTCTCCGCATCATCGTGGAACAGTCTCTGGAGTGGAGCTCCCCGCTGTACGTCAACTTTGTGGATTATGAGAAAGCATTTGACAGTGTGGACCGAGAGACTCTGTGGAAACTCCTACGACACTACGGTGTACCCACAAAGCTCGTCCGCCTGATCAAGAGCAGCTACGATGGCATGACATGTCGCGTGATCCACGAAGGGCAGTTCACCAGAGAGCTCCAGGTCAGAACTGGTGTCAGGCAGGGGTGTCTGCTGTCTCCGTTCCTCTTCCTACTGGCCATAGACTGGGTCATGAAGATGACCACAGAACACAGACGAAGTGGAATACAGTGGACACTGTGGACACAGCTTGACGACCTCGATTTTGCAGACGACTTGGCATTACTGTCCCACACTCATCAACAAATGCAGGACAAGACCACGAGGCTTGCTGACATCTCGTCCCAAGTGGGCCTCACCATTCACAAACAGAAAACAAAGACAATGAGGCTGAACGCAACCAGGGAAGAACTAGTCTTGCTTGCTGGCACCCCGTTGGAGGAGGTGGAGTCCTTCACCTATCTCGGGAGCATCATAGACAAAAAAGGCGGCACTGATGCAGATGTCAGAGCACGAATCGGTAAAGCCAGAGCAGCCTTTCTCCAGTTGAAAACAGTGTGGAGTTCCAGAGAGCTGTCACAACACACCAAAGTCCGGATTTTCAACTCCAATGTAAAAGCAGTTCTCCTATATGGAGCAGAGACTTGGAGATTGACAAAAACCACAGTCAACAGAGTACAGACCTTCATGAACAGTTGCCTTAGAAGAATTTTGAAAATCCACTGGCCAGAGAAGATCAGCAACGTCAGACTCTGGGAGAGAACAGAGCAGATAACAGCAGAGAATGAAATTGTGCGAAGAAGATGGGGATGGATCGGTCACAGTCTGAGAAAGCCAGCTTCCAGTATCACTAGGCAGGCATTGTCATGGAACCCCCAGGGAAAGAGGAAAAGAGGTAGGCCGAGAAACTCCTGGCGTCGAGACCTCCAAGCAGACATCAAGAGACTGGGAACCACCTGGAGTAAAATCGAAGGAGAAGCACAGGACAGGAGTTGCTGGAAGTCTCTCGTCGACGGCCTATACCCGGGTAGGGGTGACAGGCGTAAGTAAGTAAGTAAGTAATAAATTTGAAGTAAATCAACAGTAATTTTAGATATCTCATGTAAAACAAACCAAAATTCCAATATGGCAGCCATGACCTTTACCTTGGTGATAACCCATTTGTTTTTTTCTTTAATACACTCTTTTTGCCAAGGTCTATAATCATCTCAATGTTAAGCGAACCCCGTTGAATGAGTGTAGAGATACTGTCAGTATAAAATACATCAATAAAAAAAATAACATGGCTGCCACGGATTTCACCTACAAGATAGTGACGAAATTCTTATGCTAAACACACACTTCCATTAATATCGATAAAAACACGAAATTTCAAGCACACTAATCCATTAGTTTCAGAGATCGCATATGAACAGACAAAAAACAAATGTCCCCTCCATACCCTTGAACTTAGACCCAGTGAATTGATTCTTGTTCACAGCACACCCTGTCACTACGCACTATCATCAATCCAAGTCCCAGCCAAATCGGTCCAATGGTGTCAGAGATATTGCTGCAAAAGAATATGCGACAATAAACCTTCAGGTTAGCAATCTAATTCTTGCAGTAAGCATTCTATTTCGATAACCTCTATCAAAACGCCAATTTTCAAGCAATTTCATCTGGTAGTTTCGGAGATCCTGCGTATGTAGACAAAACATGGCCGCCATAACCTTGACCTTGGAGTTAGTGACTTGTTTCCTGTATATTACACACCATTTCACTGCGGATTGTCATCAAAGTTTCAGTCAGTCAGTCCAATCCAGACCAAAAATTTACTGCCAAGCGTGTAAAATGCAAAGAAGTACCCAACGGAGAAAGAAACACGCTTAGAAAAGACAATTCAACACAATGTTACAAAAATCGCTAGAGCAAAGAAACTGAGGGTTCACTGACAAATAAGCTGATCAACATGCGAAACTGCATTTTCATCCAAGTTTGAGCCCATATAGCATCACAATTTGAATATGTACACTGTATTTGGCTCTATAGGTAGATGCAGAACAAATACGATCTGTACGAATATACAGCTGAAATGCATGCTTTCCATTTGGTAAAATAAAAGCATTATGCTACAGTAACGTCGGTCAGTTGTTACACACGTACATGGACCCAAAACAATATTTTTGCCCAACCTGGCATCCTACAAAGCGTACAGTCGATGTTTAGATGTTGTTCCTGTGTTTGTATTTAAAATCCAAATATAACTAGAGTTAGGTCTACATTATTTCAATTTTTCGTGATTGCCATAAAAAATCCGAATTCGACAAATCATCATTTTGTCCATTTTCGGTACACCGTAATTTTCACATTTATTATCCCAACTATTTCAAATTTTGCAGGACCGTAGTGTTACATATATTGAGCACATATACAAATACATTCTCCGATATCTCATCTACTTTACCGACCATGCGTTCTTGAAAACGTGTCTTTATTCAATATGATCACCTGTACGCCTGAGCCTCTCTACCTTATAGAGCTCACTGATGCATTGGCAAATTTGCGAGGCTTTTTCAAATATATTCCAAAATCAGAATCAGGTCAAAGACAACATGTAGAGACCCTTGATAGCGAGTACAGCGACTTTGTGAGTTATGTCTCTTATATAGAAGAGACTTTGCGGGTTATGGTTCATCCTATCTTGTTGTCTACCGTATTGAAAATACGGTCGACTTTGAATTGAGGCTGGTCGGAGCGCGTTCGGAGAATGCACACGATGTGCTGGGCGGGCGGACCCCGAATCAGTCCTGGCAAAGAAGTAACAAGATAAAAATGACGTCACGTTTAGCTACGCAAACATTGCTAGACGCCGTGTGTGTGTGTGTGTGTGTGTGTGTGTGTGTGTGTGTGTGTGTGTGTGTGTGTGTGTGTGTGTGTGTGTGTGTGTGTGTGTGTGTGAGCGACTAGACCCCGCATTTGTGGACAGACTAGCTTGAAACTTTAGGATATAGTCCTTACGTGAATTGTCCCGAAGAAGTTGTGTGTGTGTGTTTTTTTGTTTTTTTTAAATGTATAATCTTTTTTAATTACATTACAGTTTGACAAGAAAATGGCCGGTTCACAAAAACCGGTTGATCCGCATTTGAGTCCGTATTTTTAAGTCCCTTCTATTTATAGAAGGGACTTTTTGGGACGGGTCGTGGTGGGGCGAATTTAATAGCGTGTCCATGATGTCAAAGGCTAAACCTCTAACAGTTGAAGTAACAAGATAAAAATTACGTCATGTCTAGTTAAGCTAACCTCGCTGCTGATCGTACATTTGGTGCGTATGTATGCATGTATGTATGTATGTGTGTGCGTATGTATGTGAACAAGAGAATCTCCTACTTCTGTACACACAAGCTTGAAACTTGGCGAAATACTTTCATAAGTAGGTGGCTAAGAGAGCCTCCGAGCTTATTGTAATTGAATGTCTCATTGAAGACATAAACAACCGTTTATAGAAAGTCGGTTTGACTCGGATTAGAGTCCATAATTTAGGTCATATTTACTTGCACTTTTGCATATAGCTAGTTTGGAGAAAGTCATTGGATGCGTTTGTTAGCCAGCTTTGTATACTTTCAACTTCTTTAGTAAAAAAAATTAATTCTTTTCACAAAAGAATTAAAACAGTAAAAAAAAAATTCACTTCTAGAGAAAGTGAGACAGTGCCGGCGACGTACAAGAAGCAACTCCGTCACCACGCAGACACTGATACTCTAAATATGACGTAATTCTCTCTCTGTGTCTCTCTATCGCTCTTTCTCACATTATGCGCGCATCTCCAAAAGGCATAGATCCTCATGTGCCCGGAGGGTGCATGAACATCTATGCCTCTTGAGGATGTTTGGAGCGCGCGCATGCACTCACGCACACGCACAGGCATACACACACACATCGACGCGCTTTCAGAAGAGCATGCAGGTGTACTTAGTACAGCATGTAGCTAGGTAAAGTCAACCTGATTTCACACAAATTATAGCAAGACTGAAATTGTACCGTGAAATTCTAGTTTTGTCACCATTTTCGCAAGTCTTGAAGCGAAAGCGAAACTCATATCACGTTAAATATAAAATTACGTAAAAACAAAAAATGCGTCATGACAACTGACGTTTGACAAACCAATGACACATATGCGCGCATCTCCAAGAGGCATAGATCCTCAAATGCCCGGAGAGCGCATGAACATCTATGCCTCTTGAGGATGTTTGTAGCGCGCGCATGCACGCACGCGCACGCACACACACACACACACACACACACACACACACACACACACACACACACACACACACACACACACACACACACACAGCGACGCGCTTTCAAAAGGCGCATGCAGGTGTACTTAGCAGTCAGCAAGACAGACCGATAATGAGCCGGAGGGTGTTTTCTAGGTCAGTCATGTGACCAATCACCAAATAGGAATTTTTCATGATCGCGGCTACTTTCGATATTAAAACGCTGTCCGCATGGTCACAGAAATTTATTCATTAAAAATCAGTATCGTTGTAATTGTCAAAATCCGGATTTGTAAACACTTTAGTCGATGATTCCTGCTTATCCTCAGAGCAAATATAGGGTCCTATAAGCGCTCAACTCGTCGCATTTTAAACTGGATGACAGTACAACGCATTGTAAATCAGAACGAAACACAACACTGTGTACTTTGCATTAAATTTTAGTTTCTCTTGTGGACTCAAGCCCTGGCGTATAGACGTTAACATAGGCAGTATCTAAATTTTATTCCGAATCATATTCTTGCCAACAAGTAGCAGTCTCTCGCCCTACCTTTCTTTCCCATAGGCCTCTGCAGGGCCACCGTTAGTTTTGGCTGATGTGAACGAAATAAACTACAGTTTAAAACGAAACCTTTGCAATGACTCAGACGAGTATCCAAAGTTGTTATAGTTGTCAGAGTAACAGGGACTCTTACATTTTCAAACTCGGAGGGTAACATTTTTATGTGTGATGTCTTTTTGGCTGTTGCTTACTGATAACACGGACACCCTTTTCGAGACTGAATAGGGGTACCTTGCATTCATTTAGTTTCTCTTGTGGACTCACAGATCCTCGAGCACAACTCAAAGTAAAATGTGTACTAGGAGATATTTGGCTGCATGTAGGTAGGTGACATGTGGATGTTCAGGTGGTATTTATTCTTTGAGAAGCATATTCCCTTCACCCCCTAAAATCTGAAATGGTTGGCCGAGGACAAGCAGAGGTAACCTAACATAAGGAGGAATATCTCCACAACGAGTGGCTCAGTTTTGAAGGTTCATATATCATTTTGTTTCTAATGTTAAACAGTGTCCAAATGTATAAGCCATTCTAAGGCTTGGACAGTTCTTCACCGTTATTTTCGTTGTCACCTGCAATTAGCGTACTTGACAGAACGAACCACATGCAGCAGAAAAAGAAATGAGAAGAAAAAAACTATTTTCAAAACTTGAATTAATCACGAACACGATGCATCTATGTTTCGTGTGGGAAAATGTAGTTTTTACACAAAACGTAGCGACTGAACAAAGTGACCAAAATGTCAATGCCACACAGCCTTTGCAAAATACCCACTGCGCCATCAGCCATCCACGAGGAACTACTTTTTAGTATCGTATACCATGCATGTCATAGACACTACTGTTGGCATCTTCATTAGACTAACTCTTGGGTGGGAGTAAAGCAAGACCGGTCCCACCCAGGTATGCATCCTGTCACTCTGGTCCTGACGCCTCTAAATATCCGAGCAAAAGAATGTGAAGCACTCGGGGGCCTTTCGATCGGTATTCGTAGTTAGTAACTACTCATCAGGGAACTCATTGGTGTATTCCTCTGTGTCGCATATTATTCCTTACATTAGGACATGGTTGAATTGTTGTCCGTGTAGTCCATGCATGTAAAAGTAGTCCTGGCGCGGTATTATTGGTGTCAAGTATGATCGTTTTCAAATCCTTGTAATTCCTGACGCGGCATTATTGATGTCAAGTATGATCGGTTTCAAATCAGTCCTTGCAGGGTCTAGTTAGTGCAATTATGCTCTTATATCTCGGGATACGATTGTATCGCCGCGTTTTTCGTTCCCTCGGCGCTTGTTGATGTCAGGTCCAAGGTCATTTCCTGCTCAGCGGGGTAGCCGCGATGAGACACCAGGAAGCGTTGGGAGTCTGCGTGTATGGACGTGGGCCCGTCATATTCTTTGTTTATTAATTCGTCCGTTTAGACGGATCCGCCCCAGACTCAGCGTCGTTGTTGTTGTTTCTTAGAGTGTTCGTGTTTGTAGACGATGCCGGCTGTTTGTGTGGCTGTGTTGCCGCACATAACAGACTGGTGTTTGTAGTATTGCCCTCTGTGTAGAGTTGATACGCGGTGTTGCCGTGGTGCATATCTCACAGTTGATGCTTTAAAAGCAGCTTAATGTTGTAGCTGCTGCTGCTGTTTTGCTGTGGCTGCCGTTTCGTTGATCGCTGTTGTTGCCGTTGGCTTGTTGGGCCGCCCGAATTGCCATACCGTTTAGCGGGTGGTAGGGCAGTGACGGGTTTCGTCGGTGTAGAAAGGCCTTCTTATCTTCGAGTGCTTCACAGAATAGTTGGCCTCGCTTGTTGAGAGTGTTTCAGTCCTCCTTTCACTTTTGCGCGCTTTCAAACGAGTTCTTTGTGACCAGTGTTGCCTGGTGTTGTGGATTAAAGTTGGCGGCGTTGTTTTGTGGTCGAAGCGAAGTAGACAGTGTCCGTTTCCGACTGCTGTGCCTCTATTCGTAGTCTGTGTTGTACACACGGATTTGCCTTGCTCGACGGCCGGGGGCGGGAGGTAAGTCTTTTAGGCCGGCAAACAGTATGACGTCATAGCGTGTAGCGATTCATGACAGATGTCACTTTGTTGAGAGTTTTGCCGTGGCGGGCTGCTGGGCCGATTGTTGGCCTCGGTCAGTTGAGTAGCTGGCTCACACGTGTCTTGTTATAACAGCAGAATATAGGATCGCAATGTGGTTTGTCGCTTGTTGTAGTTTGTCCGTCGATCGTGTGGTGCTTTTTTTAATTTTCCGCCTGGATTTCCAGCCTTTTTCAGGCGTGGGGGACGAGATACTTGGTTGTTTTCGTTCCATCCACCCTTTGTCAGACTGTGGGGGATGAGTTTCATCCACCCTATTTCAAGTGCGGGGAGTGAGTCTCAACCACCCTATTTCAGGTGTGGGAGAATGGTTGATGAGTTCCTTCTTGCTTGTGGTTTTCCGTTGATTTGATCGTCTTGGGCCTAGGTTGTAGTAGTTCTCCGTTGACATAATAGTCTTGGGTCTTGATTGATTGGTCGTTTCTGGCGGAGTTAGGGCTGGCAGCTGTTGTTTCCTTCGTCGTCTCGCTTCGGTCCCACCCAGGTATACATCCTGTCACTCTGGTCCCGACGCCTCTAAATATCCGAGCAGAAGAATGTGAAGCACTCGGGGGCGTTTCGATCGGTATTCGTAGTTAGTAACTATAGGCTCCGATTTACTCATCAGGGAACCGGCCTACAATTCTCAGTCCATTCCTTGGTGTATTCCTCTGTGTCAGTCGCATTTTATTCCTTACATTAGGGGAATAAAGCAAGACAGGTATGCATCCTGTCACTCTGGTCCCTTGGTGGTAATAAAGCAAGACCGGTCCCACCCAGGTATGCATCCTGTCACTCTGGTCCCGACGCCTCTAAATATCCGAGCAGAAGAATGTGAAGCACTAGGGGGCGTTTCGATCGGTATTCGTAGTTAGTAACTACAGGCTCCGCTTTACTCATCAGGGAACTGGCCTACAATTCTCAGTCCATTCCTTGGTGTATTCCTCTGTGTCGCATTTTATTCCTTACATTCATCATCATCATCATCAGTCCCTTGCCCGAACTGGGCGTTGGGGGGACTGAAAGGCAGCAGCAACAGACAGTGCTCTCCACTGGGTTCTATCTGGCATCTCGAGTTCGGTCCATTCTTTTATGTTTGCGACCCAACTCTTTCTCTGACGACCTCGCCGACGACTTCCTTCGAGAGTGCCTTGGAGGATAGTCTTGGACAAGGTGTTGTGTCGGGTCACGTGGCCAAACCAAGCAAGCTTGCGCCGTTTCACGGTTGCCAGAAGGGGTTCATGTGGGCCCACCAGAGAAGTGACGATGCTCCGTACATATTCGTTGGTCTTGTGCTCGTGGTACGAGATGCGGAGCAACTTCCTCAGGCACTTGTTCTCAAAGGCCTGGATTTTCTTTTCTGAGTCTGCAAGCAGTGTCCAAGTCTCACAGCCGTAGAGTAGAATAGACACTACGAGGGACTTGTAAAGCCTGTACTTGATGGTGAAGCTGATGGAGTTACTTCGCCATATCCTGTCCAGCCTGGCCATTGCGGATGTTGCTGTACCTATCCTACTATGCAACTACCGTCTTTGGACAGGGTGGCTCCCAAGTACTTGAAGCTATTGACCTCTTCTAGCTTCTGGCCGTTCATGTGAATGTTGCTGCTGCTGTCGCTTGTGGTGTTGATCATCACTTTGCTTTTATCCGTACTGATCTCCATGCCATAAGACCCTGCTCTACTTGAAAGTTTGTCTGTCAGGTTTTGAAGCTCACTATTGCTGCCTGCCATGAGGTCAATGTCGTCTGCGAATCGAAGATTGCACAGGGATCTGCCACCAATAGAGATTGAAGAATGGTGGTCGTGGAGGGTTTCCTGCATGATCTTCTCCAGGAATATGTTGAAAAGGACAGGAGAGAGCAGGCATCCTTGACGGACACCGATCGTCGTCCTGAAGAACTCGCCTGACTGATTGTTAAGTAAAACCGCGCTGCAGGCGTTCTTGTAAAGCGCTTCTATCATTTGGATCAGTCCCTCCTCTATGTTGAACGATCTCATGACTTGCCAGAGTCCGTCGTGCCAGACACGATCAAATGCTTTCCTGAAATCAATGAAGTTGTGGTAGAGTTCGCGCTGATGCTGCAGATGTTTCTCGATCAGGACGCGGCAGTTGAAAATCTGCTCTACAGTGCTTCTTCCAACTCTGAAGCCAGCCTGTTCTTCTGCCAGCAGTTCCTCGGCGAAAGTTTTGAGGCGGTTGAGAATGATTCTAAGCATTACTTTGCTAGGGTGACTTATCAGACTGATAGTTCTGTAGTTCTGGCACTGTTTCAGGTTTCCTTTCTTGGGGAGTGGGATCACTAGAGACTGTGTCCATTCTACTGGCCATTTCTTTTGCTCCCAGATCTTTTGACAGAGTGTAGTGAGTACCTTCGTTGTTACTTCTCCTCCATGTTTCAACAGTTCAGCAGGTACGTTGTCTACACCTGGAGACTTTCCTCCCTTCAGGCCGCGTACGGCTGTTTCCACCTCTTCAGCTAACACTGGCAGGTCTTCGGCCTTCCTGGCCCCAGCCTGGTTGTTTTGGAGGATGCTGGTGTCTGGCTCAGCCTTGTAGTTATACAAGTCTCGGCAGTACTCAGTCCATCTGTTTAGTACAGCAGTGTTTTCCGTAAGGAGTTGGCCGCTGCTGTCTTCGATGACTGTGGCTGTTCGCTGTTGAGTCGTGGTGAGGGTCCTTAGCGTTTCATAAGCCTTCTTGCTGTTGCCGTTTGCCATGCCCTCTTCCACGCTACGACACTGGTCTTCAATCCAATCTTCTTTGGCTTCTTTCATCCTCTTCCTGATCTTCTTGTTGACAAGTCTGTACTTGTTTACTGATGTGAGGTCTTGGCCTCTCTTTTTCTTCCAGGCTCTCCTCTCATCACAGAGATCAAGGATGTCATCGGTGACCTAGGGCTGTTTGCGCTTCCTCTGCTTCCCCAGCACTTCTTCTGCTGTAGAAAGTAACACCTCTTTTATATTTCCAGCAAGGGTGTCTACGTCCCAGTCCAAAGTAGCCAAGGCTGCAAATCTGCCTCCCACCTGGGCTTGGAAGACCTCTTCTACTTCCGGGTCTTTTAGCTTCTCGAGGTCGAATCGGATGCGAGGGCTCTTGCTGTCTCGTTTCAATGCCAGCTTCAACTTGAGGCTAGTAAGGACGAGGTTGTGGTCGCTGCCAATATCAGCGCCAGGAAAGGACCTCGTTTGTGCTTTGTTAACGCTGGATTTGAATCGTCGAGGCAGCAAGATGAAGTCAATCTGGTTATGGACCAGGCCTCCTGGCGATTGCCATGTCACTGTTCTTGACTTCTTGTGTGGATGGAGGGTATTAGCAACGGTAAGACGGTGATTCTGTGCGAACTCTAAAAGTCGCAGGCCTCTGTCGTTTGTTTCTCCAAGGCCAAACTTGCCAGCTGTTCCTGCCCATTGTTGGTAAGCGTCAGGGCCGATCTTTGCATTCCAGTCACCGAGGACGGTCAGAATGTCTTTCTTAGGTGTTTTCTTGATGATGTTGTCCAGTTGTTCGTAGTATTCTTCTAATTCCTCATCATCATGATCTGCTGTTGGAGCGTATACTTGTATGATAGTGATGTTGTGTGGTCGGGCGGAGATGCGGATGGAGATTAGTCTGCTTGACACGGGGGTGCAGCTGATGACAGTTCCAGCCACCTCTTTCCTTACGATAAAAGCTACGCCATGTTCGTGCTTGGTTTCTTTTCCGCTGAACCAGATTTTATGGCCTTCATCTGTTGTTGTTTCTCCGAAGCCTGTCCATCGAACTTCTGCAAGTCCTACAATGTCCCAGCGATAGCGCTTTAACTCATAGGTGAGTTCCTTCACTTTGCCGCACTGGTAGAGTGTGCGAACGTTCCAAGTTCCGATAGTTATTCCTTGCGTGGGCAGCTTGATGGTGGGTTTGGTTCCAGTAACACACTTGTCGCCCCCACCCTGGAGACCTCCAATGGGGTGCGCGGTCGTTGGTGATCCGGGCCCCGACCGATCCGGCATGTTATTCTTATTCTGTTGCTTGTCCATCAGTCCTTTCAATGGGCTTAGGCGAACTTGGCGGCGCCCGTCTCCTCTCCAAGTATTTCAACTGACTGAGAGACGCGTCAGCCCCTCACAACGTTTCGCCCGCCAGCAGAAGCAGTTACCGGGGTGTGGCTAGGTAAAGGACCTGGAGCCTTACATTAGGACATGGTAATTGTTGTCCGTGTAGTCCATGCATGTAAATGTCCTGACGCGGCATTATTGACGTCAAGTATGAACGCTTTCAAATCCTTGCAGTATTCTTGACGCGGCATTATTGATGTCAAGTATGATCGCTTTCAATTCCTTACAGGGTCCAGTTAGTGCAATAATGCTCTTATGTCAGGATATAGTTGTCTCGCCGCGTCTTCTGTTCCCTCGGCGCTTGTGCCTGTCAGGTCCAAGGTCATTTCCTGCTCAGCGGGGCTTAGCCGCGACTAAGACACCAGGAAGCGATGAGAGTCTGCGTGTAGGTCACAGACTACAGTGCCGTTTCCGTACTGTCCAGTCTCTTAGCCTTAGTCAGTCCCAGTCATCCCCTAATTTTTCAATTCCCTAAAAAACACTACCGCCCACCAGCTGCACATTTGCCAAGCACAAAATACACACACAAAAAAACCAGCACATCACCCGTCTAATTGCTTGGCTATGCGACTGGTTCCTTACCAACCCCACACCCAAGCACAGCTGAAATCAGCGTGCCCCTCAAATCACTACGTCAATGGCAACTCAACATAGGCCCACAATTGTCCACTGGATAAGCTCAGGATGGTATGAATCAAAGCACCAAACATGTCTCCTCTCAGCTAACCAGAAATTTCCAGTAAATTCCAACATTCAGCCCTATTACAAATTTTCAAACAAGGCAAAAATTATTTTTAAAAACAACGGTCCTTGCAATGCCTGAACTGCTGCAATTTAAATATATAACATGACCTGTATGGACCTGGGTCCGTCATATTCTTTGTTTATTAATTCGTCCGTTTTGACGGATCAATCCCAGACTTAGCGTCGTTGTTATTTCTCAGAGTGTTCGTGCTTGTGGACGATGTCGGCTGTTTGTGTGGACGCACAGACTGGTGTGTGTAGTATTGCCCTCTGTGTAGATGATACGCGGTGTTGCCGTGGTGCATATCTCACAGTTTTTTCCTCCTTTCACTTTTGCGCACTTTCTTTCTTTCACGATTTTTTTGTGACCAGTGATGCCTGGTGATGTGGATTAAAGTTGGTGTCGCGTTGTTTTTTGGTCGATGCGAAGTAGGCAGTGTCCGTTTCCGACTGCTCTGCCTCTATTCTTAGTCTGTGTTGTACACATGGCGATTTGCCTTCCTCGTTGGCAGGAGGCAAGTCTTTTAGCAAACACTATGACGTCATAGCGTGTAGCGATTCGTGACACTGGGATGTCACTTTGTTGAGAGTTTTGCCGTGGCGGGCTGCTGGGCCGATTGTCGGCCTCGGTTGAGTAGCTGGCTCACATGTGTCTTGTTATAACAGCAGAATAATTATAGGATCTCAGTGTAGTCTTGTCGCTTGTTCTAGGCTAGTAGTCGGTCGTGTGGTGCTTTTATTTTCCGCCTGGATCTCCAGCCTTTTTCAGGCGTAGGGGATGAGTTACTTGGTTGTTTTTGTTCCATCCACCCTTTGTCAGGTGTGGGGAATGAGTTTCATCCACCCTATTGCAGGTGTGGGGAGTGAGTCTCAATCACCCTATTTCAGGTGTGGGAGAATGGTCGATGAGTTCCTTCTTGCTTGTGGTTTTCCGTTGATTTGATAGTCTTGGGCCTAGGCCGTTGTAGTAGTTCTCCGTTGACACAAGTCTTGGGTCTTGGTTGATTGGTCGTTTCTGGCGGAGTTAGGGCTGGTAGCTGTTCTCTCCTTCGTCATCTCACTTCGTATGAGGCTTTGTCGGGTGTGAGGGAGCGGCTTAGTGCAGCGCGCGTGCCGATGACGTGATAGTCGAATCTCATTGGTCGGCTGTCGTCGGGCTGGTCGCCCGCTGTCCGTGTGAGCTTAACACTTTTAATCATGTCACACATCTCGCCACACCACACATATCAGGCATACACGTCTCAGCATACAGAGTCCAGATATTTCAGTAATTGTTTTTTTTTTAAAATATATTTTCAATGCACTTATTGTGTGTATATCGTCTCATTGTAAGATCCATTAGCACATGAAAATCATGTTTTGTTTTTTTAAAATTTAAAACAGAAAAAGTGAATACAATTTACATACACTTATAAAAGCCCTCAATTACATGCACTACTTGGTGCACATTTTGAAGTGAAATTATATTGTCAAATATACAGATTATTTAAAAAAAAGTTATTTGTGTAAATTTGTTGTACTTTCCAATGCCAAATCAGACCTTGTCCATTCCATGCGCTAAGGCACACTGAGATTCTGAGTTTCAAGTTTAATAAATTTGTTCCATGTCAACTTCTGATCTCCAACACATAACTAAGAAATTAGAAAATGAAATAATTCCTTAAACACTATAAAATTAATTTTTCTCTAAAATGTATTTTTTCGAAAAATACTTACCGATGCCATTACTACAATGGAACAACCTATAGCTAGCGTAATTTTAGCCCAAAAACTTACGATGTGTACCTTTAGGGCCAGGGGAGGCCACCAGGGGTGCCCTGACCTGGTACCCGGGTAGCCTCCCTTCCCACCCCATACGGATAACTGCCCGAGCAGCCAAGCCAAACCAGTTCTTTCGTTTAGCTGGCTAGCGGCGAGTGGGGTAGGTGGGAGGGCCGTCCGAGTAATGGCATCGGTAAGTATTTTTCGAAAAAATACATTTTAGAGAAAAATCCATTTGTTTCCTCAAAAACATTACCGATGCCATTACTACAATGGAGAATAGCGAAGAGGAGGAGGGTGCCGCGTAACCCAGTGACTGACTAAGCTAGCAAGACCCGTCCTGCCCGGCGCAAGCTCCCGGTAATTTTAGCTAAAGGATTACCAACGGCACCCGGGAGGGAGTGTTGCGCCGCCGCCAGGTTGTCTCGCTGGCCAACCAGGTTTCGGAGGTAGAACCGGGTGAAGGTCGACTCGGTCCGCCAGCCTACGGCAGCCACACTGTCTCGGACAGCGCAGTTGCGGTCGAATGCGACGCTAGCAGCCATGGCTATGACCTCGTGGGCCCGGATGTGTAGTCGCTTGGCAGCGTCGGGGCAGAGGTCTTGGTAGGCGGAGCGTATCACCCATCTTAGCCAGGAAGAGATCGTCTGGGCTGAGATGTCTTGTCTACCTGGGGACAGAGAGAGAAAGAGGCGGGTGCGTCCCCGGCGGAGCGGCTTGGTTCGGCTTAGGTACACGCGTAAGGCTCTCACCGGGTCCTATTGTCTGACTTTCTTGTTGGGGTCGATCGGCTTCAGCGATCGTACAGTGATCACCTGGGGGGCTGCCAACGGGGACTGGTTCTTGGCCAAGAAGGCCGGGTCCGTTAGTAGCTGCACGGAACCATCCGACCTGAACTGCAGGCAGGCGGGGGCGCGGGGAGCGCGTGCAGCTCACTCACTCTGGAGGCTGTGGCTACGGCGAGCAGAAAGCAAGTCTTTTGCGTAGCGTCGGCCAGGCTTGCTAGGGGAAGCGGCTCGAAACGCTTAGAGTGCAGCCAGGTGAGTACCCAGGGTAAGTCCCAGAGTGGGATCAGGGAGCGGAGGGCAGGTCGCTGTATGCCGAAGTGGGCCATAAGGTCAGCGAGGTCCTTACACTTGCCGGGGTCCGCTCGGCCCAGGTGCCGGTAAGGGTCGGCGATCATAGCGAGGTAGCCCCTGATGGTGATCGGTGCCAAGTGCTGTTCGGCGAAGAGCCAGAGGAAGAACTCGGCCAGTTGTGGGGAAGTCAGATCGGTAGGGGAGAGGCGACGGAGGTCGCACCAGGCTCCAAGTACTCTCCACTTTCCCTCGTAGACACGCAGGGTCGAGGGTCTGCGGCCTGAAGCGATAGCTGCCACTGCCTCACTCGAGAAACCTCTAGCGACGAGGGCTTGCCGCACAATCTCCAAGCGTGTAGCAGGAGTCGCTCGGGGTACGGATGGTAGAGCGCCTGGCGCGGTTGCTTGAGCATCGTGCGAGGAGTGGGAAGCCGCAGTGGAGGGCCCGTGGCGAGGTTCAGGAGGTCGGTGGTGCAGGATCTGGTCCAGCAGAACGGCGCCACCAGCAACAGGATCGCGTTGCATCCTTTGAGCTACAGAAGCACCTTGGGGACAAGGACTGAGGGAGGGTAAGCGTAAGCGCAGAGGCCGTCCCAGGGAAAGGAGAGCGCATCGACCGCCCAGGCTAGGGGGTCCGGGACGGGCGAGACAAGAGGGGGAGCTGGCGGTTCCACCTTGTCGCGAAGAGATCGATAAGGGGGGTCTCCCACGTGACGGAAGAAGTCCGGGCGAAACGCTCACTCAGTGTGGAGAAGCTGACCGCGCCGGGAGAGTGAGTCCGCGAGGACATTCAGGTGGCCGGGGATGTGTCTCGCTCGGAGAGAGATGCGGCGATCATCGCACCAACGGAAGAGCCGGTAAAGGAGAAGCAGAGGGAAGGGGAGCGGGTCCCGCCCTGCTTCTGTATGTAGGACACGACAGTGGAGTTGTCGGAAGGGACGAGCAGCTCCTGGCGTCCGAGAGTCGGTTCCCAAGCGAGGAGATCTTGCCACACCGCCTGTAGCTCCAACCAGTTGATATGCCTGACCGCAAAGTCCGGTGGCCATCTGCCGGAAGCCGTGGCAAACGTCGGCAGCAGGTGTGCGCCCCAGCCGGAGCGGCTGGCGTCGACGCAAAGGGACAACTGGGGGGGGGGGGGAGGCGTAAGGAGAGGGACTCCGGTCGCGAGCCAGACAGGGTCTGCCCAGCGGAGGAGGTGTGGAACGAGCGAGGGAGGTAACGGAACGGGAGCCTCGATGTCGCCGGTCGAGGGACGCCAGTGAATGAGCAGATGAAGTTGAAGCGGGCGCGAGTAGAGCCGACCCAGGGGAAGGAGATCCGCCGCCGCGCTCATCAGGCCTAAGAGCTGCAACCAGACTCTGGCAGAGACCGTCTACTCTTGTGAACTAGACGAGCCAGGTTTGCCAACTTCTGGATCCGCGGTTCCGGGAGTAGCACCAGATCGAGGTCCGTAAGGAAATCCATGCCAAGGTGGACGAAGCGGCTGGACGGGGCGAGATCCGACTTGCCTATGTGACTAGGAGCCGAGGCTGTCGAGGAGGGCCAGCAAGGTGTCTTGGTCCTACTCCAGGGCGGGTGCTGACTGGTTGCGCAGGAGCAGATCGCCGAGGTAGTTCGAGGAGGGACTCGACGAAGTCCGCCTGGCCTTGGCGATGACGCCGTCCATGAGACGGGTGAACACCCAGGCGCTGAGGTTGAGGCCGAAGGGAAGGGCGCGGAACTGGTAAACGATGCCGTCAAACGCGAAGCGCCGATAGAGTCTGGAAGCCGGATGCACGGGCACGGCGATCCAGGCTGACGGCGAAGTCCATGGGCAGAATCGCGGCGCAAAGGGCGCGGGCGGACTCCGTGCGAAAAGCCGGTGCTGCGATGAACTCGTTCAGCGCTGAAAGGTCGATGAACGGACGCCACCTTTTGCCGGGCTTGGGGACGAGGAAGAGGCGACTGTAGAAGGCGGGCGAGTCGTGACGCGACACCACCTCCGTGGCGTTCTTCCGCAGCAGGGCGGAGATCTCTTCTCGGAGTTCAGCAGCCTTGAGGCGATCCGAAGGGGTGGGCCTGAGCCAGGCGGGGGCAGAAGCGGGGTCGGGGGGCGGGCGGGCGGGCGGGCGCGGCGGGCGCGGCGGCCGGCGTGGACGCGCGGAGGAAGGCGGCGACGCCGGGATGGCGGTTGCTGGGCGGGTCTGGTGGTCAACAGGGCGCGACCCAGGGTCTTGCGGTCGGCTTAAAAGCGGGAGAAGGTGGCGCGGGCAGGCCAAAGGTCCTTATTCGCGTCCTTCGCCGACTGCCAGGTAGGACCGAAGAGGAGGGGATCGCCGAGCGGGGCCTGTCGCAGCTATCTCCGTAGGTCCTGCGGGAGGTCGGGGCAGACGGCAAGCACGGCAACCCGTCGGAGCAGGTCGCAGATCGCGGCAGCGGCCATCGTGTTGACAGAAGCGTGGTACGCCGCTCGGTGGGCGGCCGTGGCCAGTGCGAGGAGGTCCCCTAACAGCGGTGAGATCGAGAAGTGCCGATTCCGCTCCAGGAGGTTGACCACCGCTTGCGTGGCCAGGTCGAGGAATCCAGCACAGGCGAAGGCGTTGCGGATGAGGATCGCCGTCCGCTCCAGACCGGGAGGGATGCAACGGCGGGAAGCGCGAAGTCCACCAGCTTGCTGCTGAGCGGCAGGATCCACCGCTGGGAGGGCAGTAGCAAGGTCTGTGAGAGTCCGGCATAACAGCTGTGCTGAAAGGCGATGTCCAAGTCCGCCGGCCAGCGGGCGTCGGAGAAGAAGAAGGCCGCGTCGGAGCCTGAACCCTGCTGCTGGAGAGCGGAGAAGGCTACGCGAAGTCCTTGAAACCCCAGGGGTTGAGGCAGGGTTTACTTAAACCTCTTGGAAGGGCGATCAGCATCCACGAAAGCCGAGAGCTTCCTCTCGGGGGGCGGCGACGAGGGACAGGCGCCTGGGGGGAGACACGAGGCAATCAGGCGAGCGGCTTCATCGAGCGAGGCAAGGGACTCCGCCCTGGTCGCCCTCAACGTAGGCGACAAGGGAGCCGACGGCGAGAGAGCGCGCGAGGAGGTCGAGCGGTTGAAGAGAGCCGAGTCAGAGTCCTCCAGGGCGATGCTGAGGGAGTCCAAATCGACGGGTGGTGCAGGAGGCCGACGGACCAGGGGCTGGGGAGGCGGGCGCCGCCGCGAGGAAGAGCGAGACCGGCGAGCGGGTGCGATGGCGCGAGCGGCGAGACCGGTGAGTGGAGCGTCCGCGCGAAGGAGAGCGGCGAGCGCGTGGTCGATGGCGCGAAGGGGAGGGGGAGCGGGGAAGGCGGGGGGAGGGACGCCGGGGAGGGGGGGGGGGAGACGAAGGCCGGGAACGAGGAGCAGCACGGACGACCAAAGGGGACACCCACCGGGAAGAGCGCCGACTGGAAGAAGGAACCACCGAAGGCCGAGGAAAAGACCGATGAGGAGGGCGAGACGTCCGCGAAGCTGAAGCGGCGATCGAAGCCGGGCGCGAAGAGCGAGCAGAGACCGAAGAGTGCTTGCGGCGGGAGTCGGAAGACGAAGGGCTGCGGGTCCCCGAGGTACGAGGGGGGATGTACGCGGGCGAGGGCTGCGTCGAGAACGGGCCTCCGAAGGGCGAAAGGCTAAGTCCAGGCGGTCGCGAACCCGGAGCCGCACGTCGGGGGTCGTACGCAGAAGCCGAGGGTCCGGTGTCGGAGAGAAGCGGCGTCCACTACTGTCGGTGGTCTTGTGAGGCTTGGGTTCCGCAAGGCGGGGCGAGCTAGCTCGCTGCGGACCTGGCTCGAGCGAGCTGGTGCGCAAGGGAGGAGAAAGGCGTCCCCCAACGTCGCTTGTTTGTTTTCCGCAGAGCGGGGCGAGCGGACTCGCTGCTGACCTGACTCGAGAGAGTGGGTGCGCAAGGGGGGAGCCTGGAGAGAGCGCGAGTGGCGAGTGAGAATGATTGTGTACAGTCAGTTGTTAACTGTATCAGATGTTTCTCTCTCTCTCTCTCTCTCTCTCTCTCTCTCTCTCTCTCTCTCTCTCTCTCTCTCTCTCTCTCTCTCTCTCTCTCTCTCTCTCTCTCTCTGTGTGTGTGTGTGTGTGTGTGTGTGTGTGTGTGTGTGTGTGTGTGTTTAGTCTTAGTAACTGACATCAAGACAAATTCCAATGTTTTTATTGTTTTGTACATGGAAACATATGGCAATAAACCATCTTATCTTATCTTATCTTATCTTTGTATGCCGTCCCCCAACGGCAGCGTAGGTGCGTCTTGTTGGTTTCGGGGCCAATGCATGCTCGTGGCTGCGGGCGGGAGGCGGTCCTCTGTCACGCCGATAATAAACCCACAGCTGGGCCCATGGTCCTCTACCCAGAGAGCGCAGACATCACAGGTGTGGCCTGAAGCACAACCAGCGCAGGGGATGCTTGTCACTCGGCCACTGGAAGTCGCCACATCGTTCGCAGGTGCGGACTTGACCACTGCAACATAGAGCGAAACTACAAGGCGACTGGTCGTAGCAGAAGGCCACGAGACGAGAACCGCGCACCACTCCTCACCGTTCCCCACTATCCTGCCGAGTAAAATCGAACAAGCAACGATAAAGCAAGGGACGCCGGCGCACGCTGCCAGAGACGCGGGCGCTGGGAAACACCGAGACCTTACCTGGACATCTCGCAGGGGGCAGGGGAAGGTAGCACCTATAGGGCAAGAAGAAGAAGAAGGGAAGCGGCGCCCAAGCGGCTGAAGCGCAGACGAAACGGGGGAGAAGGCTGGGTCCTCGATGAGGGTCCCGGCAGTCCAACCGGCGAACTTGACCGGGGAGGCCGAAGCAGGAGCACACCGGACGTCAGGCGTAGCTACGAGGGGCACCACACAAGCCGCAAAGTCTCAATGCCGGAAAACCGGTGCAGCACACAGCCCCCCCCCCCCCCCCCCCCCCCGGCAACGAAGTCCCACAGACTTCTTCTTCACTTTCTCTTTTCACAAGTGACACTCCCTTCCTAGACAGGCACACAGGGGCAAGAAAGTTCCAAGGCAAGGCGAAAGCACAGGCCGGGAACGAAGTCAACTTTCCGAAAAAGTCCACAAGTGCTGGAACCATACACAGCCGTAGGAAGCACAGCAGAGGGCTAAGCAAACACGTCTATACGCTGCAATCTAAAGGAAAGAACTTGTTTGGCTTGGCTGCTCTGGCAGTTACGTATGGGGTGTGAAGGGAGGCTACCCGGGTACCAGGTCACGGCACCCCTGGTGGCCTCCCCTGGCCCTAAAGGTACACATGGTAAGTTTTTGGGCTAAAATTACGCTAGCTATAGGTTGTTCCATTGTAGTAATGGCATCGGTAATGTTTTTGAGGAAACAAATAGCTCTGTATTCTCACTTGCGCAGAAGTTACAATACACAAGCAGTAAATTCATTCATTACGCTGAAATACTGATACATGTACATGTGTATAAACATGACAATTATTTACACACATAGATCATGTGCTAAATTGATGTGCTAATTCCGAGGAGTCTGTGCCCTTCCTCGACATCCGAATATCCACCAAAGCCGACTCTGACAAACTCCATACTACCGTCCATTACAAGCCCACCGACGCCCACACTTACCTGCAGTTTTCATCAAGCCATCCTGCCGCCACCAAAAACGGTATCCCATTCTCCCAATTTCTGCGACTCCGTCGGATCTGCAGCAGCGACGACGACTTCACCAACCAGACCCAAACCATGGCCACTTTCTTCTCACACCAGGGATACCCCCAAGACATCGTCAACACCGCTCGTTCTAAGGCTGAGGCCACAAGCAGAAGTGAAGCTTTGAGGGAGAAAACTCACAGTGCTGCAGAGGACCGGCCGGTCCTGTGTATCACGTATCATCCTCACAACATCCCCATCAAAAACATTCTCCTCAGGAACTTCCACATCATTCAGAATGACACAGTATTGAAAGACATATTTCCTGAGCCTCCGCTGGTCGCTTACAAACGTGACACTAACCTAAGCGATCATCTTGTTCACAGTTCACTTCGCGCATCTAACACCTTACCACCTGGCACACACCCTTGTCAGCAACCACACTGCAAAGCATGTCCGTACATCAACACATCCCCCGTCATCACCGGACCCCTGTCATCTTTTCATGTCCACCGATCATTCACATGCCAGTCATCGGATATTGTCTATGTCATCTCATGTTCTCACTGCCCAAAGATGTTGTATGTGGGGGAGACATACCGTACACTCCCTGAACGCTGCGAGGAGCATGTTCGTTCGATCCGCCTTGGATACAACAACCAGGTTGGACGTCATTTCAACGAACCGCCTCATAGCCTCACACATTTCAGCATACGCATCCTTTGGCAAAATACATCCCACTTCATCCGCCGCAAAATGACAGAATCCTTTTTCGCGGACAGGCTTGGCACTTACCATCCGCGCGGCTTGAACATTCGCCCCTAGGGATGTATGCTCGGCCTGATGGGTAGTTGGTGCCAGGCTTGACCTCACTGTTGATACTGGATGCTACCTTTGAGTGTGTGTGTATGTGTGTGTGTGTGTGTGTGTGTGTGTGTGTGTGTGTGTGTGTGTGTGTGTGTGTGTGTGTGTGTGTGCATGTGCGTGAGCTGCAGTAGGCACGAGTGAATGCGAATGTATGCAGTGACGTGTATGTATATAGACGTAAGTTTTGTGCTACGTGTTTTGTGCATGTGTATTTGCGTCATTATGTGTGTGTGTGTGTGGTTTTTTTTTTTTTTTTTTTTTTTTTTTTTTTTTTTTTTTTTTTTTTTTTTTTTACGTCATTCTAAATTCTCTCTATACAGGATGACGTCTTTTCTTTCTGGTGTTCTTTTCTGTTCTACGTTTGTTTCCATGTCACCTGAGGAAGGATCTTTGATCCGAAACGTCGTTATTTGTTTCTATTTTAAAGGGTTTTCTACCACTATCTTCTGTTTTTCTTTCACGTGAAACCCTAGCGGCAACAGTTTTACTACATGTGCTAAATTGTTATAAAGACAGACACATCCTATACTGCATTGAATAATAGGGCTATTGAGATTTGAACATGAATGGTTTATAATTTACGAAATAAAATGAGTTACGCCACTGATTATCCACGGCACTGGCCTACACCATTGGTTTTGTTGTCCGAGTCACAAGTGAGATTGGGAGCAATGGGTATGGTGTTTGGGTCCTGTGGTAAGTCAATTTATGTGAATGTCATTCATGTGTTGTTTTCGTTCATCTTGTGATAATCATGGTCACGCGTCCCATCATTATCACGGTTTTCCGCTAATCAGCAACAAAGCAGAATTTCTACTGGAAGTAAAAACAATCCTAATTACATTCAGAATCACCATCTAACCCAGAGTCTGATCAGAAAATATGAAAAAACTGACAGAGTTACTGACGCAATGTGCTACAGCCAACAATACAGTTTTTCATTTTTAAATCCCAAGAGTTTCTGGTGAGTCATTGGTGCACTATAAACATACATACACATTTGAAATTAATAATGAACTTTATTAGAATGTTGTGACCCATGTGTATCCACAAAATACAAGGGAGACGCTGAAAACTTGCGGACAAAATTTCTATTTCAAATGGAGTAAAAAAAATAAACCAGCTTTTGTCTTATGTAGTCCGTATAGTCCATAATGAAAACACTAGTCAAATGCAAAAGCCAAGCAAAAACATGTGACTCCCATGGGGACTTTTTCAGCGCTGGCCGTACGTTTCGTTGGATCCCTTGCCCTTCCCTGTCGGGCGCCTGGTCGCCGGTCCTTGGATTTATGCGCGGTGTGGGGGGCGATCGTGTGCATTCCCTTGGGGATGTATGTGGTCGTCTTGTTCGCATGCCTGTGCGTTTGTCCGTGGGCTGGTGGGTGCCTGTTGGGTGGGGCTGGTGGCTCTGGTTGTTTGTCTTTCCCCTCCCCCCCCCCGCCCCCCTCCCCTCCCCCTTTCTCTCTCTCTCTCTCTCTCTCTCTCTCTTTCTCTCTCTCTTCCCTTTCCTCCTCCCCTTCCCCCGCCCCTTTTGTCTTTCTCTCCCCCCACACCCGGTTTGTTTGTTGTTGTTTTTTTTTTTTTTTTTTTTTAGTTACCCTTGAAGATGGTTTCACAACTACCTACTCTTCTCTTATACTATTATTCTCTTACTGATTTTGATTATTTGCTTTGTTTCATTGATATTCCTTGTTGTGTACCATGCTAAATGCTGGGGTTTTTTCCCGGGGTTCTCCCGTTTTTCCCCGAGGTAGTCCTCAACTTGATGGTGATATAAAGTTTGCCTTCGGGTTGGCGTTTAGCAGGCTTTGTGTATTAGACACTCAGCCTACTTCGTGCCCAAGGGTACTCCCCGTTCGTTCTCTCTCTCTCTCTCTCTCTCTCTCTCTTCTCTCTCCCCCTCTCTCTCTCTCTCTCTCTCTCTCTCTCTCTCTCTCTCGCGGTCTCTCTCTTCTCTCTCTCTCTCTCTCCCCGGCCTCACACACGCGCATTTACTTTTGCTCGCTCCTGCGCGCGCTTACACACACTCTTGTCTCTCGTGTTTAGTTTCTCTCGGAGTCTTTCTCTTGCGATTTTTTCTTTGACGTCATTTTTACTTTTGTTCTTCCTTTTCTTTTCTTTTTCTTTTTTATTTTTACGTCACCTTCAGTTGCCACATTCCTTCTGCATATGAAGATAAGTAGCGGCTAATGTCTCTGTTTGTTTGTCTATTTTGACAAAGGGTATTTACCCGAAATATTAATAAATTGTGTTGTACCGTTTTTTCTAAGCGTGTTTCTTTCTCCGTTGGGTACTTCCAAGCAAAAACCTTGTTTAATGATATGTAAGGAACCTGAGAACTGGCAGAAATATTTTTGACTGGCTTCCAAATTTTAAAAGTTTTATGAAACAGAAGCTACAATGAGTACTGGTAAACAGATGTCCCGTTACAGGCAAAGGATGACGCTTTCTGGCAAGTCTGTTTTGTTTTTATAGATGACCAATTCCCTGACTTAAATCCGATGGATACTTTGATTCCTTTTTCAAGTGCACTTGCGTTGTGCAGTACATAAGTAAACAAAAAATGTGAAGACCAATCCAAATAATAAGTGGGACCTTGAACGTTACAACAGGTCGATGATTTGAGCAAGTGTACAATTGTCTCAACATAAGGGTTGGCTTTTATACCAGCAAAATGTATGCATTTTTCACAAATCTCTCAACAGTCCATGACCCTTGACCACTGTTAGGGGTCAACTTAATTAGTATGCCATCATCAGCTACCTTTATGCCAAACTCAACTGAAAAGTTTGCAAAAATGTTGATGAAAACTACAATTCTATCAAAAACTGAAATTTTCACACACTTGCCAACCTTGTGACCCTTGACCTTTCTAAGGAGTCATTCAAAGTCACATGCATAGAAAACATCAGGTATCTCAATACCAAGTTTGGATTTGAAGTTGAGAATAGTATTTTTTGAGAAAAAAACAGCTTACTGTATGTGAAAATATGGCTATTTTTTTTTTACCCATTTCTGGAAACCCCTCCCCCCTCAAAGACCCTTGACATTAGTGAGGGGAATACTAAATTAATATACAATGATATAGAAAGGCCTTATCAATAGATGCCTTTGAGCCAAATATGAATAAAAAGTTGGCAAAACTTTGATAAGAACTACAATTCTATCAAAAGCTGGCATTTTTCACACATTGCCAACCTCTTGTGACCCTTAAACTTTCCCAGGGACTAAATTAATAGGCATGAAAAGGTTAGACCCTGAGGTATCTCTGTAACAAATTTGGGTTTCAAGTTGAAAATAGTATTTGATGAGAGACAATTTGTGTCAAAATATGGCTATTTTGTTATCCCTATCTGGACCCCTTGTGACCTTGACTATTGAGAGAAGTCACTGTTTAGAAAGGTCTCGCCACAATCTTTGGACCAAGATTGAAGTCTGCGACTTCAATAGTCTGTGAGAAAATGCTAGTGTTAAAGTTTAGCACTGACAGCAGATGCCAGACAGATGATGCATGGCCCATTACATACTCACTTTTGCTATTGCACGTGAGGCAAAAATGATGATTAATTGCCAGTAAACTGCAACGTAACTATTTGACACTAGACTACAGTTTTAACAATAGTACATGTGACCATGACTATCATAACACAAACTTAAACAAAATGGAAACAATTTTCAATGAAATAACCTGCATGTGACTTTTACCATGGTTCCCCCCAACCCAAAAATTATTCATGGTTCCCAAACGGACCACATGACCTGCACAACAAAAGCAATGTTGTCAAAATTTAAGCCAGTGCCATGGCTTATTCATAGCGTCAATTTGCCAATTTGAAAATTATCAGTGATTACAGGTGAATGAAGTCTTAACCCCCCCCCCCCTCCCTTTTTCCTTTTTGTGTCTTGTTGCACAGCATTCATGTACACAAAACACACGTATTTAGTTCCTTGTTTGTACATTGCTAGTCTCTCTACAGACCTGGTCTGAAACACTGATTGACGTGACTTCAATGATTGGCCAGAATGATAGAGGGTTTTCCCATCCTATTTTTAACAATTAACAAGAAAGGCAAAGCCGTTATGGCTCACGTGTATTACCGAATTACATATATTTGACCATTGTGACAAGGGCTGGCATCTGCAGCAGCAAAATCCATGTTTTCTGAAAATGTAAACATTGTTCACACATCTGTCAACCCCCCCCCCCCCCCATGACCCTTGTGATGAGTCGAATAAATTACTATGCATAGGAAGGTCTTATCATCAGCTATCTTTGTACCAAATGTGGCTGTAAAAATTGCAAAAATGTTGGCAATACCTACAATTGTATCAAAAATCGGCATTTTACACAAATTTGCCAGCCTCTTTTGACCCTTGACCTTTCCAAGGGGTCATCTAAATTAGTATGCATAGATAGGTCTTACCACCAGATATCTCTGTACCAAATTTGGGTTTGAAGTTGTGAATAGTATTTGAGAAAAAAACATCTTTTTTAAAAATATAGCTTTTTTTTAACCTATTTCCTGAGTTCTCGTGATCCTTGACCTTTCTGTGGCATCAACCAATTTAGTGTGCATAGAAAGGTCTTCCCATCAAGTATCTCTGTAGCAAATTTGGGTTTGAAGCTGTGAATAGTATTTGAGAAAAAACATCTATTGTCAAAATATGGCTATTTCGGAACTATTTGCTGAGCCCTTCGTGACCCTTGACCTTTCCGAGGGGGTAATCCAAATTAGTATGCAAAGATATGTCGGACCATCAGGTATCTCTGTACCAAATGTGGGTTTGAAGTTGTGAATAGTATTTGAGAAAAAACATCTTTTGTCAAATTATGACTATTTTTCACCTATTTCCTGAGGTCTTGTGACCCTTGACCTTTCCAAGGGATCAACCAAGTTAGTATGCATAGAACGGTCCTACTATCAGGTATCTTTGTACCAAGTTTGGCTTTGAAGCTGTGAATAATATTTGAGAAAAAATAAATTATGTCAAAATATAGCTATTTCATTACATATTTCCTGATCCCCTGTGACCTTGACCTTTGTGAGAGGTCACTCAAACTGGTATGTTTAGAAAGGTCTTGCCACAAAGTATCCTTGGGCCAAGTTTGAAGAATCTGGCTTGAATAGTCTCTGAGTAAATGCCAACGTTAAAGTTTACCACGGACGACAATGACGGCGGGTGGATGGACGACCGACCACTGGCCCAAAACGTTTGCTTTGCACGTGAGAACAAAAAATATCTACAGGCAAAGTTTGCTATAAACCATGATACTCAATGGTTTTTTTATGAAACTGTCAAGTGGGGAAAGCAAAACGGCTAAAAATAGTTTCTCAGGGCTGAGGAAACTGCTCTGCATGAACACATGACTGTAGAGGGAATTCCATCAGGTGAAAGTTTATGCAAACTGCTTATTTTTTCATGTGATAATGTTCATTGTTATTGTTTTCATATTTCACATGTTCACTATAAATAACTTCATAGACAAGTCATGTTTTAAAAAAAAAATGCTTCACTTTTGACTTTTGGGTCATATCAAAGGTCAACTTCCACAGACATCATTTGTCACTGAGTAAGCTGAGAAAGTTCATAGTTGTTTCGAAGCGAACAAAGTAGGCTAGTAAACTGCTTAATGTCATGTCAAGAACTAGCCTTCCTCAGCACATGCCTGCCCTGCTTGTGAAAAAAAAAAAACCAGAACACTGAATGTATGTAGTCAAATGAATGTATGTGAGCAAAATAAACCTAAGAGTAAGATATGCTTGGAACCCTGCACCTTCACCAACAAGCATGTGTGCCAGTATTTTCTCATCATCCGCCAAAATATTGAAAAGCAGGGGTATGGTGGGGACTGAGAGACCCTAAGCTCAACAGGTTATGGGTCATTTTGGAAAATGATACGCTAATAGTGCAGGGCACATGCTAAAAATTAACCCTGCTTCATGCTAATTCACCAAACTCTTTTCAGACATACTTAATGTGAATGAACCTGGGGAAAGGTCAAAGAGCAAATGTGTGACAAAATGTTTCGTTTGTTTAGAACTTTTGTTTTGATCAGTGTGTTTGCAAACTTTTCAATCAAAAGTAAATCATGATTATCACCTTTTATGCATACTAATTTAGTTAGCTCTTCACAAAGGTCAAGGATCACGGTGGGGAGGGGTGTGACAAACAAGACAAAAATTTAAAATTCATTGCTTTTGCTAGGAGAAATATAAACCTTAATACTTCTTCATTTCTGTGACCTGTCGGAGAGACCGATGTCATAAAGTCAGACTAATTATTTGGATTGGTCATACATGCGGCCACACGGGCTTTGCTATTCTTATTTTGTTGTGAGATTTCCTTTATAGTTCATATGGCTGTTAACAGAGTACATCATGCATATAAAACGAAGGCACTGTAACACAGGCACTGGATGATCGTTGCATAGTTGGTCACCTCTCAACATGGGTAGTAGTAAATAGCACAAGGTAGGACACATCTGAGAGACAAACATGCCATCGAGTCATGTTATTGAGAGTTTCCTACACAAAATACATAAAACATTGCCCATAAAAGCAGTAGTAGGAATTTCCTTCAATTATTGCTCAACATTTTAATTTCTAAAGAGACAGCATTCATGTCACTCTCATGGGCGATGCATTCTGTTGCACATTCCATGAGGTGAGATCGAAAATGCGACAGATCGGGACTGGAAAGACTGTCTGTCTTGGCGTTGGGGATAGACAACATGTTTGTTTGTCTTGTTTTCTAACGATGGCTAAAAAGATTAGCTGATGATAATCAGAACAATCTGTCTTGGGAATCTTCAAAGGTAGGATTTTTCTGTAGGAAAATCTAAATATAACATTAACTCAGCTGCACGTTGGATTCGCAGATCTGATCTACCTTGGTGCTATTTACCACTACTGTGGTTAAGAGGTGACCAATTAGTGAATTTCTCAATGATCATCCCATGCCTGTGACTGTAATCCATCCTTCCATAGATCTGTATGTGCTTGACACAGTCCACGTGTTTGTCAGACTCTGGGTAACTTTGCACTGTCAGACACCACCAACACCTGCCAAGAGAAAAAAAGGCATTCAGTCAAAACATAGCACCTATTTCACAATACGCATAACTTCTAACACAAGGTCAGCACCTGAAACAGCTGCTGCGTACCTACCCCCTCATTCTTCACTGACCAACATCTGATTGACTTTACATAAGCTCACACTAACAATGTCAGATTGGTGCATAGGTTTTGCCTACATAGTACAAAAATGAAAATAATGACTGCAGCTTGGATAGTCTCCAAGAAAATGTCAACGTTTTAGTTTAATACGGACGACAGAATTCAGACAACAGACAGACAGCCACTAGTCCAGTAATAACTGTTGTAGACTAACTGTTGGTATCACACGTGAATCACAAAATATTTTTGGATTAACTATTTCCTGATTCATCTGTGAGTGTGACCTTGAACTTCAAGAGAGGTCACTAACATATTTATGTTTAGAAATGTCTTGCAAAAAGTATCATTGGGCCAACTTCTTTAAAATTTGGGCCAATGGCCTAGCAATGGGGTCAATAAATCTCTCTTGGCTTGACTTCGCGAACGAAGATTTTATAGGAGTTGACCACGACGTCTGCAGGCTTGTTCGTGGCTGCGGAGGCCAATCCGAGACAGGCAGGTTCGACCGCAGTGGCTGCAGGGGAAGGTATGGCCAGGGTTCTGAGCTGCGGCATCTCTGTTTTTTCTCCTGAGCCGCTTGTCCTTAAGGCTAGCTCTGTGAGAGTCCTCAAAGGAGACAGCTGCCTTGTAAATGGTGGAGCGCCAGGTGTCACGGTCCGCAGCAAGCGAAGACTACTGGTGGTGGTCGATTTGGCAGGCACTAAGTGACTTCTTGAGACAGTCTTTGTATCTCTTCTTTGGTGCCCCTCTGTCACGGTGTCCAGTAGCAAGCTCGCCGAACAGTGTGATCTTTGGTAGGCGATGATCCTCCATCCTGGAGACATGCCCCGCCCAGCGGAGCTGTGTCCGCAGCAGCAAAGCCTCGATGCTCACAGTTTCAGCCTGTTCAAGGACCTCGACGTTGGTGACATAGTCACTCCAGTGAATGCCCAGGATGGTACGCAGGCAGCGCTGGTGGAAGCGTTCGAGGAGTCGTAGTTGGCGGCGATAGAGGGCCCAGGACTCGGAACCATACAGCAGGGTGGTGAGGACCACAGCTCTGTACACGCTGATCTTGGTGCCTGTTTTCAGCTGTTGATTGTGCCACACCCGCTTGAAAAGTCGCCCGAAAGCGCTGTTCGCTTTTGCCAGCCTGCTGTCAAGCTCCTTGTCCAGCTTGGCGTCCGACGTGATAATGCAGCCAAGGTAGGTAAACTGGTGCACTGACTTTAGTTCAGACTCGCCAATGGTGATGTGAGGAGGGCGATACACTGTCTTGGGTGCCGGCTGATGGAGGACCTCTGTCTTTTTCAGACTAACCTCGAGTCCAAAGAGCTGGGCAGCATCTGCGAAGCAAGACGTGATGCGCTGCAGGACTCTTTCTGTGTGTGCAACGAGGGCAGCATCATCAGCAAAAAGCAGCTCACGAATCAGTTGGTCTAGGGTTTTCGTGTGGGCCTGCAGTCGTCTGAGGTTGAACAGGCTGCCATCGAGACGATACCTGATGTACACTGCATCGTCATCATCGAGGTCCACTGTGGCCTGCTTCAACATCATGCTAAAAAAGATGGTGAAGAGGGTCGGTGCCAGCACGCAGCCCTGCTTTACGCCGTTGAGAATAGGGAATTGTTCTGAGAGGTCATTGTTGAGTCTGACCTGGCCTTGCTGGTCCTCGTGTAGCTGGACAATCATGTTGAGGAACTTTGGGGGACAGCCAAGTCGCTCCAGGATCTGCCACATGCCTTGCCTGCTCACAGTGTCGAACGCTTTTGTTAGGTCGACAAATGTTATGTACAGCCCTTTGTTCTGCTCGCGGCACTTCTCCTGTAGCTGTCTCAGCACAAAGACCATATCGGTGGTGCTCCTGTTTGCTCTGAAGCCACACTGGCCCTCTGGGAGTTGGTCTTCAGCGATGGCAGGTACCAGCCGATTCAGGAGCAGCCTTGCAAGGATTTTCCCAGCAATGGACAGCAGGGTAATTCCCCGATAGTTGGAACAGTCAGACTTCTCGCCTTTGTTCTTGTACAGGGTGATAACGACTGCATCACAGAGATCTTTTGGTAGTGTTCCTTCCTCCCAGCAGCAGAGAAAGAGGTCATGGAGCTTGTTGTGCAGTGCTGTGCCTCCATGTTTCCAGATCTCTGGCGGTATTCCATCAATGCCTGCTGCTTTGCCACTCTTGAGCTGGTGGATGGCTGTGAGGGTCTCTTCAGCGGTGGGCGGTTCGTCCAATTTAACCTTTACTGGGAGGTGTGGGATTTGTAGGACGACTGCTTCTTGAACAGTGCGCTCAGCGCTGAAGAGGCTCTGAAAGTATTCCGACCAGCGGTTCAAGATGGAGGTATTATCCGTGAGGAGTGCCTGGCCATTCGCGCTTCGCAGAGGACTTTGTACCAGGTGCCTGGGGCCATACACTGCTTTCAGTGCTTTGTAGAAGCCCCTGTAGTCACCATTGTCAGCGCAAAGCTGGGTCCTCTGTGCAAGTCTGGTCCACCACTTATTCTGGAGATCTCTGAGCTTGCGCTGGAGACTGCTGCAGACGAGGCGGAAGGCAGACTTCTTCACAGGGCAGGAAGGCTGGGCTAGGTGGGCCTGATGGGCGGCTCTTTTTTTTTTTGCTAGGTGTTTCTGGATCTCTACATCGTTTTCGTCAAACCAGTCTTTGTTCTTCTTTCTGGCGAAACCCAAGACTTCTGCAGAGGATTTTGCAATTGCAGTTTTCAGTTGTTCCCAAAGTGTTTCAGGGGAGGAGTCTACTGGGTCCGCTGTGTCTTTGAGCCTGCGATGTAAATCTGTCTGAAAGGCAGCTTTCACATCGTCACGCTGAAGGCTGGCAACATCAAGCTTTTTCTTGGGGCCCCCATTTCTTGGGTTTTGGCTTGAAGTGGAGCCTGAGTTTGCAGCGGACAAGGCGGTGGTCAGTGTGGCACTCTGCGCTGGGCATCACTCTGGTGAGGAGGACGTCACTGCGGTCCCTCTGACGCACTAGGACATAGTCGATAAGGTGCCAGTGTTTGGAGCGAGGATGCATCCAGGTGGTCTTTTGACTGTCCTTTTGCTGAAAAGTAGTGTTGGTGATGACCAGTTGCTGCTCCGCACAGAACTCCAACAGTAGGCGGCCATTGTCATTGCAGTTCACCACGCCATGCTTGCCGAGGACTCCTTTCCAGGCTTCAGAGTCCTGGCCCACTCTGGCGTTGAAGTCGCCAAGGATGATGACTTTGTCGTCTGCAGGGGTACTCTGTAAGAGGCTGCGCAGGTCAGTGTAAAACTTGTCCTTTTCAGCAGGCTCTGCCAGGAGGGTTGGGGAGTACACACTGAGAAGGGTGACGTGTTGCTGGTGTCTCAGTGGGAGGCGCATGGACATGATGCGGTCTGAGTGGCCCGTTGGTAGGTTTTCCAGCTTAGTCGCAATGGATGTTTTGACCATGAAACCCACGCCTGAGAGCCGTCTTTCTGATGCAGGCCTGCCTGACCAGTAGAGGGTGTACCCAGCACCAAGTTCTTAGAGGCTGCCTTCGTCCGGAAGGCGTACTTCGCTGAGCGCGGCGATGTCGATGTTTAACCTCCGCAATTCATGGGCAATGAGGGCGGAGCGACGTTCAGGGCGTCCGCTGTCTGCTTTGTCGAGCATGGTTCGGACGTTCCAGCATGCTACGTTGAGTCCGGTCGTGGTCGTCATGAGAGTGGATCCGTTATTCTTTCTTGTTTTTTGACCGCAGGAGAAGATGCCTGTTGACCGCGGCTAGCCAACTGGGGTTGCGAGGGGACGAGCTTTAGTTAGGCCACCTTTTCTAGGCCCCTCTCCGTGTGGAGCAAGCAGTGCTGTCCCTAGAGAATTGATTGATTGATTGTACATTGCTTAACGTCCCGACAGCAACAAGGCTTTCTCAGGACGTGCCTGCACTGCTTGTGAAAAAAAAACAAAAAACTAAACAGAACATTGAATGTATGTCGCCAGCCGGTCAAATACATTAAATAAACCTAACACATGGGCCTAAATAAAGCTAAGACCATTTAGCAACACACATCCAATATCAAGAGCTACAGGCAGTGCAGACAGTAGGGAGAGTTTTAAAAAGGCAAATACAGGTGAAGGGACAAAGGGTAGACAGAAACACATGCCCCAGAATAGAGAGACAAACCCACCCTGTGGGGCTGACCAGGGTGACCCTGGGAACTAAAAAATACCTAACCCCACCCAAGTCCCCCAGGGCAGACCCGGGTGGGGTCCCTAGAGAAGGCTGCTTGGTCGTTCAGGATGTGCCGAGTGATGTTGTCATCCCCAGGTCAACATCAGGCGACCAATATCCTGAACCGCCTGTATGCAGGTTTGAGACTGCGGCTTCCAGTGACATCTTTCACCTGCCGTTTCGCCCCTCGCCCGTCGCTACAGGACTTGGAATGGTCAGTGTCATGGTCCGTGGACGTTTCCTAAAGCCTGCGCGGTGGAGCTTTTTGGTGGAGTGCAGTGTGCGCAGTACTGGCCCCACCCTTTAAACCCTTGGTTCATCTGCCATGGCCTAGCAAGCTGGGACGATGGCATCAAGGTCCTCAGGTCGTAGGTTTTATATCAGACTGTCCTTGTCCTAGTCTCTGGCTCAAAAGCCTTCCCCGGAGACACGGGGGCTTTGATGTCAGGGGTTTCCTCCCTTAGCCTTTCTGCAGCCAAGCGGCCAGGCCTGCAAGGCAGCAGGCGACTCGTGGAGGGCGGGGTCGTCTATGTCCCGTGCAGATGTGAACATCTGCCCACTGCAGATGGGGTCAATAAATAGTTTTCTAGAAAATGCCATTGTTAAAGTTTATTTTGCATGACAGTCGGATGACCATTGGCACATTAAACGCTTACTTTTTCTGTGGCACGTGTACTAGTGAGCAGGTTATAAGTATGATTTGACTGAAAAGTAAGAAAACATAGGAACTCATAACACACAGCCACTGAGTGTGTTATGTCAGATGCGTGACAAATGCAACATGACAGATCTTCCTAATAACACACTCTGCAAGATGTGTATTCTGTGTCAATATCTGCAGCATGCACACTATTTGTAAACTTTGACATTACAAGCTAGTGCTACTGATGGGATCAGCTTAGAGATAAGAAAAGAGAGATCCCCAGAGCTCCAGATCCTCAGGAGCCGAACAGATACCCTATAACTATTCAATTTTGAACACAACCACCCACAACTCTTTCAGCGCTAACATTCTCAGGAGAAGATCGGCGATCTTTTGGTTAAACGAACCTTAGCCTCGCCACTAGTTCTATCACACCTACTCCTGAGAATCATCAACTGTATTGTCTATTGTCTGAAACACAACCCCCACCTAACTCGCAAGGTGTTGATTTTTCCACCCGGGCCCCTGACGTTTGCACAATGCTATCAAGGTGAACCCAAGATATGCTAATAGGATTGATTTTTCCACCCCCACTACACACACACAGGTATGTATTGATTTAACTGCAGCCAAGACTGCCTGGTTAGCCTCTATTTTAAACCCCCTGGATACCTCGTATTGTGTACATAAACAAGATGGGGTTTTACAAGATCCTCAGGAGCCCGGATTGAGAGCCAAGTAAAACTTTATTACGCACCACACGCGGCACGTGCCGCACCATGCCGCACCACACGCGGCACGTGCCGCACCACACGCGGCACATGCCGCACCATGCTGAACCACACGCGGCACATGTCACACCATGCCGCACCACACGCGGCATACAACATAGACCCAAAAGATGTAGTCAAACCTCCCCCACTGCTCACACACGCACACACACACACACACACACACACACACACACACACACAGCCTACACAACTAACCGGTATGACAGAGCTGACGTCATAATAACTTAACCGGATAAGACTGAAGTTCCGTGAATAATTATAGCACCATGTATAATTATAACATCTCATCCGGCTTAAACACCCTCAACTGGTCATGCCTGAGGCTGAAAGATGATCTCAGTCTTTTCAAAATGTTATGCATATTTTCAGAGGCAAACAACCTGGCGAGTTTATTTTAGCGCTCTTACTCCAAGTCTGGTCGAGCAGGTTCTCTATCTGCGCACTAAAGATTGTGTGTGGCGTGTTATTGATTTTCAGTTGCTAGGCACCAGAGTGTTGCTTTAATCCAGAGGCCCTTGGGTGGCACACCGCAATTGCGGCCCTGCGGGTATCAATTAGACAGGTGTGAGTAGTGTTTTATTTCTCTACATGTTAGACTGCCAGGGCTTGTCTGCTGTTCATATATTTCTTCAGCGTTAAAGTACACTGTGCCAGTCATTTGACGATGGCATTCAGAGTAGTATGCTGCATGTGGTGCACTGGACTGCCTCCGTCAATGGCATAATGTGTTGTGCTAGCAAGGCATGCAAGGATTAAAGTGATAAGGAAACAACCTAAACCAGAAGGTAAGTAAAATTTTGTTTCACTTTTTATTTTTTATTATAAAATAATGAATTCAGACGAACTATTACTCCTAAATGATATCTACTCTGTTGAAAACAAAGACTTAGACTGTAAAAAACAGCAGCATCTCTCTGTAGTTGTATCGGGCAAGTCGAAAGCTTATCTAGGCAAACAGTACATGACACAAGATATAGAATCTCTTTCAGCTGATGATTTAATTAAATTACATTTAATTTATGAAAATCACATTGCTTCACTAATGACGCATGATCTGAGTCGGTCTTTAGTATCATTATATACAAAAGCTGTTAGTCACTTCCTGCCTGTTGCTGATACTGACAGCCTAAGTTGTGACTTGGGATCAAATCCAATAGTAACAAGCGCAATAGGTAAATTAGCATGTGTCATGTATTACAGGTTTGGTAATTTGCTTGCGCCCCTGGTTACTTTGGTTGTCACTGGGAGTCATATTGATTTTTCGAAATTAAATTTGTTTGGAAAAGAAAATGGATGAGACACAGACGACACCACAACAGAACCCTGTTTTGACGCAGGTTCAAACGATCACTAAACAGAAAAGTCCAGGAAGGGTAGAGGCTGGAAAAAGAGTAGCCAAATATAACAGGCAAAAAAAATTACAGCTTAAGGCACAAACGGTAACTGACCCGCCGCCACGACCGCTAGGACCTTCTTCCCCACCACACCCACAACAAAGTGAGAGACTTATCAACTAACCCCAAACCCCAATCAACAAAATATATATTTGCTGGATTTGTTGTCGCATTTGGTTACGTAGGTTACCAATTATACAAAAAATACGAACCACAGACTCGTACAATGTCCAAAAAATTAAACATTCCAAAAACAGAACCAGAAGTCTCCACATTACCAGTAATACCAAAAGTTGTCGACCCATTTCATATGCAGTGAATAAAAATATTATTTTAATTTTATTGCATTAGAAAATGAGTGAAACAAAACACTTAATAAATCTTGTCTATCACTCTGCCGTAATCAGTGGACTAGCCGTTGCTTATTCTATGTTGGGAAAAAGTCTCCTCAAAATGAAATCGGCAGACCTTAGCAGATTAGACTTTGAAGATTCGGCTAAATTAGTTGCAGTTGTCACAGCGTCAATTGCCACAAAAGACTTTCTTGTTAAGCAGGGAATTATTCCCGAAAATATATCTATGTAAATAAAATAATATGGCGACACTAGCTGTTATTGTTGGTGGTGCTGTTGTTAACGCATTGGCATTCAGTGGATCAAACTATCTTTTTTCTAAAATGGGCAGAGAGGAATCTGCAGAAGAAATGAGACGACATAATGAGGCATCAGAAAAATTAGCACAGGCAGAACAGGCATACGAAAAGCAAAGAATTGAAAAACTTGATTTCATCAATGAAAAACTTAGACTAGAGGGTCACGCACAACATACATTTTCTAATGTCAATGACGCAATCAGGGAATACTATCTTGTCACGGGTGAAGACATGTCTATCCCAAAACCAAAACTTAGTGATTACTATCAACCCAGTCCACAACAAAGAAATGGTGAGATAATCTTTGTTCTAGTGGGAATGACATTTGTTTATTTTACTGGAGTTTTTATTGCTAGAAAAATGACAGCCAAAAGTAAACTATCAAAAATATATTACTCCCCAATTGGCTACTGGAAAGGAAACACTGCAATAGAAAAATTACATGTGGCTGTGGGTAATGATGTAACACTTGAACAAATAAAACACTGGCTGCAAAAACAGGCAATATGGCAAATATATCTCCCTGCACCAAGAAAAATAACAAGACCTCATTTTGAAAACACTACCCCAAATGACACCCATCAAATGGACCTCCTGTTTCTACCCCATGACATAAAAAGAAAAAAACGATACAAATATGCATTAACTGTTGTTGACATTGCTTCAAGGTACAAAGACGCTGAACCCATAACTGACAAGAACGCTATTACTGTAGCAACTGCATTATCAAAAATATATAGCCGAGGCCCTTTAAAATTCCCCAGGCTTGTGCAGGTCGATGATGGATCTGAATTTAAAGGTGCAGTTAATCAATTATTTGCAAAGCATGGTGTGCTTGTGCGGCGAGGCATTCCAGGTGTGCACAGATCACAGGCAATTGTTGAGAACTTTAACAAGCAATTATCAGAAAGACTTTTCAGTTACCAGTATTCTAAGGAACTCATGCATGACACAAGTAACACTGAATGGGTAATGAGATTACCACATGTAATAAAAGCAATGAATAATGAAGGCCATATAAAACCCACAGATGCTATTAAATTAAAATCAATACCCCCGGCGTCAGGGTCAGAAATAAAAAACAAAAGTGCCAGACACAAGTTTGTTTACAAAACAAGTAAGATATCTATATCAACCTGGAGAGGCCGAAAATGACGTCAGACGCAGGGCAACAGACCCCATTTGGTCTACGTCTGTACACAATATAAAAAAAATAGTTCCCGGTAATCCATGAATATATTACCTGTACGAACCTGCCCCACAGAGGGCATTTGCCAGAGAAGAATTACAGATTATTCCCCCAGACACTGTTACTCATTTCAGTAACTAATTCATCTATCAGTTCATCACAAATGTCTTCAGATAACTTAAGCCTGTAATGCCCAGGTGCATAAGCCTTCTCCTTAATATGAAACACTCGTTTTGTGTCTCCTACTGCCAGTGACTTCTTATGCGTTTGGATAATTTCAAGATTTGTTTGTTTGATCTCAGTGACTTGTTTGGATAATCAGGCATTAATGAACCATCTAACACTTGCTTATAATGTTCATGACGGATGTCTTTATTTTTTATTGCTTTTTTTTTTTTTTTTATTCCTTTGGCTTTTGACTGACTACCCTTTTGGTGCAGTATAGAATACATTTTTGATCTCAGTCCAACATACTCAACAATAGGCACACCATTCAGTTCATCCTTAAACTTTCCAGACACTTTCTTGTTTTGTGTGCTGTACCTTTGGATAATCAGACGTGTCATACATGTGTAACTCTGTTTTCATGTCTTCATAAAAGTCTTCAGTACACACGTCTATAATCATAGAGTCAGTGTCAGTGTATAGCAGTCGACACTCAGGATACTTTGGTTTGAAGTAATCATAATAAAATTCAAGCATCAATAATTTTGACAACTCAAGAATTGCCATACCAATAAATACTGGCTTGTCCAGTTTAACAATCTTTTTTTTTTGAGTGACACTGCATACAATGATGAATGAAACTCTTTGTACCCTGTATACTGTGGCTTGCCTGTAAGTTTAATTGCACCCGATTCAGTTGTAACTAATCTCACATCTTTGCGGTGATGAGGATTTTCCATAGTCTTGCAAAAACAGGCATTGTTCATAAGTTTAAAGAAGTCTTTGTCAAATGCAGTGTTGCCATCCCTGGCATGCAATGTTGTGTTTTTCATTATATAATCTTTCATGAAAGCACTCTGATCAAATTGTATACCTCTGTGAACTTTCTTTAGTACTAACCCGTGTCTGATGTAAAACTGCAGCAAGCGGTAATGGCAAATGTAATTGAATTTGTCATTCAAATTCGGCACAAGTTTAGTGTCTTCTTTTTTCCCCGTCAAAGACATTTTCTCAACAGCCAATGGATAATCATTGTGATAATCATGTAGATGGTGTGGGTACTCCAGGTCTACTTCAAAGATCCAACCCTTTGCATCATTCCGGTCATGACTCATAATATTGTTTGTTATGTCATACTGTGATAAATCATACAGACAAAAGTTTTTCAAGGGCAATAATTCACACATCGCGAATCCGTAAAGGTTATTAGCATCTACGTACATAATAAATGACCTTGACCCCTCGGGGTCAAAGTTCGGGTCATCAAGATATTTATTATTTGCTTTTGCATAATTGTTCGCTGCAATACTAATGCCACCCCTCAATCCGCGTTCCACCATTTCACCCATCGTACGATCAGACAACAGGTCTATAAATATCTTACTGGATTTCAAAAATGCATCCCAAGTCATACCAGGACAAGTTACGTAACAGGCAGGGTCAAGACTGTAGTGTAATAGACCCTTTTCACGGTAACTTTCAAAGACGTCTGCTAGCAAACAAACGTCAGCTTTCAAGTACTGGTCATGGTAGTCACCAATCGTTTGACACCCTAATTTATCCCACGCATCAAGTGCATGTTGATAATCAGAATCAGAAATACCGTTACCATTTAGTGTAGAATAAAATTTCTCTTTTGGTGGCAGTCTTCTTTCCTCAAACACAACCCAGTCACTGATGTACTCGTATGGATACACACCTTTCTTAATTAAGTCTGGCTCAAAATATTTACTTGTTATTGGATAGTCAGTCAGTCCATCTGCCAGACTAGCCAACCCTAAAGACAAATGTTGCATGGAGTCATAAAACACTAATTTGTTGTCCAGTCTAAAAGTCAAATATTTTTCAGTTGTCTGCGCTATACAACTAATTTTTTTCTAAGACTCATCCACAGCACGCATGATAATATGTGAATCATACCCCTTTAGATTGTGGAAAAAGATTGGTAACTTATATGTCTTAGGATCTATTTTTTAATAGCAAGTTACACTTGTTATGTGCAGCACCTCTGTAACGGCCAGTTATGTGATCATGGTCACGAACTTTGTCACCCTGTAGGTGTTTTTCACAAATCCAACACGTCTCCACTGCATCAAAATTTCTTTTATCTTCTTCTGTCATCATCACAGGCATCTGATTGTTTTCTAGATAATGTACTACCTGACTATACAGTTGTCTCATTTCTGTTAAAAACAGACATGCTGCATTATCACCCCTGTAGATAACAGGTTCTGTATGCTGACCGTCTGATTTAACAAGAATATAACCAAAAGAACACACCACTTGGTCACTCAATTTTACTGTCTTTGGTAATGACTCTGGAACAGGACCGTCATATGGAACAACCAGTGATTCAAAATCAGCATACACTACAAACAGCAGCTTTTGCTGATTCCCATATTTCTTGAAATATACCTGACTACCAGGATCTGGATACTTAAGTATTGTTTGTATGTCATCAGCTGACCTGCAGTGTAAAACATGTTTGTGCGCTACTGAAATAGAGGAAAATCTTTGCAAACATCTTTTACACACTTCCTGTTTGCCATTGTGCTTTGACACATGCCCATGAATTAGATGTGACATACTCCTGATAATTGTGTAGTGATCACCGATTAATAGCATGTCAACATGTTTGCCTTCTGGTTGTCCGTAGGTTGGAGCAAGTGGTGATACTCTAATAGGTTGTAACTTGTCAACAGACTCATTATCCCATACATACACATTTACAGATATGCCAGGATTTAATTGTTCAAACAAGTCTATGTCCTCTATTTTAACAGGGAAATCAATGCCACTGAAATTAAGTTCGTTTACAAATTTGGTGTAGTTAGATACGCGATCAGGTCTTGTTTTTATGAAGTGTAGTTTAGCAAGCACACACCACATGAAACAAAAATTATCATTGTTCTGTATATTAATGACAGCCTTTTTGTTTGCAACATCTGTTAGCAGTGGTATCCATGATTTACCTAGTATAGGATGATACCTTGACTGTTTTAATTGTAGTTCATGTACATGACCTTCGTGCCAACCAGACCCCTTCATTTTTGCTCTGTCAATGGCTTCTAGAAAGTCTGGTAATAGTCTTTGTCTAAACACGTTTTCCAAGTCCCTTCTTGTGTTAATTGTGTGTTGTCTTGCCGATATATACGATACAATCACTTCACCATCTACTCTCCCCCACCCGGGTCTGCCCTGGGGGACTTGGGTGGGGTTAACTACTTTTTAGTTCCCAGGGTCACCCTGGTCAGCCCCACAGTGTGGGTTTTCCTCTCTATTCTGGGGCATGTGTTTCTGTCTACTCTTTGTCCATTCACCTGTATTTGCCTTTTTAAAACTCTCCCTACTGTCTGCACTGCCTGTAGCTCTTGATATTGGATGTGTGTTGCTAAATGGTCTTAGCTTTATTTAGGCCCCATGTCTTAGGTTTCTTTAACGTATTGGACCGGCTGACAACATACATTCAATGTTCTGTTTATTTTTTTTTTCACAAGCAGTGCAGGCACGTCCTGAGAAAGCCTTGTTGCTGTCAGGACGTTACGCAATGTACAAACAATCAACCATCTACTCTAGTAAATTCTATTTTTGCAACAACCTGAATCTTTACACTGCCTGAAAGAAGATTATCTTGTATGACAGAAAAAGAGTTTTCTATCGATTCATAAACATTGTTACTATTAGATATAGGCAAGTCTGTTGTGTGAAACACGTTTCTTAAACCTTGAGCATTGTCCATCTTCTTCTTCTTCTTCTTCTCGAACGCCATCACACTTGAAGTTTGGCTCTCAAAATGAAATCTGTGGTCTTCTGTAGCGCCTTCACAGGCCCGTACAGTTTCTCTTGTAGAGTGGCGGGCTTCGGCCATATCTCCTCCCTCAGCGGCTGGTGGTTCCCACAGTCCTGGAGGATGTGCTCTGCGGTCTGCTCTGCTTCTCCACAAGGGCACAGGGGAGATGGCATGAGGTGGAAGCGTCTGTGCAGGTGGAAATTGAGTCGGTTGTGCCCGGTCCTCAGACGAAAGATGGTCACCTGCTCTTGTCTGGACAGCTGATGGTAACTGTCTAGGGGCCGTTGTGGTGGTCTGTACACAGACTTAATGATGGTCTTCATCTCTGTGAAGCTGACTCCATTTTCATCTTGTTCTTTCTCTGCGCCCACTTTTGCCATTCTGTCAGCTTCTTCATTGCCGTAGATGCCACAGTGTGAAGGGATCCACTGCAGCACCAGTCTGGTGCACTTGATGCTTTGCAGTGCCTCTTGTAGACGTGGCAGTTTGCTTGCTGTTGCTGCCTCAAGGACAGACATGGCATCAGTAAGGAAGACAATCTGGGCATCAGGGTCTGCAGTGCCACTAAGGGTGTTAGCTGCGCGGACTATGGCTTCCACCTCAGCTCTGTAATTTGTGCAGTGAAGGCCTGTTGGTACTGCCTGTGCCTGCCATTTTCCGTTTGGGTACTGAATGTACACCCCAGCCCCTCCATTCTGAACTGCATCTGTGGCTGATCCATCGGTGTATGCCCGTATCCATGCTTCCTGGGGATACTTTTCTTCGAGCATGGCCAGTGTCAGGGCTTTCTTGCTCACAGTGCTGTGCTCATCTCTGGTGGTGATGTAGGGTACCGTGGAAGAGATGGTGATGTTTTCTGGCTTACTTTCCCAAGGTGGAAGGTCGCTAGCAGGATTCAGAGCCTCTACCTGCGCAGGCAGCTTTGCCTGGTGTTTTCTCTGCAGTGCTCTCGTCTCCTTCACAAAGCTTGATCTTTTCAGTCTCCCTGAGGTTGGTTGTTTCATCCTAGCGTTCATAGGATGGTCTTTGGAAGACTTGACCTTTGTGGACTGTATCAAGGCTTTGCAATCTCTTCTCATGCGCAGGGGTGGGATGCCCGTTGTCTCTTCCATCTTTTCAATTGGTGTGCATCTCATTGCGCCGGTGATGATACGCAGTGCCTGGTTCTGAACTCTGTCAATGGTCTGCTGGTGTGACTGGGCTGCCGTCAACCATGCATTAGATCCATACTCAAGGTGTGGTCTCACTGTGCCTTGATATACATTTTTGAGGATCTTTTCATTGGCTCCCCATTGTGTTCCAGCCAGTTTTCTCATGATGTTCAGCTTTCTTCTAGCTTTCACTTCTGCATTCCAAATGTGCGGCTTCCACGTCAGCCTCTTGTCAAGGGTGACTCCCAGGTATGTCTGTTGGTCTTCATACCGCAGCGGGGTGTTGCCCAGTGTTAGGTTGCCAGCCTTTGCCTTGTTGGAGAGAGAGAAGAGTGTGGCTGATGATTTTTCTGTGTTGATGGTCACACACCAGTTGTTGGTCCAGTCTGTCAGCCTGTCCAGGGCTAGCTGCATCCTGTATGTAGCAGTTGTTGCATACTCATCTGTGCACCAGAGTACCAGGTCGTCTGCGTACAGGGCTGCGTGTACTCCTTTTGGTAGCTCTGGCACAAGGTCGTTGATGAAAAGTATGAACAGTGTCGGTGACAGGACTCCCCCCTGTGGCACCCCCTGACGCAACAGCACTTTTTTGCCACAGTACCCATCCACTGTCACACGGGCTCTGCGATTGTGCAGGTATGACTTGGTCCACCGGTACATATTCCCTTGGATGCCACTGCGAAGGAGTTTCACAAGGAGACCATCCTTCCACACCTTGTCGAAAGCCTTCTGTAGGTCAATGAAGGCAGCTAATGTCACCTTCTGATCTTGAAAGGCATCTTCTATGACCTGTGCAAGGTGTGTTGTCTGGTCTTCTGTACTCTTGTAGCTTCTGAAGCCAGCTTGCTCTGGCACGATAATGCTCTCAGAGTCCAGGTACCACTGCAGGCGCTTGTTGATGATGCGCTCCATGGTCTTGCACACACAACTTGTCAGGCTGATGGGGCGATAACTCAGGGCTTTGGACTTATTCTTCCCTTTCTTCAAAATTGGGATCATCCTGGCTTCCTTCCAGCACTGGGGTACCTGTCCTCCTCTCCAGCTGTGGTTAAAGATGTCCAGTAGCTTCATTAAGGCAGTGTTGCCAAGGTGTTGTAACATCTCGTTTGAGATGCTGTCTGGACCTGGAGATTTTTTCTTCTTCAGCTGTTTGATGGCCATCTTCAGTTCTGGAAGGGTGATGTCCTTCTTCATTGCATCATGGATGTTCACATCTCTTGTTCTCTCTCTTTCTTCCTGTCTGATTTCTTTCGCAAGCATTCGTGGGACAGTGATGTCACTTTCTTTCGCATAGATCTGTGCAAACATGTTTGCAGCTTTCCTACCAGTCAGTGCTTTCCCTTCTTCTTCCAAGGTGATCTTCTGTTCCCTGATGCCCTCATCGTTCAACGCCTTGGTCAGTCTCCACAACTTCGTGGTGTCCCTGTCCATGTTTAGTCTTGCAGTCTTCTCTCTCCAACTTCTTCTTGTGCACTCCAACTTCATCTTCAGATACTGGGCCTTACTGTGTTGTAGCTTGGTGTTGTTTTCTTGGCTGGGGTTGGTTTCAGCGTCTTCTCTGGCCCTAGTGAGGTTGTCATGTGCTTTCTGAAGATCTGCGGTCCAGTATGGGGTGTAGTTTTTCCGGACCCCTCGAGGTATGGATTCCTTGGCTGCCTTACTGATAATGTCATTAAACTCTCTGACCACATTGTTGCTGTATATGCATGGTACTGTGGTTTATTAGAGTGCGCTGTGCAGCCCAGTACCTCCGTCTTCAGCACTCGGGGTTTCTGTCGGGGTTACCTCACCCTTAGCTCCTGGTCAAAAGGCCTTTCCTGAGAGCACAGGATGGTTTAGTTTTGGAGTATCCTTCTCCTAGATGGATTGCCGGCCAAGGCTTATGGGTCCCATCTACTCAGGTTTTTCCTCGGAGTTTTCTTTCTCGAAGGAGATCTGCCAACCAAAGCTATCGAGCATACCTGCCCGGATTTGTATAGGGTTTACTCCCCTAGCCTTTGCCTCTCCCAAGGCACCCACAAGGCAGTGGGGCTATTTACCCATAGCTGGGGATCTGGTTCATGGGCATCAGGGCTTGTCCACACATCGATGGGCCTGCATGCCGCATGTCTGGGGGCCAGATCTCCTCCGAGTCCTCTGTAGTTCAGCCCGAGTCCGTAAGGTGCTCGGTTACCATGAGTCACCACGAGGAGGCACTACATGAGGCTTGTTGTTGGAGAGGCTGTGTACTGGCAGGGAGAGACTGACATGTTCTGCTCCCCTTTTCGCAAAACTGCTAGCCAGCGGTGGGAGCTGAAAGCGAGAGCGACAAGCACAGACGCTACACTACCACACTAGACGCATCACAACAACCATTTGACCCACAGCATTGTCCATCATTTTTATTTGTCCGACAAAATAATAATAGAAAAATTACACTTTATGTAATACCACTTTATTGACTGTAACACTGTTAATATAAACATTTAGTTTGCGTAGTTGTTGAAATATCTGTTCACAAAGTATCTCAAACCATTTATTATTTTTAACTCTTAAGGTAGGAGTCCTAAAATCAACTGTCAAACACTCCACATCCGCTTGCGCTGAATGCTCATCAACATAATCTAAAGTCATATTATATGAGAAATATATTGCTGTTGGTTTTAAGACGTTTATGTCAGGCTGTTTGGAAGGTGTTCTTATCTGATTAAAGTGCACAACATCTTTGAAGCAGTGTGTGATGTCAATAGTTTGTCCGTCCGTCATTTTTATTGGACAAAACAAAAGTATAAATTAATTTACTAATCCCTACCCTGTGGGCTGATCTGTCTTTAAGATAAGCTTTAAATGCTTAGTTGATTTCAGTTTCTTTTTCACATCATCTCGTTCATGTTTATTTGGTATGACGTCGTTCTCTCTGAGACAGTCTTCAAAGCTGTCATGATCCTTACAGTAAAACAAACAGATAAACTTTAACTGTTCTCGAAAATCTTTCAGTACAGCATTATATTTTTGAGTGAGAATCCATACACTGATGTTTGTATGTCTGCCACTAAAAGCCACCCCCCACCCGGGTCTGCCCTGGGGGACTTGGGTGGGGTTAGGTATTTTTTAGTTCCCAGGGTCACCCTGGTCAGCCCCACAGGGTGGGTTTTTCTCTCTATTCTGGGGCATGTGTTTCTGTCTACCCTTTGTCCATTCACCTGTATTTGCCTTTTTAAAACTCTCCCTACTGTCTGCACTGCCTGTAGCTCTTGATATTGGATGTGTGTTGCTAAATGGTCTTAGCTTTATTTATGCCCCATGTTGTAGGTTTATTTAATGTATTTGACCGGCTGGCGACATACATTCAATTTTCTGTTTAGTTTTTTTTCACAATCAGTGCAGGCACGTCCTGAGAAAGCCTTGTTGCTGTCGGGACGTTAAGCAATGTACAATCAATCAACTAAAAGCCAGTTCTGCCAGTGTGTTTCTTTTCTTGACAATGTCTTTTTCTGCTGAGCAGTCATCTGCAATAAACAAGGTTGACTGTCCTTCAAATTGCTTGTAAAAATACAGCAGGTAGTCATTCAGTTTTTTTTTTCAGGGTCGACTAAGTAAATGTTGCTGTCAGACCAAATGAATAAACGGTTGTGATAAGCTTTGTTGTGTTTTATTGTAGGACAAAATATTACTATGTTTTCGAAATGGTATATGTATCTTGTTTGTAAGACATCAAGTACAAATTCAGTTTTCCCACAGCCAGTGGCACCACAAAACAAGCCACAGTGTGGGTCGAGTGTCATTAAGTTCATTTTAATACAGAATATAATTTAATACAAGTCTCCACTTAGTCTACTGTCTGCAATATTGAGTTGTGCATCATAAATCAGATACAAATATATGTTTATTGCTCCTCCTGTTTCAGTCTTTTTTTGTATCTGAATTGTTATTCCGTCACTGCCGTTTTCAACAGTACGTCCTGACCCATGTAAAAAGTCATCATCTGTACTGCGAAGGTCTAACCACAGTGCATACTTATTTGTCAGGTATTGACCAATTCTTACGTCATACAGATGTAAATCTTTACACGCCATGTTTGCCGGTTTTTCTCTAAGTCTTCCACCCGCCCATTTTGTGATCTCATCATAGTGTTGGTAAGGTTGCATTCCAGAAGCGTACACTTGATTAGGACGTCCCTCAATCGTACAGGATAAATGTGTAATCTTTGGATTGTAAAACTTTTCTGAATCCCGTTGGAATGGATTTTTTGGTTCAATAAACAACATCAGTATACCTTTCAGTGACCTGGCAGGTGTGTTAAGGTTTATGTTCCACATTGTATCAGCTTTGTCTTTGGGTATTGTACTGTGTCTTATCACGCGGTCATAATAAATTGGAAGTCTTGACTGATATTGATTTTGTATGAGTCTGGCAAGTTCAGTGTGTGTGACAATTTCGTATTCCAAGGAAATGTTTGAGATCTTGTATGTTGCATCTGGGTCAGTTGTTTTGATAACTTTTGCAAAGTCATTAAAGGTTAGTTCAAAACTCATACGGTCATTCAGTGCTCCTTGGTAATAAGGCAAGTGTGTTGTGAGGATTTCAAATTCAAGTGGAATGTAAAATCTATTACCATATGTATCTGCTAATATAACGTCCTCAATTGCAGATGTTGATTTGTCTGCCGCGTCAATTCTAAGTTTTGCAACGTTTGAGGACTGTATGCCTTGGTAAACACGATCTTCTCTTTCTTGTCGTGTAAGCCAAAGGTCTTTGTAGCAGTAAAACACGTCAGCATCATCAAGACTAAACACTTCCTGTCCTTCAAGTTTTACTTTGATGGTCTTAACAATTGCTCTGCCAAGATTGTCAACTAGTGTTCTGTTTGCATCTGATTCTGATGAAAGTTCAATATTAAATGCAAGACGAGCAGTGCCAGGAACAATAACATCATTGGGACCCAGGTTTGGAAACTTGACAGTAAGGGTTTGGTTCTGGTCTATGGTACTTGGATTGTTTGTGATGACAATTGATTGCCTAATGCCCTTAACACCAAGAGGCTCACGTAGTTTTCTGTATGGGTCTAACTTTGATCCGTAGGACTGTGTCATTTTATTATGCAAAAATCAAAAATATTAAATTAATAAAAACAATGGCAGCGGGAGGATTTAATCATGATGAAATTGAAATGGATGTCATGGATGACTATGATACCAGTGCAACAGATATGACTGTAACTACTTCTAGTATGTATCACGAACTGTTAAAAGACAAAGTAAACTCATTTTATGACAGTATTGGTGTCCACCCAGATGTAATAGATCCTAATCAGTTTGAATATGATAAAGGACACTTATTTGTAAATACAGACAGAGGAAAAGTACATCTAACCCATAAAAACAATGCTGCTAAGTTTAGAGCTTTAAGTACAATTAAAACTGATGTAGGTGGTGAGGCAGCACTGCAGCGTTACCTTGGTGTTGGTTCTAGTAAAAGGTTGACACCGAGACTTGTTACTGTGCTTCACGACACTCAAACAAGATTGCCAACAGGACAAGATATTGAAATGACTGAGGTAAAAAGACTGCCAGAAATAGCAAACACAGTAATACAAGAAACCTCATTTACTGATGAAGTAATGAAAACAATAGATGATCCACCTTTGTCAATGCGAGAGATTATGGGGTTGGATAAATCATTGCAGACAATCAGAGGTGAGATGGTAAATAATGTTGCCAAACTGGGTGAGCTTGATAATCAAATAGAAAGAGAAAAGGAAAAATTAGCAACTGCAGATGAGGAGAATCTTGACACAGAAATAAAAGAAAGAATACAACACAGATTAAATGATTTGTATATAGAAAGATCAGGACGATTAGAAGTGATTAGTATTGGAAGACAAAAACTGAAAACACAGGTCAACAGGATTAGAGAAACTATTCAAAAAATACTTCACGAAGACACAACATTGGCAGAGAGATTGAAAACACTTTTCAGAGAGCAGGGTATCACTATTGCGAGTTTAATTACTGCTCTTGGATTTATTATCAGTACTGTTGTGTTGGCTGTCTCTGGTGGTGGCGCCCCTCCTCCACCAACACCTCCAACTCCATCAGACCCAAAAGATTTACAGTCATGGGTAAAAAAACAATTAACACACATATCAGACTTGCTTAAGAAATTGGCTCTGAAAGCAATGGATGCATTGCCTGGCATTATAGGCACAGTTGTCAGTTGGCTTATCAGTACAGCAGCAAAGGTAGTGGGGTTTATGGCAGAACATGTGTTTGTCTTTTTGGTGACAGTAGGAGGGTTGATGGTGGGTTATTTAATGAAACAGGTAAAGAAGTAATATACCTAATCCAGTGAGGCCTATTACCAATGCAGTTCTCTCTGACTCATGTGTGTTTGATGACAGTACTGGTGATGGTACTTGCCTGGAATGATCTTCCTAAATCATTGAGATACAGTGAGTCTAGTGCCAGTTTTAAACACAGTCTTAAAACCCATCTTTTCCCACTTTGATTATCAGTGTTCATGTATTTAGTCATAATTCTGTTCTTTTGTGTAATTGTACATGTGGCTTTGTCACTTTTTGTGTAATATTTGTATGTTTTGTTCATATGTACGGCGCCTAGAGCATCTTACCATGTATTGGCGCCTTATAAATCTTCCTTATTATTATTATTATTATTATGGTACTGGGGCTGGTGCCGGTGCAGGTGACGGTGCCGGGGCTGGGGCTGTTACTGACATTACTGCCTGTACGGGTGGTGATGATACTGGGACTGGTGTTATTAATGGTTGTAAATGTGTGTTTACTGATTTATTGAGTCATAATTTCTGACCACGACCTGCAACAATTATTTCATTATTATAATTTGTTATTGTCCCCATTTGTAATTGAAGGTCAGATGGTAACATGTATAACCCGATGCCAACTACAAAGTCAACTTTTGATCTGGCATATCTAAGTACGTCTTGATAGCGTTGTATGCTTGATGGGAGATCTACTGTTGAGTTAATTGAATCTTCTAGATTTGCAAGAAACTGTTTTTGTGCCTCAAATTTACCACTCCCGTTTAAAATATTTGATTTTGTTAGTGATTGTGCTCCTAGTAAACACCACACATATGTTCTGATAGACTCATTTATGCGCTCGACTCCCGCTTGAGTAAATCTGTCACTCTTGTCTAAAATAAATGTGGTCCACGCATTAGACTGTTTCTGTTCTATTGATCCTAACCAGACTTGTGATTTTGATGAGAATGAAGTGTAACCAGGGTAATAATCTTGTGGGTATTGTCTGTGACTCATAGCGTAATACAATGTACCCATGCCGTTGTGGTCATCAAGTTTTTGTGTGAAGTCATACTTAGTGCTTATGTTAAACTCATTACAGATCCGTTCAAACGCTTTCATATCCATGGGATTGTTAAACCTGTTGAAACTGGATTCAGTGGGTAGTGGAGTATGCAGTTCTGACAGTATTCTTCTTAATTGGTAATACGTGTGGAAACGGTAGACAGACCTAATCAGTTTGTTTGAGTGATTCAAATGGTCTGTAAATGAAACACAGCAGCCTGTAGTAGAACACAGTATGGCAAAGTTAAGTTGGTTTTGAAACATCTGTAGTGGGTTTGAGGACCACTTTCTTGCAGTAGCATCGTCTGTTATTGGAGGGTTTAGGTAATGGTCAAACAGGTTGGGTACTTTGACTTGAAATAGATCTTGTTCTGTCACAGCAATATCAAGTTGATTTAGTTGAATTGTTTTCTGTTTATAAGTAGGTACGACATTATATTTGGCATCCACGTTAAATTGAAATGTGTTTGTAGTGACACTTGTTGGTGATTTAAATTCCATCGTGTTCTTTTTATATGAGATAATAAAAATGTTTATTACCTTAACAAATCTTGACACAAGCAAACCAGTGTGGTTAACTAATGGGATTGATAATCGTGATGGTAGCAAGGCTGTAGCTATCCATGAAATGTTTTACACTGTAAAGTGGTTTAATGTAACAGATGATAATTATTTTGTATATGGAACTCTTGATGGTGGAAAGAAGAGTGATGCTTTACAATCTGGGTATTATGACTTTTGTACTTTAGCTGAATGGTTTCAAAATGAATTTAAAATAAAAGCAACTATAAATCAGGCTGACTTACTTGTTACATTAGAATTTCCGAAAGGTAGTCAGTATTCATTATCAGATAGGCTTGTAACGCTACTTGGTTTTTTAGGCCAAGTAATAATACATCCAGATGAGGATTGGTCATTATCAGACGAAGGTCTATTGAAACCAAATAAACAAAAAGTAATTGGAAGATATCCCATCAATTTGCCAGTACACACAGTACTAAATGTTTATTTAAAAGAACTAAACACAACTGAAAATGTACACAATGGAAAACCTTCAACTTTGTTAAGATGCTTTCCACCAGGAACTGCTCCCTATTGTGAAAGTGTGGTTGTTAGATTTCCTGTGCAGTTTAAAAAATTAGGTTCCAGTTTCTTTGAATCACTGTGTTTATCTGTGACTAATCAGGATGGCAAACCAGTTGTGATGCATGATTTTAGTGTTGTGTTAGAAGTGAAATAATTTTATTTTTGTTGATAAAAATGAGTGGTCTTGGTCCAAAGCTGAGAATCATACCAGTTGCGTGTCCAGTGACAGAGTTGAAAGATTTGGCTGATGTACAGGATTTTGAAAAGGAAGGAGAGGTAGGGGAAGTGCATGGTTTTGAACTTGATTCAACTGGCATGTACAGGCGGAAAGTAATCGATGACATGAAGGACGGAACAGAAAGACCAGTTCCTAAACTTGGTCAGCTGCGTGATGTTACTGTACCTGTTCCAGTAAATAACGTGCCCTACAACTTAATACATGTGGGAAATAAGTGGGTAGTAGAGATACAAGATAGTACTTTACTTGGACCAATTTTTTTTGTCTTCATCTTTTCACGTTTTTTGATAACAAAACACTCGTGTGACGTCACCTTTCATTTTTCCCGGATTCTAACTATTGTCTCTGTCAAAACCTAATCACACATTGTTAAAAAAAAAAAAAAATGATGACCATTACCAGTCGAGAATAGTACATTTCTGAGACCCATTGTCTTAAGTTGACCTTAATTAATTACTAATTACGGTCATTAAGGTCCACACTGTTGTTTCTCTCAAATCAAACCAAAATCTTTATAGTTCACTTTATAATAGACTAATGACTTTTTACACACCCCAAATAATTAGAAAATTACTCTCTATTGTCTCTCAATACTGCCAGAGTCGATTTCAGAAAAAACTCACATGCTCTGTCCCGCACATATCATTTCAGTTCACGCATGACAAGACTCAATGACAAGCCCTCTTTCAATGAGTTGGGTAAAAGCTTTACAGCGCCATTCACACGTCACGCGTCAAAAGGTCTTTAGAAATGTGTTGTGCAGGGGGGACCGCTCAGTGCAAACAATATACAATTGGCTCTGTTTAAGCATGACTCTGGAACATAACAAGTCAAATATACGTGCACACGCACAAGCACAGACACGTCAGTTGTAGACTAAGATAATTTAAGGGCAGTGCCAGATTGTCATACAAGTTATATACACAGGCATACATACACATACACACACACACACACACACACACACACACACACACACACACACACACACATAAACACACGCACATACGTACATACTAACATAAACACGCATATACTGACTTGAATACATGAATGCAAACAGGTACACGACTTTTTTAATCAGCCCATGCGCGGACAAAAGCCTTTTTCAAGCATAATGGCTTGTTATGATAAAGCCATATTGTCAGCGTTATTCACTTAAACAGGACTGTGAGCAAATTTCTGATCATTACACCACGTTGCATACACACACACACACACACACACACACACACATACACACACACGCACCTTCTACATAAAATAACATTTCATTTGGTATATACTGACAGAGACGATTTATAAGGAACAGATTTTTCTGTTAGCTAGCCTACCCTTTTACAGTAGACATTTATGCATACAATTCAGTACACTGTCCCCATTTCTTTTCATGCTATGCTTGACAAGAGAGGGTCTTCAGAAATTGTCGGGTAGGGGACAGCCCTGCGTGGGCATAATGGTTTGTTATTTCTTTTCATAACATATCTTTTAGAATTCTATGCAGACAGATTTCAATATGGTTAGGTCGTCGTAACTTGACTACAAAGATCTAAGTGCATTCATGTACACGGCGCTTTGAATCAACCCATACGTGGACAAAAGCCTTTGCGTTTCTATGTACACACCGTCTGTTGCTACTGGCTTTATCTGCGCAACCAGCACCCTGGTCAGGTCGGGACCAAGTGGAACTTTCAAAACACACACACACACACACACACACACACACACTGTCGCACACACTGACACTCTAACAACACAGACACACATACACAACTTACCGGTTTTCAGAGCTGACGTCATACATCTCAACCGGCTAATAGTCCAATGAATAAATTATAACAAAAACAACCGGTCATTTTCAAACACTAACTGGCAAGAATAAGTCCGATCCGGCCATACCTGATCCTTTAAATCTATCTTGGTCTTCCAAAATGTTATGCATATCTAATGAGCAACACCTGACGAGTCTTAACGCTACCCGACCAGACTTGTCGAGCAAGTTTTGTGAGCTCGGTTTTGTACACTATTGATTTTCAGTTGCCAGTGGGGTGACTGCGCACGACACCGCAATCTATTCATATGACATTTCAAGCCCACCAAATGAGTGCCAACCGGCACTTGATAATAAACAACATGAGAAACAGGTTTTGTTAGGCAGGTAAACTTTCTGCTTTCATGTCTGTTATAGGAACTGGTTCAAACTAGAATAGCTTTATTGTCAGTCTTTCGAATATAACCCAGCCCACAGCAACGCGCCACCAAACATGAATATGGATTTTGGTGAAAATGCAATGAGACGTCATGCGACTCTCGGTAAGCAGTTTAGTGCTTGTGAAATGAAAAATGCCAAGTATGTGCGAAAATTGGAACTACAGACAGAGAAAATACAGAAGTTGAAAAATAATTATACAGAACATATGAATAATGAAACAAAATTTGTGGATTTGCTTCTAAAGTATGAACGTAATAATGAGGTGTTTCCAAATGTGCAAAAACAGTATGCTGCATTTGCAGAAAAAAAAAGAAAAATTTATAAGAGATGTTGTCCGAGAAGAGGACAAGGTGAAATCTATTGAAAAGGATATACAGATGAATACAAATACAGCAGCAGCAATTTTTGCTCAAATGGAAATATTAGAAAATAGCACCTCAGTCAAAGAAATGCGTACATCTATGGCACAGAGAAAAAAAGAAATAGAGATGCAACCACAAGTGGTATCAATGGATACAACGGAGTAGTTTCACAGTGCTAGGCTGCTTACTGAGAACGGAAATTTAAGCGGTTACATTGCTCTCGGCTTTGTACATACCATCAAATTTTACACACCACAGAATATTTTTATCTTAGTGTGGTGTGTTGGAAAATCACTTTCACAATGGTATGCGTTTTCACAACGCAGCCCGGGAGTGCCATGTTCGAGTGTTTTTCCTAGGGTTGTACCACAGCTCAGCACACGGACACACACACACAAACCACATCTGAGAGCACACATTTGGATTTTGAACATGTGGTCTTTGGTACATATAGGTGACCACGAAAATTTTTCATCTACAATGAGCTGTCAAGGGTATATGACCTTTCTGATGAGACTAATTAAGTCGAAACAGCTCCCCCGCCCTGGCTCAAAGGTAAGTGTTCCATTTTTATTTTACTTGTCTGTAACTGTGTATCCAGGCTTTTGAAAACTTATCTCAGGCTGTATGTGGTGCGGCACAGGCCATGTGTGATAACTAGTATGTTACATCTGATGTTTCATTTGGCCCTCACTTGGCCAGGTTGTGATTTATAATTTACTGCAAAGCCAATAATCGCCAATACTGTGTCAGGTTTGTTTGCGTAAAAGGACAGGGTTATTGTACATGACATTACAATTGAAATCTGTGAAACATGTCATTTATAAGCCCACTGAGAGAGACACAATATTGGTCTGGGGTAAACTCAAAAACTATTGGCTACATTTTGCTGATTGGTGCAAACGTATAAAATTACTATTATTGTACTTCCTAGAAAACATGATTTTGCTTGATAACAATTTTTGTTTTTTGTTTTAATTTTTTAATTACATTATAAATGAACCCTGATGAAATCTTTCTATTGAATGATATCAATGCTGTAGAGAACAAAGACTTAGGCTCCAAAAAACAGCGGCTTTTGTCTGTGATTGTCTCAGGCAAATCAAAGGCTTATCTGGGTAGACAATACATGACAGAGGATATTGAATCTCTAAGCTCTGACGAACTAATCAAGCTTCATTCAAAATATGAGAACCACATTGCCTCACTAATGACACGTGATTTGAGTCGATCTCTTGTATGCCTATACACAAAAGCAGTGAGTCACTTTCTACCTGTGGATTGTGACAGTCTATCACATGACCTTGAAAGTAATCCTATTGTTTCAAGTTCAATTGGCAAATTAGCATGCGTCATGTTTTACAAGTTTGGAAATTACCTTGCTCCTGTCGTAACCCTTCTTGTTACCGGGAGTCATATTGATTTTTCAAAAATAAATTTTCTAGAGAAAGAAAAAGAAGGATCAAATGGACGAGAACAAGATGACTACACAACAGAATTGATTGATTGATTGTACATTGCTTAACGTCCCGACAGCAACAAGGCTTTCTCAGGACGTGCCTGCACTGCTTGTGAAAAAAAACAAAACAGAACATTGAATGTATGTCGCCAGCCGAAATACGTTAAATAAACCTAACACATAAATAAAGCTAAGACCATTTAGCAACACACATCCAATATCAAGAGCTACAGGCAGTGCAGACAGTAGGGAGAGTTTTTAAAAGGCAAATACAGGTGAATGGACAAAGGGTAGACAGAAACACATGCCCCAGAATAGAGAGAAAAACCCACCCTGTGGGGCTGACCAGGGTGACCCTGGGAACTAAAAAATACCTAACCCCACCCAAGTCCCCCAGGGCAGACCCGGGTGGGGTAACTACACAACAGAACCCGGACCCTGTTTTGACACAGGTTCAAACTGTGACTAAGGCTAAAAGTCCAGGCCCGCCGTGAGATGGCCTTAGTCGCCTGCTCGGCGTTAAACCCAAATAACTAACTAAAAGTCCAGGCCGCATTGAGGCTGGTAAAAGATTAGCCGAATATAACAGACAAAAAAAATTACAGCTTCAAGCGCAAACAGAAAAGACTCATGTGTCTGACCAGGCGTCACTACCGTTAGGACCGTCAGGACTGACACCGACAGGACATCCTCATCAAAGTGAAAGACAAACAACTAAGCCTGACCCCCGCCCTGACCCCGAACCTAAAAACAACAAAATATATAGTTGCCGGATTTGTTGCCGGATTTGGTTACGTAGGTTATCAATTATATAAAAAATACAAACCACAGACTCGTACAGTGTCCAAAAAATCAGACACTCCAAAAACAAAACCAGAAGTCTCCACATTACCAGTAACACCCAAAGCCGTTGACCCATTTTATATGCAGTAAATAAAAATATTATTTTAATTTTTATTGCCTTAGAAAATGAGCGACACAAAGTGGATTAGCAGTAGCGTATTCTATGCTGGGAAAAAATCTACTCAAAATGAAATCAGCAGACCTCAGTAGACTCAATTTTGAAGACAGCGCTAAGCTAATTGTAGTTGTAACAGCGTCGATTGCGACAAAAGACTTTCTCGTTAAGCAGGGAATTATTCCCGAAAATGTTTCTATGTAAATAAAAATAATATGGCGACGATAGCTATTATGATTGGTGGGGCTATGGTCAATGCATTGGCTTTCAGTGGCTCTAATTATCTCTTTTCAAAAATGGGTAGAGAAGAATCTGCAGAAGAAATGAAACGTCACAATGAAGCGTCTGAGAAACTTGCTCAAGCCCAGCAGGATTATGAAAAGAATAGAATTGAGAAACTTGATTTCATCAATGAAAAACTGAGGCTAGAAGGCCACGCACAGCATACGTTTTCAAATACAGACGAAGCAATCAGGGAATATTTTCTTGTCACGGGTGAAGACATGACCATTCCAAAACCAAAAATAAGTGACTATTACAAACCAAGCACACAACAAAGAAACAGGGAGATAATCTTTGTTCTAGTGGGAATGACATTTGTTTATTTTACAGGAGTTTTCATTGCTAGAAAAAATGGCAGCCGAAAATAAACTATCAAAAATATATTACTCTCCATCAGGGTATTGGAAAGGAGCAACCGCTATTGAAAAATTACATGCTGCTGTGGGCGGAGATATAACACTCAATCAGGTCAAGCAATGGTTACAGAGACAAGCAATTTGGCAGATATATCTCCCTGCTCCAAGAAAGATAACAAGGCCTCATTTTGAGAACACAACACCAAATGACACACACCAAATGGACCTCCTGTTCTTACCACATGATACAATAAGAAAGAAACGATACAAGTATGCACTGACTGTTGTAGACATTGCTTCAAGGTATAAAGACGCTGAACCCATATCTGACAAAACAGCCAGTACAGTTGCTACTGCTTTATCAAAGATATATAGTCGAGGCCCTTTAAGATACCCCAGACTAGTGCAAGTTGATGATGGATCAGAATTCAAAGGTGCAGTTAATCAGTTATTTGCTAAGCATGGCGTACTGGTCAGACGCGGTATTCCAGGTGTACACAGATCACAGGCAATTGTAGAAAACTTTAACAAACAATTATCAGAGAGACTTTTCAGCTATCAATATTCTAAGGAACTTATGCATGACACCCGTAACACTGAATGGGTAAAGAGATTACCACATGTGATAAAAGCAATGAAAAATGAAGGACATCCTAAGCCTGCTGATGCTATTAAATTGAAAACAATTACAGAGCCAAAAACAGGACCAACCCCAGTACCAGACACAAGTTTATTTACTAAACAGGTAAGATATCTATATCAACCAGGTGAAGCTGAAAATGACATAAAGCGCAGAGCGACAGACCCCATCTGGTCTACATCCATTCATAATATAAAAAAAATAATTCCCGGTCCTGACGCAACAATATATTACCTGTATGACCCTGCGCCCCAGAGGGCATTTGTCAGAGAAGAATTACAGATTATTCCCCCAGACACCATTACTCATTTCAGTAACTAACTCATCGATTAATTCATCAACCAGTTTATCAGCTATTTCTTCAGATAACTTGAGCCTGTAATGACCTGGTGCATAAGCTTTTTCCTTACTGTGAAACACACGTTTCGTGTCTCCAACTGCAAGTGACTTCTTATGTGTTTGAATCATTTCAAGATTATGTTTATTTGATCTCAGTGACTTGTTTGGATAATCAGGCATTAATGCACCATCTAATACTTGCTTATAATGTTCATGGCGAATGTCTTTATTTTTTATCGCTGTTTTCTTGATACCTTTGGCTTTGGACTGACTACCTTTTTGGTGCAGTATAGAATACATTTTTGATCTCAGACCAACGTACTCAACTATAGGCACACCATTCAGTTCATCCTTAAACTTTCCAGGCACTTTCTTATTCTGTGTGCTAAACAGCGGGTGGTCTTTAGGGTAGTCAGACGTGTCATACATGTGTAACTCTGTTTTCATGTCTTCATAAAAGTCTTCAGTAGGCACGTCTATGATCATAGAGTCAGTGTCAGTGTATAACAGACGACACTCAGGATACTTTGGTTTGAAGTAATCATAATAAAATTCAAGCATCAACAGTTTTGATAACTCAAGTATTGCCATACCAATGAATACTGGCTTATCCAGTTTGACAATCTTTTTTTTGAGTGACACTGCATACAATGATGAATGAAACTCTTTATACCCTGTGTACTGTGGCTTACCTGTAAGTTTAATTGCACCCGATTCAGTTGTGACAAGTCTCACATCTTTGCGGTGATGAGGATTTTCCATTGTCTTTCCAAAACAGGCATTGTTCATAAGCTTAAAGAAGTCTTTGTCAAATGCAGTGTTGCCGTCCCTGGCACGCAATGTTGTGTTTTTCATTATGTAATCTTTCATGAAAGCACTCTGATCAAATTGAATACCCCTGTGAACTTTCTTTAATACTAACCCATGTCTGATGTAAAACTGTAACAAGCGATAGTGGCAAACGTAATTGAATTTGTCATTCAAATTTGGCACAAGTTTGGTGTCTTCTTTTTTACCCGTCATACTCATTTTCTCAACTGCTAATGGATAATCATTGTGGTAATCGTGTAGATGGTGTGGGTACTCTAGGTCGACTTCAAAGATCCAACCCTTTGCGTCGTTTCGGTCATGACTCATAATATTGTTAGTTATGTCTGTTATGTCATACTGTGACAAATCATGCAGACAAAAGTTTTTCAAGGGCAATAACTCATACATTGCGAACCCATACAAATTGTTCGCGTCAAGGTACGTAATGAATGACCTTGACCTCGAGGGGTCAAACCCCCGGCCAAGGTCAACATGACCGTCCAGATATTTATTGTTGGCTCTGGCATAGTTGTTTGAAGCTATACTAATGCCTCCCCTCAATCCACGTTCCACCATTTCGCCCATCGTACGATCAGACAACAGGTCTATAGATATCTTACTGGATTTCAAAAATGCATCCCATGTCATGCCAGGACTAGTTATGTAGCAGGCTGGGTCAAGTCTGTAGTGCAACAAACCCTTCTCACGGTAACTTTCAAATACATCTGCTAGCAAGCAAACGTCAGCCTTTAAGTACTGGTCATGGTAATCACCAATTGTCTGACATCCTAATTTACCCCATGCATCAAGTGCGTGTTGATATTCAGAGTCAGAAATGCCTTTTCCAGTTAGTGTAGAATAAAATTTCTCTTTTGGTGGCAGTCTTGTTTCCTCAAACACAACCCAGTGATCAATGTACTCATATGGATAGACACCTTTCTTAATCAAGTCTGGCTCAAAATATTTACTCGTTATTGGATACTCAGTCAGTCCTTCTGCAAGACTAGAAGACCTAAAGACAAATGTTGCATGGAGTCATAAAATGCTAATTTATCTAACCTAAAAGTCAAGTATTTCTCAGTTGTCTGGGCAATGCAACTTATGTTTTTGTAAGACTCATCCACAGCCTGCATGATAATGTGTGAATCATATCCTTTGAGATTGTGGAAAAAGATTGGTAACTTATATGTCTTGGGATCTGTTTTTAATAATAAGTTACAATTGTTATGTGCAGCGCCTCTGTAACGTCCAGTTATGTGATCGTGGTCACGAACTTTATCACCCCCTAAAGGCTGTTCACAAATCCAACACGTCTCAGCTGTATCAAATTTTAGTTTGTCTTCTTCTGTCATCACCAAAGGCATCTGACATGTTGTGAGATATTGTACTACCTGACTATACAGATGTCTCATTTCTGTTAAAAACAGACATGCTGCATTTTCCCCTCTGTATATAACAGGTTCTGAATGCAAACCGTCTGACCTAACAAGAATATAACCAAAAGAACACACCACTTGGTCACTTAGTTTTATAGTCTTTGGTAATGACTCTGGAACAGGACCTTCATACGGAACAACCAGTGATTCAAAATCTGCATATACTACAAAAGGCAGCTTTTGCTGATTCCCATAGTTCTTAAAATACACTTGACTACCAGGCTCTGGATACTTAAGTACAGTTTGTATGTCATCAGCTGACCTGCAGTGTTGGACGTGTTTGTGCGCTACGTTTATGGAGGAGAATCTTTGTAAACATCTTTTACACACTTCCTGTTTCCTACCATATTTTGATACATGATTATGAATTAGACGTGACATACTCCTGATAATTGTGTAGTGAAAGTTATTGTCATCACCGACAGGGCCGATTAGCAACATGTCAACATGTTTATCTTCTGACTGACCGTAGGTTGGAGCCAGTGGGGACACTCTAATTGGTTGTAACTTGTTCTCAGACTCATTATCCCACACATACACATTTACAGATATACCTGGATTTAGTTTTTCAAACAAGTCTATGTCTTCCATTTTAACAGGGAACTCAATGCCACTGAAGTTGAGTTCATTTACAAATTTGGTGTAGTTAGATACACGTTCAGGTTTTGACTTTACAAAGTGTAGTTTAGCAAGCACACACCACATGAAACAATAGTTGTCATTGTTCTGTATGTTGACGACAGCCTTCTTGTTTGCTACTTCTGTTGGCAGTGGCAACCATGATTTACCTAATATGGGATGATACCTAGACTGCTTTAGTTGTAGTTCATGTACATGTCCTTCGTGCCAGCCAGACCCCTTCATTTTTGCACTGTCAATTGCCTGGAGGAAGTCAGGTAATAGTCTGTCTCTAAACACGTTCTCCAATTCTCTTCTTGTGTTAACAGTGTGTTGTCTTGTTGATATGTACGACACAATTAATTCACCGTCCACCCTAGTGAATTCGATTTTTGCAACAATCTGAATCTTAACACTGCCTGTGATAAGATTTTGTTGTATGACAGAAAAAGAGTTTTCTATTGATTCATAAACATTGTTACTATTAGATATAGGCAAGTCTGTTGTGTGAAACACGTTTCTTAAACCAGATGGGCCAGGGTTTGATGGGCCTGGGCTTTGTGAATTGTCCGTCATTTTTATTTGACCGACAAAATAATAAAATTAAAAATATTAACGTTAACTCTGCCGACTCACCTTGTGTAATACCACTTTATTAACTGTAACACTGTCAATATAAACATTTAGTTTGCGCAGTTGTTTAAATATGCTATAACAAATTTCCCCTAACCAACCATAGTCAGTATCATCAACTTTAAAAGTAGGTGTCTTTAAATCAACTGTCATGCGCTCCACATCTGGATGCTCATCGACATAATCCAAAGTCACACTATATGTAGCATAAATTTCTGATGGTGCTGAAAGGCTTATGTAAGTCTGTTTGGGTGTTATTAAGTCAGTAAAATGCATAACATCTTTGAAAAGGTGTGTGAGATCAAGCACTTGTATGATTTGTCCGTCTGTCATTTTTATTGGACAAACAAATGTATAAATTAATTTACATCAATTTACTAACCCATACCCTGTGGGCTGATCTGTCTTTAAAATGAGCTTTAGATGCTTAGTTGATTTCAGTTTATTTTTTACATCATCACGTTCATGCTTATTTGGTATGACATCATTTTCTCTGAGACAGTCTTCAAAGCTGTCACGGTCCTTACAGTAAAACAAACAGATAAACTTTAACTGTTCACGAAAATCTTTCAGAACAGCATTATATTTCTGAGTGAGAATCCATACACTAACATTTGCATGTCTGCCACTGAAGGCAAGTTCTGCCAATGTATTTCTCTTCTTGACAATGTCTTTCTCTGCAGAACAGTCATCAACTATGAACAACGTTGACTGTCCTTCAAATTGCTTGTAAAAAGATTGTAGGTAGTCATTCAGTTTTTTCTCAGGGTCAACTAAGTATATGTTACTGTCAGTCCAAATGAATAAACGGTTGTGATAAGCTTTGTTGTGTTTGATAGTAGGACAAAATATTACAATGTTTTCAAAATGATGGATGTATCTTGTTTGTAAAAGATTAAGTACAAATTCAGTTTTCCCACACCCTGTGGCACCACAAAATAATCCACAGTGTGGGTCAAGTGTCATTAAGCTCAGGTTAATTTTAATACACAATATAATTTTAATATATGTGTCCAATCAGTCTACTGTCTTGTATATTGAGTTGTGCGTCATATATCAGGTACAAATATATGTTAATGGCTTCGGCTTTTTCAACCTTCTTTTGTATCTGAATTGTTATTCCATCACTACCGTTCTCAACAGTTCGTCCTGATCCATGAAGATAGTCGTCATCTGTACTACGAAGATCTAGCCACAGTGCATACTTGTTTGTAAGGTATTGTCCGATCCTAACATCATACAGATGTAGATCTTTACACGCAATGTTTGCTGGTTTATCTCTAATTCTTCCACCCGCAAAATACTTTGTGATCTCATCGTAGTGCTGATAAGGCAGCATTCCTGAAGCATACACTTGATTAGGGCGGCCTTCGATTGTGCAGGACAAATGTGTAATCTTAGGATTGTAGAATTTTTCTGAATCCCGTTTGTATGGATCTGCTGGTTCAACAAACAACATAAAAATACCTTTCAGTGACCTGGCAGGTGTGTTCAAGTTTATGTTCCACATCGGGTCACTCTTGTCTTTGGGTATTAAACTATGTCTAATCACCCTGTCATAATAAATTGGAAGTCTTGACTGATACTGATTTTGAATGAGTCTGGCTAATTCAGTGTGTGTGACAATTTCATATTCCAAAGAAATGTTAGAGATCTTATATGTGGCATCTGTGGCAGATGATTTAATAACTTTTAAGTAGTCATTGAAAGTTAGTTCAAAACTCAGACGGTCATTCAGTGCTCCTTGGTAATAAGGTAAATGAGCTGTTAGGATTTCAAACTCAAGTGGAATGTAAAATCTAGTTCCATATGTTTCAGCACCCCACCCGGGTCTGCCCTGGGGGACTTGGGTGGGGTTAGGTACTTTTTAGTTCCCAGGGTCACCCTGGTCAGCCCCACAGGGTGAGTTTTTCTCTCTATTCTGGGGCATGTGTTTCTGTCTACCCGAGGTCCATTCACCTGTATTTGCCTTTTTAAAACTCTCCCTACTGTCTGCACTGCCTGTAGCTCTTGATATTGGATGTGTGTTGCTAAATGGTCTTAGCTTTATTTAGGACCCATGTGTTAGGTTTATTTAATGTATTTGACCGGCTGGCGACATACATTCAATGTTCTGTTTTTTTTTTTTTTTCACAAGCAGTGCAGGCACGTCCTGAGAAAGCCTTGTTGCTGTCGGGACGCTAAGCAATGTACAATCAATCAACCATATGTTTCAGCTATAATAACTTCCTTTGGTACCCCAGTAGTTGTTTTGTCTCCGGCATTGATTCGAAGTTTCCCAACATTATCTGGCTGTATGCCTTGGTAAATACGGTCTTCTCGTTCTTCTCTTGTAAGCCAAAGATCTTTGTAACAGTAGAACACATCTGAGTCGTCAAGACTAAACACTTCCTGTCCTTCAAGTTTTACTTTAATAGTTTTAACAATTGCTCTGCCAAGATTGTCAACCAGTGTTCTGTTTACATCTGCGTCTGATGATAGTTCAATATTAAATGCTAGGCGTGCAGTTCCAGGAACAATAACGTCACTGGGACCTAGGTTTGGAAACTTAACTGTAAGTGTTTGGTTCTGGTCTATAGTACTTGGATTGTTTGTGATGACTATCGATTGTCTAACTGCCTTAACACCCAGGGGCTCACGTAGTTTTCTGTATGGGTCTAACTTTGATCCGTAAGACTGTGTCATTTTTATTATGCACAATAAAAAATAATAAATTAATAAAACAATGGCAGCGGGAGGATTTAATCATGAAGATTTTGAAATGGATGACATGAATGTCTCAGATACCAGTATCACAGATATGACTGGAATGGTAACTAGTTCTAGTATGTATCACGAACTGCTAAAAGACAAAGTAAACTCATTTTATGACAGTGTTGGAGCGCGCCCAGATGTCTTGGATCCTAATCAGTTTGAATACGAAAAAGGACATTTATTTGTAAATACAGACAGAGGGAAAATAAATCTAACACATAAAAATAATCCTTCTAAGTTTAGAGCTTTAAGTACAATTAAAGGTGAAGTCGGTGGTAACTCTGGGTTGGCAAGGTACCTTGGAATTGGTGGGTCTCCTGTCCCCCCCAAGACTTGTTAGTGCGCTTCACGACACGCAAACAAAGTTGCCAACAGGGCAACAAATTGAAATGGCACCAGTAACAAGCCTACCAGAAATAGCAAACACAGTGATACAAGAAACTTCATTTACTGAAGGGCAAATAAATGACGCTTTGAAAACAATAGATGACCCACCTTTGTCAATGCGGGAGATTATAGGGTTGGATAAATCACTGCAGTCAATAAGAGGTGAGATGGTTAACAATGTTGCCAAACTAGGTGAGCTTGACAAACACATAGAACGAGAAAAAGAGAAACTGGCTACAGCAGACAATGGAAATCTTGACGCAGAAATGAAAGAAAGAATACAACACAGATTAAATGATTTGCAGATAGAAAGATCAGGGCGGTTAGAAGTGATTAGTATTGGGAGACAAAAACTTAAAACCCAAGTTAACAGGATTAGAGAAACTATTCAGAAAATACTTCACGAAGACACTACTTTGGCTGAGAGACTTAAAACACTTTTCAGAGAACAGGGTATTACAATTGCTAGTTTAATTACAGCTCTTGGGTTTATTATCAGTACTGTTGTGTTGGCTGTCTCTGGGGGTGGCAGTGGTAGTAGTCCAACCCCGGCCCCAGCACCACCAACCCCGGGTCCCCCGCCTCCAACAGACCCAAAAGATTTACAGTCATGGGTAAAGAAACAACTGTCTCACATATCAGACTTGCTTAAGAAATTGGCTGTGAAAGCAGTAGACGCGTTGCCCGGTATAATAGGCACTGTTGTCAGTTGGTTGATTAGTACAGCGGCAAAGGCAGTAGGGTTTATGGCAGAGCATGTGTGGATCTTTCTGGTTACAGTAGGAGGGTTGATGGTGAGCTATTTAATGAAACAGATAAAGAAGTAATACCCCTAATCCTGTTAGACCTATTACCAATGCAGTTCTCTCTGACTCATGTGTGTCAGGGGTTGGTGTTGACTGTACTGGTTGTATGAGTGCCGGTGTTGGGGCCGGGGCCGGGGCCGGGGCCGGGGGTGTTACCGTCTGTAATGATTTTAATGACTGTACATGTGTGGTTGTGGCCCCCAAGTTTACAGATTGATTGAGACCTAGTTTTTGATCACGACCTGCAACAATGATTTCATTATTATAATTTGTTATTGTCCCCATTTGGAGTTGAAGGTCAGATGGTAACATGTATAACCCGATGCCAACTACAAAGTCAACTTTTGATCTGGCATATCTGAGTACGTCTTGGTAGCGTTGTATGCTTGATGGGAGATCTACTGTTGAATTAATTGAATCTTCCAGGTTAGCGAGAAATTGTTTTTGTGCTTCAAATTTACCACTTCCATTCAAAATGTTTGATTTTGTTAGTGATTGTGCTCCTAGTAAACACCAGACATATGTTCTGATAGACTCATTGACGCGCTCGACTCCTGCTTGAGTAAACCCGTCAGATTTATCTAAAATAAATGTGGTCCAGGCATTAGACTGTTTCTGCTCTATTGATCCTAACCAGACTTGTGATTTTGATGAGAATGAAGTGTAACCAGGGTAATAATCTTGAGGGTATTGTCTGTGACTCATAGCGTAATACAATGTGCCCATGCCATTGTGATCATCAAGTTTTTGTGTAAAGTTATAACTGGGACTGATGTTAAATTCATTACAGATGCGTTCAAATGCTTTCATATCCATGGGGTTGTTAAACCTGTTAAAACTGGATTCAGTTGGTAGTGGTGTATGTAGTTCTGACAGTATACGTCTAAGCTGGTAATAAGTGTGGAAACGATATACAGATCTAATCAGTTTGTTTGAGTGATTCAAGTGGTCTGTGAATGAAACACCACAGCCTGTAGTTGAACACAGTATAGTAAAGTTGAGTTGGTTTTGAAACATCTGTAGTGGACTTGAAGACCACTTTCTTGCAGTAGAGTCGTCTGTTATTGGAGGGTTTAGGTAATGATCAAATGGATTTGGTACTTTGACTTGGAATAGATCTTGTTCAGACACAGCTATGTCGAGTTGATTTAGTTGAATTATTTTCTGTTCATAAGTAGGTGCGACATTGTATTTGGCATCCACATTAAATTGAAATGCGTTTGTAGTGGTAATGGTTGGTGATTTAAATTCCATCCTTTTTTATATGAGATAATAAAAATGTTTATTACTTTAACAAATCTTGACACAAGCAAACCAGTGTGGTTAACTAATGGGATTGATAATCGTGATGGTAGTAAGGCTGTAGCTATCCATGAAATGTTCTACACAGTAAAATGGTTTAATGTAGAAGATGATATATATAATAAAGTAATTTTTGGTGGTAAGACGGAAGCTTTACCGCCTGGGTATTATGACTTTTGTACTATAGCTGAATGGTTTCAAAGTAATTTTAAAATTAAAGCAACTTTAAATCCAGCTAACCTACTTGTTACATTAGAATCTCCGACACAAGATTGGTTAAAGATCTCAGATAGATTTGCATATTTACTTGGATTTTATATTGACGAAGATTGGTGGAGATCAGATGATTTAGATGAAGCTATGTTTGGTATTATAACAATGAAGACAAAAAAACTTAAAATAACTGGAAAACGTCCTGTCAATTTGTCAGTACACACAGTGCTAAATGTTTATTTGAAAGAACTAAACACATCTGAGAATGTTCACAATGGAAAGCCTTCAACTTTGTTGAGATGCTTACCTACTGGAACTGCTCCGTATTGTGAAAGTGTAGTTGTTAGATTTCCTAATTTGCAGTTTAAGAAATTAGGTTCTAGTTTCTTTGAGTCACTGAGTATATCTGTAACTAATCAGGATGACAAACCAGTTCTTATGCATGATTTTAGTGTAGTGTTAGAAGTTAAATAATTTTATTTTTGTTTATAAAAATGAGTGGTCTTGGTCCAAAGCGAACAATCATACCAGTTGCATGTCCGGTAACAGAGCTGAAAGATTTGGCTGACGTACAGGATTTTGAGAAGGAAGGGGATGTTGGAGAAAATATATGGTTTTGAACTTGATTCAAATGGCATGTACAAGAGGAAAGTAATTGTTGACATGAAAGACGGTGAAAAACAGATTCCTAAACTTGGTCAGCTGCGTGATGTTACTGTACCTACTCCACCTGTAAATAATTCGCCCTACAACTTAATACATGTGGGTAGTAAGTGGGTTGTTTCACCTGTACCACCTGCACCTACGCCAGCACCCACAATTGACTGGGACATAAAGATTGAATTTATTAGTCCTTATGTATACACTGATGACGAAGGCGCCTTAGTGTTTAGGAAGGTTGTTAATTCTGGGCCGCTTATTGTAAGCCTTGTTCCAAGCTTTGCCCCAGACAACAATAGCAGAGATAAACTGAAAGTTGAAAATTATGAGAAACGGAGATATCTTCTTACGCATAGGAAGGGTCGATCTGATGCGAAGGTCGTGTTTGCACCAGTAAACTTTTTGATTGCAAGAGCAGCGACAATAGTATTTGAAATTATCATGAGATCTGTAACTACTGCAAAAGAGGCAGATATAGCACAGGGAATAAAACTTACATGGGATGAAACAGTATCAGAATCAACAAAGGTTTTTATTGCTATTAGAAAAAATGTAGATGTTTTTGAAGTTTCTAGCAGTGTTCCAGCTGTCAAGATATCGGTTGACAAAACAACTTTTGTTCGTCTAAGTTACATAAACCTTGAACACATTGATCTTGTTTCGTTTTATTATGCCAGCAAATTGTATACTTTTGAAGAGTTGCAAAATGTAATTGCTGATTAAATAAAAAATATTTGTCAATAAAAAAATGGTAAAATTCTATCCAATACTACCGACACTTGAGCCGACTGAAACAAATGTGACGACTAAAACAACGCTTGCACCTGATCCACATATGCCAATTGCATCAGATAAAACATTACAGGCAGATGCATTCAGATTAAATAATATTACAGAAGCTTTGAAATATTTGGAAAGTGAATAGGCTAAGTACTCACTGTGCAAAAGGAGGTATAAGTCAGTATTTAATTCTGTTCAAAACACTTCTATGGCTATTGGTGCAGTTTCAGCTGGATGTTCTGTGGGGGGTATTGTTCTGTTCGCCACAGGAATTGGAAGTTTGGCTGGAATAGCAGTTGAGGGTGTTAGCGTTGCTACATGCCTAGCATGCTTTGGTTTGGAGGCCTTGAACAAGAGGTTTCACACGAAATTACAGAAACATGAAGCATTGAGTACGCTTGCTGGTGCAAAGCTGAGCAGTATGAAACTTATTATCAGTAAGGCATTGAACGATAATTTTATTGATGAATAATAATAATTACGGTATTTATAATGCGCTTATCTTATAATAATTATAACTCTAAGCGCACACTCACAACTCGCGCACGCATGCGCACGCTTTAGACAATGACTCACGTACCACAAACAGTGAAATGATGATGATGAATTTAAGCGCGTCCAGGATGATTTAAATAATTACAAAAAACAGAAGTCAGAAATACAGAATAAAATGCGTAGTCAATCTCCTGTGAATGTTGAAGAACTTAAGGCCAGTTTTTTAGCAGAGGGAAAAAGGATAGGGGTACAGGAAACCACAGAAAAACTACACAATCTTTTAAACAAATAAAAATCAGATTTGGTAATCGTTTATTAATGTCATACACTTCACAGAAAAATGCCATGCCACTTACACCACTTGTACCTGATTATTTAACCCCATCTGCACCACCGCCAGAGTATTACTGAAAAAAAAAGTTTTTTTATTGTCCTTGTATCTTGGCAAATCTGACCGAGTAAGTTGTGACTTAAGTCAAGTTGTTGTAAAAACTTATAAGAACTTACAGTAAGTAAGTAATAAGTTCTTATGATAAGTAATTAATAAGTTCTTATAATAAGTAACTTAAAGGTTACCTCTGCAGGTTCTTAAAAGTTAGTTGTAACTTGCTAGTAACGTATAAAGTTTTACTTGAGAAAATCGTGTTTCTCAGAAATCGACTCTGACAGGGGAGTGTGTAAAAAGTTATTAGTCTATTACAGAGCACTATAAAGATTTTGGTTTGATTTGAGAGAAACAACAGTGTGGACCTTAATGACCGTAATTAGTAATTAATTAAGGTCAACTTAAGACAATGGGTCTCAGAAATGTACTATTCTCGACTGGTAATGGTCATCATTTTTTTTTTTTTTTAACAATGTGTGATTAGGTTTTGACAGAGACAATAGTTAGAATCCGGGAAAAATGAAAGGTGACGTCACACGAGTGTTTTGTTATCAAAAAACGTGAAAAGATGAAGACAAAAAAAATTGGTCCAAGTAAAGTACTATCTTGTATCTCTGTAGTTTCACCTGTACCTGTTCCACCGCCCACAATTGACTGGGACATAAAGTTTGAATTTATTAGTCCTTATGTATATACTGATGATGAAGTAGCCTTAGTGTTTAGGAAAGTTGTTAACTCTGGACCATTGATTGTGAGTCTTGTTCCAAGTTTTGCCCCAGACAACAATAGCAGAGATAAACTGAAAGTACAGGAGTATGAAAAAAGACGGTATCTTCTTACAACTAGAAGGGGCAGATCTGATACTTCTGTTGTGTTTTCACCAGCAAACTTTGCCATGGCAAAAGAAGTGACAATAGTATTTGAAATTATCATGAAATCTGTAGCTTCTGTAAAAGAGGCAGATATTGCACAGGGAATAAAACTAACTTGGGATGACTCTGTGCAAGAATCATCAAAGGTCTTTATTGCTATTAAAAAAAAGGGGTTGATATAGAGGTTTCAAGCAGTATTCCCGCTGTTAAGGTGGTAGTTGACAAAACAACTTTTGTTCATATAAGTTACATAAACCTTGAACACATTGATCTTGTTTCGTTTTATTATGCCAGCAAATTGTATACTTTTGATGAGTTGCAAAATGTAATCACTGATTAAATAAAAAAATATTTGTCAATAAAAAATGGTAAACTTGTATCCACAGCTACCCACGACTGATACTGTGTTGATTGAGACAATTGCGTCAGATAAAACATTACAGGCAGATGCATTCTGATTAATAAATATTACAGATGCATTGAAATATTTGGAAGGAGAGGAGGCAAAATACTCCAGATGTAAGAGACGGTATAAGACCGTTTTTAATTCTGTTCAAAACACATCTATGGCTGTGGGTGCAGTTTCAGCTGGATTATCTGTAGGGGGTATTGTTTTGATATCAACTGGAATTGGTAGTTTAATTGGCGTTGGTCTTGAAGGAGCTAGCATTGCCACAGGGCTGGTATGCTTTGGTTTGGAAGGACTTAACAAAAGATTTCATACGAAATTACAGAAACATGAAGCATTGAGTATGCTCGCTGGTGCCAAACTGAGTAGTTTAAAACTGATTATAAGTAAAGCGTTGCAGGACAATTTTATTGATGACGATGAATTTAAGAGAGTGCATGATGATTTAAATAATTACAAACAACAAAAGGCTGAAATACAAAATAAAATGTGTAGTCAATCTCCCGTGAATGTTGAAGAACTAAAGGCTAGTTTTTTAGAGGAAGGAAAAAAGATAGGGGTGAAAGAGACCACGGAAAAGCTTCAAGGACTTTTAGGGAAGTAAAAGGCACCCTCTACCATTGGAAAAGGGCTGTAGACTTAGAAACAACAAAGCAATAAATTATTCCTACTTTAAGAATTTGTCACATTTCCAGCAGATATCCCACAATCTTTGAACAGTATATCACAGTACACACGCTTCTGACGGTCGGTAGGGTTCCTAAATCACAGAGGTTCTACAGGTGAAACGTTCATCTGCAAGAGATACAGATCTTAATAATACACGTATCTTGCTAGATAGAATTACCTCTATGTCATTTATTATGCAAAGGATGCCTGGTATGCTCTTTAGCCAAATGTGTAGTTGCAAGGACCTAACATGCGTCTGTCAGTATCACCTCAAATGTGAAGTGTACTTCTAAACATGTTTATATAATGTGCATTTAAAATGTGAAGCATTTGCACTATCGACTGCAACAGGGTTCTTAACCCATTAAATTCCGAGACTAAATTTGTTTAAATTTGTATATTGTCTCATGAAGGATACATTACATATTAGGAGATAGATCAACCATGTTATTTCAAAGGTGGTGCCAGTATATAGCTTGAATGCAGGCTGATGCCTGATGGATGACCACAGTTAACCCTTATCATTCGGAATACACCAGTGTGTGAAATAAGTTTGACTAAAATAGTTCAAGAGTAGTGCCAGAATAGCTTGGCACCTCTAGGCGCCAAGCTATTCTGGCACCACCCTTGAATTAAAGCCATTGGTATATATCCTTATCTGTAAGTGCTATAATGTAGCCTGCATATGGCAGTGTACAAATTTGAAGCTTTTAGCCTCAGTATGATACATGTATGGGTTAAGCTTTGCTAAAGTATGTGAGCAAAAGACACTGGGCATGGGTGGTACGGTATACAAATGTACACACTGTACAAAAATAACACACGCTGCTGCCCCTGAAATGATCCATTAGACTGTGAAACAGTAATGTAGAGCTACTAACTTCTAATCGAAATGCAGCCCTGTACTGCAACACATAAAGATCAGAAAAAGAACTCTACCTTGCAAAGCTGATGAAAATGTGTAGCATTTGGCCACATGTGCAGCATCATGCGCATTGATTGATCTCTGTATTTTTCTACAGTTCAGTAGGAGTGTGCACTTTCCACAAGTTTTCAAACTGATCTAGATGTCAAAGTTCATTAGAAGTGTCAACAGAACCTACACAGAAAATGCTAACGTTTGTCTTGCAAAGTTGCTAGTCATTAGTCCAGCAGCTTTTCGCAATTTCTGCAGACTAAGTAGTTCGTCAAAAGAGTAACAATGGTTTGCAGGTACGAAGCGAAAGTACTAATGCCATATAGTTTATGCATGGCAACAATATTTGTCCTTAGGATGGAGACATTTTTGTAGAAGTGTTTTTTGAAAGCTATTTTTCGATGTGAGGGAACCAGTCCTCGTACACCGCCCGGATAAGGTGCAAGACATTTTTTGTGCATAACATTGAAAATTTCAAGCATACAAGTTACAAGTTTATTCCAGTGAGTAAATTAAAATCATCAGCAAGTAAACATGCATACATATATACGATAAAATAAGTTTAAAAGTATTATTTTTAATGCGGTAAGCATAGTCGCGTCGCTAGTTTCAAAATGGCAGTCAGCGAGAAGCCTTCTAAAGAAGTCAATCAGACGCGCACGGTTGATGAAGCTTTACTTTGCTCCTGAATTGAAACAGATATTATTTTCGATTTGAACATCTTATCAACGTCAAATACGTTATTTTTCCTGGTCTTGAAAACAGCCTTTTCCATAGAACTCGGTCTTTTGTGGGAGGAAAGCATATCGAAAGTAAACTCCCTTTGTGCATGTTGTGCAATGTGTCTGCCGACCATCTTCAACATTCTTTGGCCGGATACAACATGCATGTTGTTCGTCTGTTTTTCAGCCTAACGGCTCTAAGTGCAGGTCTGCTCTTTTTTTAATTTATTTTATTAGTGGATATGGGATTTTTAACTGGTCAAGCACACTCGTATCTGACTGGTCTTAAGCACAAGCCAGGCAGAGTGAAATCCATCTCCGAACCGTTTCCATCAAAATCACCATGTTCAGCTAAACACCTAAATATAAAATTTTAGTTTTTGCAACCAATTCAACCAATCCGCACTCAAGTACTCACAAGGACTCTTATGATTAAGCTTTATCAGGACTGCATGAGACACAATACAGATAGTAGCCCTCTCTATTATATTACATGTTTTATTTATTTATTTTTTATTGATTCATGTATGTATTCACTTACATATTTATTTATTATTTATCCTTTTAATTATGGATGGAAGGAATTCCTTGATGCACATGATCACTATAGTGGTATGGTAGTGGTCACCAAGGAGAGGAAATTTGTTTTCAATATGCTTTCATCTGTGCATATTCATAATCTATCCTTTACTTAACATGCATATTTATAGGTCCCAGGTATCCCCAACTTATTTTATTAATTTATTATTTGTTTGTTTGTTTGTTTGTTTGTGATGTATGTTTGCACATACACATCAGCATAAAATGATTGATTGTACATTGTTTAACATCCCGACAGCAACAAGACTTTCTCAGGACGTGCCTGCACTGCTTGTGAAAAAACCCAAACTAAACAGAATATTGAATGTATGTCGCCAGCTGGTCTAATACACTAAATAAACCTAACTAGACCCTTTAGCAACACACATCCAATATCAAGAGCTACAAGCAGTGCAGACAGTAGGAAGAGTTTAAAAAAGGTAAATACTGGTGAATGTACCAAGGGTAGACAGAAACACACGCCCCTGAATAGAGGGGAAAACCCACCCTGTGGGGCTGACCAGGGTCACCCTGGGAACTAAAAAGTAGTTAACCCCGCCCAAGTCCCCCAGGGTAGACCTGGGTGGGGGACATCAGCATACAAGATGAGAACATACATATACACATATATGATGTGAACATAACATGTACACATATGGTAATAGGTGCATACCACCCGCTCCCCACCCCACATACAAAACCACAGAACAAACATCTGTGCATGTTCATAATATATCCTTTACTTGGTATTCATATGTCCTAGTTATTTAAATTTATTATTTATTTTTATTTGTTTGAAAAGTAGGTTTTGTTCATATGCTGATGTTCACATACACATATATGGTAATACTGCCCACTCCCAACCCCACTCCACAACCAGAGAACACCCACCAAACGACACTTACATCTGTGCATGTTCATAATCTATCCTTTACTGAGCATTCATATGTCCCAGGTATCTTGACTTACTTTATCTTTTTTATTTAACCGCCATGAGATGGCATTGGTCGCCTGCTCGACATTAAACCCAAATAAGTATATATTTAAATTATTTATTTATTTTGTTTGCTTGTAATGAAGATTTTGTACATACACATCAGCAAACAATGATTGATTGATTGTACATTGCTTAACGTCCCGACAGCAACAAGGCTTTCTCAGGACCTGCCTGCACTGCTTGTGAAAAAAAAAAAAAATAAACAGAAAATTGAATGTATGTCGCCAGCCGGTCAAATACGTTAAATAAACCTACAACATGGGGCCTAAATAAAGCTAAGACTGTCTAGCAACACACATCCAACATCAAGAGCTACAGGCAGTGCAGACAGTTGGGAGAGTTTTAAAAAGACAAATACAGATGAATGGACCAAGGGTAGACAGAAACACATGCCCCAGAATAGAAAGGAAACCCACCCTGTGGGGCTGACCAGGGTGACCCTGGGAACTAAAAAGTACCTAACCCCACCCAAGTCCCCCAGGGCAGACCCGGGTGGGGGCATCAGCAAACAAGAAAATATACACATATATAGATGGTAATAGGTGCCATACTGCCTGCTCCCAACCCTTACCTAAATCCACACATAAAACCGCAGAACACCTACCAAAAGAAGGACATAAACATCTGTGTATGTTCATAATTTTTAATCTATCCTTTACCTAGCATGCATATGTCCCAGGTACCTTAGACTTACTTTATCTTATTTATTTAAATTATTTATTTATTTTGTTTGTTTGTTTTGTTTTGTTTGTTTGTAATGTAGGTATTGTACATACACATCAGCATACAGCTCAAGAATATACACCATGGTGCCCCTGTGCATGTGGCCACCAGTACTATTGTCAGATCTGTCACACCCAGCCAATCATCTCTTCGAGCTTCTGCCCTCTGGCCGGCGGTTTCGTGCTTTTAAAGCCAGAACCTCTCGATTCAGATGCATTTTTTTTTTCCAGAAGCTGTCCTCAATACATCACCATGCACAGAACAACGTGATTCCATGATTTGTGACATATGACTGATTTGTGTTTAATATTGTGTTTATCTATCTTTTAGTGCTGTATATAGGATGATTGCCAACTAAGTGTATGACATGATGAATGCCCTACAAGTGAGGACATATTTTACTGTCGCCATGCCACACAAAAATCCTTGTAACGTTTTACTTGGTGAATAAATGTCTTATGTCTTATACACGTACATGGTAATAGGTGCAGTATCACTCGCTCCCAACCCCAATCCAGTTACACACACAAAACCGCAGAACATCCACCAATGTACAGCTGTGCATGATCATAATCTATACTTTACTTAGCATTCTTATGTCCCAGGTATCTTTGACTTACTTTATCTTATTTATTTAACTGCCATGAGATGGCCGTAGTCTACCGCGCGGCGTTAAACCCAAATAACTATTTATTAAAATTATTAATTTATGTTTGTTTGTAATGAAGGTTTTGTACGTACATGGTAATAGGTGCCATACCGCCCCACTTTCAACCCCAGCCCACATACAAAACCACAGAATACCCACAAAAGACATGCACAATTGTATACTGATGGGCATTAGTGGACTGTAAAATCTATATATAGAGACTTCAGGTTAAGCAAGTGGCTTGTATTGACTGCCTGTATTTTAGCTGCCCACCTACAAATTTCATGTGTCCAGTTAACCACACTGCACATGCAGCCATCAGTTCTGTGAAAAGTACTGTTGGCCTCATGCACAGGGGCACCAAAACTTAGAGATAAGGCCACACCTGATAACAATAACAGTACTAATAATAATATGCCTACTCAGCCACTAGTTCTGTAAACAGCACCTTTGTAAACAGTACCAGTGGCCAAATGCACACATACATCATGGATGTTGCTACCACTGATCACTTCAAACAATAGGCTGCCCAGTTCACATTTTGATACCGTGAACTAGCCTGCACATGCAGTCATCAGTTCTGTAAATAGTACTGGTGGCCACATGCACAGCGGCACCAAACTTAAAGGTGAGGCCAAAACTGCCACCTCAAACAAAACCAAACGCTACCTACACACACATATCAATGATACAGTCAAACTCTGTGTGCGTTAGGGGGAACACGCTTAAAGTATGTGACTGTAAATCTTACAGCGAAATGTCAAAACCAGTAAGAAGATAATGTAACAGCAACAAGTACATGTATTTTGTAAACCACTCAAAACATGACAACTCATCGAGTCTAATGGTGTTATGAGTGGGTGATGGAAACACTGAAAGAAATAGTACGTGTACATTATAAAGTATGTGCCTCCTCCCCCCCCCCCCCTCTCCCATAACTAGCTGTTTATCATAAAACATAGATATCTCATTCATTTGATCACTTGACTGATTTATTAAATCATCTCTGTGTCACCTTTCTCCGTTTTCTTTCTCGTTTTAATCCCAATATGTCAGTGCTAATGTCAGCTGCTAAGAATCCTTGCAGCGAACTGCAAATGTCTATATGCAGACAAACTGCAAATAACACAGCAGCAAAATAAGTTCCTCTTTTGTGCAGTAGGCTACTGCTAGCAAGATAGGGTTCAATTTTAAACAAAGCATTGCATGAACTTCCAAGCGTGTTCACATTGTGCTGTGTATTTTTTTTTTTCAGTGTGAAGTGTACTGTACCATCAGTGATCACTGAGACTGCAAAATTGGCACTGGCAGTGATCGCACATCACAACATAGCTTGTCAGTGCAACTGATTAAAATAAATGTTACTGCTGCATAAAATAATTAATCAAGTTCCGAAACTTTGCTCAGCCATGACAGTTAAAACCAAGTGGTGTGGCACTCTTTTTCTTTTACAGAATGCAGCATAGGTTTTGAAGATAGCGTTTGTGTTGTGGGTTACGTTTTGTTTTGGTGCTGTGTTGTCGAAATGAAACGGGCAAAGCGATGGTAAAGTGAATGGAAATAAACGTGACAAACCTTTATCAAGCCGTAAAAATGCACACATCAACTTGACACGTTTGCTTTTTTTTTAAACAAACAAGCTTATGTAGAACAAATAAAAAAGAACCCGTCGGCACACAGAAATTCACGTCCGCGGAGACGGCATCACGTGATGTTTTGATCACGTGATTTTGGGATACCTTATTGTTGCGAAACGATATTAATTTTGCGTTCAAGGCAAGCGTTTTCGTAATTGTTTCTTCTCTTAATATATCTAAGTGTGAAAATATTAATTTAAAAAATGAAATCCTTTTAAGTGACATATAGTGCATACTACCACTGAATACAGGAACAATGAGACCCGTGTAAACTACTGATCCCCTGTAAACATGGCCGCGAAGGTCCTGGTTTCGTCTGCAGCCATACTGGAAACAAAATGTGCTACAGAAAAATGTCTCCATCCTCCGGCGGTTTAAAACGAGTGCGCACTGCTTTTATTCATACTAGACTTCATTTTGATATACCCAAACCTTTGTTACTCTCTAGAAAATCACTATCTCGTAAACGGCTGATCGTCTATGAAGGGCAGCTGCTAGACTAATGGTATTTCAAGCTGAAGTACATTAAAGGTTGACCACCTTACTGGTTAGAGTCAGTCATAGAGTAAGTTGCAAAAAAAACTTACAAATAGATATATTTTTATCATGTCTGTTCGTTGGCACCCTCGCAGTCGCAGGCACACAGATTTGTTCAAGGCGGACAATACAGCATAAAGATGTGGCAATGTGATGGAGAAGTCACCTGATGATACCAGTAAAGCAGTCGTGTAGCATTGGCAGCCTGTACTGATTTGACACCAACCAGCTTGCATCAGTAATTCGTGTTTCTGGAGGCAGTCAGTATGTGTCCTAATACAAAGTTCCTGGCATAAACTAAACCCAAATACAAAGAAACAGTCCCTGTCTTTACCCATATCATACTGAGCCTAAGTAAAACTTTCAAAAGCTTCAACTTTGTACAGTGCCATATATGCAAGCTACATTACAGATAAGGATATACCGATGGCTTTAGTTTAAGGGTGGTGCCAGAACAGCTTGGCGCTTTGAGGCGCCATGCTATTCTGGCACTTGCTTAATTCCTTGAATTCCTCGTGGAACAAAGGGCCTCTATTCTGGCACTACCCTTGAAATATTTTAGTCAAAACTTATTTCACACACGGGTGTATTCCAAATGATAAGGGTTACACAAAGTCTGTGCCTTCTCCTTCACCTGAACACCCCCACCCCCCTCCAGCCGCAGTGAACAAACATTTACCAATAAATATTAGTCCATTACAGATATTTGATCTATCATGCCTGTTCATTGGCACACTTGCTGGTGCACAAGTCTGTTTAGGTGGAAAATACAGTAAACAGATGTAAGCAGCAGCCTGAACTGTTGACACAAAACATCATGCATGAGTGATTCTCATTTCTTGTTTTTGGAGACAGCCAGCATACATCCTAATATGTACAAAGAAACAGTTCCTGTCATAAATTCATCAATAAAGTCTGCGCCTTAAACAACTGTATAATGGAGACCAGATTCTGATTTGACCTGCACTGCGTTAACTTAGATCTATACTTTGGTACCTGCAGTATTCACAAATACTTTTCGGCACAGCAGCCCTGAAAATGGCGAGTAATTTATTCGCCATAACGAGTGATTTTATTGGGGGGGGGGGGGGGGGCGAGTAAAAAAAAAAAAATCCACTCGCCAAATGCGAGTGCGCTCGTGCGTTTTCCAATCCGTACTTTTTCAGTCCTAAATCCGAAAGTGCCCGAACGTTCAACCTTCACTTCTTGTAATACTAAGCAAGCGATAGAGACAAGTTGTACAACATTTTTGGCGAGTGCGTCAAAACATTTTTTTTTTTACATTTGACATCTGACCTGCCAACCCGTACGCAGCTATGGTAGTCGAATTTTGGATAAGTGGTAGTAGTTTTGGAGATGTCAAGCGTAGTTTAGCACGTAATTTACTGTTCGCTCAACGCCGAACGCCGCTTGATGCACGGCCGGAAATTTCTCAATACAACACAACTTTATTGTCTGTTAGAATCAAAGCACGACAGAAATTTCCCTTTTATATAGCGATCGGAGCTTTAGCTAGCTGGTACAAACGTTCTTCTTTTCAGACGGTGCGCTTTTCGATTCGGGTTTCTCTTCGGCATGAGTCAGACCGTTGTTTAATCTGACGCACTTTGTGAATGAAATGATGCACGCTGGGAAAACCGGAAGTTTGCTCCGCTCGTTCTCGATGGACCTCACCGAGCACGCGCCACAAAAGCCACGCCCCCTAGCAGTTGTTGCTAGGCGCCACAAGCTTCGTTCGTTCGTTCGTTTTATCCATTTTAATGTCCCACTGGCACATAGGTGATCGGGGACTCAGCAATCTATGCTTTATTTGTTGTATACAGCGCAGGCGTTATTCCCTTTCTTATAAAAATTTAAAATTTTATAAAAATCGCTACTTTATGATCTCTCACCAAACAACAACGGTCCCGGTATGTACAGGTCGATAATATTTTATTACAAATGATAAATGAAAGTTAAAATTTCAGGACCACATGTTAAAAAGAATGACTAAGAGAATTTTAAAAGAGGTTAAAAATTATAGAATATGTCATCCTAAATATATACAAGTAGGAAACAGCGAGCATGGGCAGACGGGCCAAACTCACTATGTGACCGCATCATCAAATGAGGACGCGCAATCCGAAACAGTAAGTTATATTATATTATCTTATCGCGCGGGGACACCGCGAACCAAGTCGCTATAAATCCCCGCGCAATTTTAATTTAGAAGGACTACAGAAGATAAGAATAAAAATATAAAACCATATGGACCGTTAGTCCATTAATTATATTAAATCAGCTTAGAAAAAATAGGTAATTTTAAAATCGTTGAGACTCTGGCCACAGTGCCAGAGTCAGCTTTTTCCAAGATAGCACGTAAAGATGCAGACCCCGGGTGCGCAGATCTAAAGTCCGCGCACTCCGCGGCAAAGGCCACACACTCAAGGACCGCATGGTCAGGAGTGAAGCTCTCGCCGCAGAGGCAAGTCGGACCAGCCCAACGGGCCCGCCAGCTATCAGTACAAATTCTATTTATAGCCACGTCTGCAAAGGGTAGTCTGTAGACAGCATGGTCCTTATTCATTTTGTAAGCGAGGACGCGTGGGTATTCCCCAGCCATAATTTGGTTGTTTTCTGCATTATTTTCTCTTATTAACTTATTAATAATATTTTTTGATTCGTTAACAGTAAGTGGCAGCCGGATGGGCTGGGCGCCGGGTTTACCAGCAGCCCCAGCCCGGGCTGCCCTATCAGCAGACTCATTACCAAGAACACCCACATGCGAGGGAGAGCAATATCAATACCTCTAGCAATAAGTTGGTGTATGGTATATTTAATTTCTAATACAATGTCAGGCCGTACTGTCCGGTTAAAGGCTTGAATACTTTGTAGAGCGGATTTTGAGTCAGAACAAATTAAAAATTGGTACATTTGCAGCGGAAGGGTCAGCACATGGTCGAGGGCCATCAAGATGGCCGTCAACTCAGCTGTGCATATGGCCCACCCGCTGCCGAGCTTGTAACTAAAGGTTTTGGCTAAGGCAGGTATAAATATTCCACAGCCCACATTCCCTTTATCATCAATAGAGCCATCGGTGTATGCTATCAGCGCCTGCGGGTACTGGGTCTCTAGGTACTCTAAGGTAACTAGCTTTTGTAAAAAAGGATCACTTTTTTTGGAGATATTAGGAATTTCAGTTACAATTAAAGCCGCGTGGAGGGTCCAGGGTGGTACAGGAGAAAGCGGTACAGGGGTAATGGTCAGAGGACTCAGCTTTTTCGTAGACCCCCCGTACAACTGAAGTTAAGGTCGGTTCTACTTTACGTTTTTGCATCGAGTGGAATGCTAATTCCAGTCGATCAATGTTTGTTTCACTATAATAAGTTTCCTGGGCATTATTTTGGGTAGTAAAAATACGACTGATATATCTGGTACAAAATTTTGGTCTAGTGGAAGGATCCTCGTAAAAGCATATACTGCTTTATTAGGTGCACTCATAGGAACTCCAATGATATTCTTTAGGGATCTCATTTCCGCAGACTCAAGGGTTTTAAGGACTCGTTTGGGGCCGAGAAAAAGCACTCGGCCCCATAATTGAGGTTGAACGTACCAATGCGTGGTGGAGATGCAACAGAAGTTTAATATTTCTTCCCCACGCGTCATGTTTAAGGATTCTAATTAAATTAACTGCCGTATTGGCTTTATAAATAAGATTATTAATGTGAGGTGTCCAATTTAACGTGGACGTAAATGTAACACCTAGAAACTTAATTTGGTTAACTGGTATAATCGGATATTTGATATTAAAATTAGTTATTGTAATAGGATTACAAAACTTAGCTTTTTGCGTACTGAAAATTATCAATTGTGTTTTAGTGGGGGCTAACTCGAAGCCATTAGTTTCTAAGTACCTCTGGACCATGTCAATGGCCTTTTGGAATTTAGTTGTTTTTTCCTTAGGTATTTCCCTGCTCCGAAATTTAATTGGTTTCCATATGGCTATATCGTCGGCGAATTGTGAAAGTTTTAAAGACGTATTAGTATATTTATCAAGTTTAGCTTTAAGATAGGCTGGTAAATCAGCCATCATAATATTAAAAAGTGTTGGGGGCAAGGCAAGTGCCTTGAGGTACCCCACAATTAGTTGTATGGTTTTTAGAAAATGCCAACCCATGCCTGATCTGGAAGGTACGCTGAAGAAAGTTTTTAAGGTACGTATAAATATTACCAGAGAGACCAAGTTTACTGATTTTTTGTAATAGTTTACCGTGCCAAACGACGTCAAACGCTTGTTTGACGTCGAAAAAACAGGCCACGACCTTTTGATTTTTCTTAAAGGCCTGTTTAATAGCGGAAGACAGGGCGTACAGCTGATCTGATACTGATCTATATTTTCGAAACCCTGCTTGTACAATAGAAATAACTTTATTCTTTTCCAAAAAATATTCAAGTCTATTTTTAATTAGACGTTCAAAAATTTTGCTTACATGGGACGTAAGAGTTATTGGCCGGTATGATGTAGCTAAATTCCTTGGTCTCTTAGGTTTGTGTATTGGGACTACTATCCCATGTTGCCATACCCGGGGTAACAGGCCCTCGCTGTAACAACGGTTATATAAGGTCAGCAACAAATTTCTTCCAACAGGAGGAAGATTTTTAAGCATGACATAAGTTATATCGTCCTGCCCTGGTGTAATTTTAGCTGTACATATCTGGGACAGGACGGTGCCTAGCTCTTCCATAGTCAGGGGAAGGTTTATCGGTATAGAATCCCCTATACAAGGGGGGAGACAATTTTTAAACTCGGGTTTGTTTTCTTCAGCTGCTCTATAGTCTTTAGCTGTCGGATGAAGATTGTCCGTAGAGCTAATAGACGCAAAAGTTGCCGCTAAAAACTCAGCTTTATCCTGAATAAATAGCTCCATTATTAATCAGTGGGCTCGGAGAAGGGTTATATTTATTTTTTAGTTTTTTAACAATTTTCCAAGCCTTAGTCATATCCGTAGGAGATTGAATCTCCTTACGGATTTGATGGTCTAAAAATTGGAGCTTGGCTAAGGCGATAACTTTATTACATTGAACATTCGCCGACTTCATAGCCATATGGTTATCTATTGTTTTCGACTTTTTCCATATATTATATTCTTTCTTTTTGATTTTAACCGCTCTGTCGCATTCTTCATTCCACCAGGGGTTGGATGGTTTACCACGTGGGGCTCCCTTACTACGTGGAATGGCTACTTCGGCCGAGCTGATTATAGTCCTCGTGAGAGTATCATTAAAAGTTTCAATATCAGTTGTATCAATATTTACTGAGTTCTGAATAAAGGTTTTCTGATACAATGGCCAATTTGCCTTATTGTACAGGAATTTACCTTTAGCCTGGGAAAGGCCATTGGCCATTGAAGGTTTACAATTAAGCTCCAAAAATATTGGGAGATGATCACTCCCCATGGTGTCATCCCCCAACGTCCAGGAAGCATCAAGAAATAAATTAGTAGATATCAATGATAGATCGACCGCCGATGGGTGCTGATCTTTTCTGTCGGGGACTCTGGTGAAGTCTCCGCTATTCAATATACATAAGTTTGATGAGACAATATCCTCAGCCTGTTTATGTGCTATAGCATGTGTGTCAAGAGATTTAGCGTACCACATCGGGTGATGGATGTTAAGGTCCCCCATAACCATCCAGCCATCCCTCGACAGGGTCAGCAGCCACTCTAGACCAGTTGGGGAAACTGATTTGGGAGCATATACATTTAATAAATTAATTACTTTATTTGAAGAAATTTTGATTTGGATATAATTACTGTATATGGGATGTGTTTCGTGTAGGGGGACAGGTGTTTTTAATACTTGATGTTCAATCCCTACCCTGATGTAAGTAGCAGTATGAATTTTCTCGTTAGGTTTTTTGAAAGACTCTACAATGGGAGGATAGTAATACCCACTGATAGTTGGTAACTTATTTTTGATCATAAGTAAAGATTGCAAGCATACTATATGAGGGTATTTAGAAAATGAATATTACTACTGATGGCCCTACAATTCCATTGAAGGAACCTGAGACTTTCATTGTTTAGTGTACCCATCTTGGCGGTCGAGACTTATCAAAATTATTTTGCTGGCTTTGATGACTATCGTCTAGTCATTGTGTGGGCAGTGGGCAGATGTTCACATCTGCACGGGACATAGACGACCCCGCCCTCCACGAGTCGCCTGCTGCCTTGCAGGCCTGGCCGCTTGGCTGCGGAAAGGCTAAGGGAGGAAACCCCTGACATCAAAGCCCCCGTGTCTCCGGGGAAGGCTTTTGAGCCAGAGACTAGGACAAGGACAGTCTGATATAAAACCTACGACCCGAGGACCTCGATGCCATCGTCCCAGCTTGCTAGGCCATAGCAGATGAACCAAGGGTTTAAAGGGTGGGGCCAGTACTGCGCACACTGCACTCCACCAAAAAGCTCCACCGCGCAGGCTTTAGGAAACGTCCACGGACCATGACACTGACCATTCCAAGTCCTGTAGCGACGGGCGAGGGGCGAAACGGCAGGTGAAAGATGTCACTGGAAGCCGCAGTCTCAAACCTGCATGCAGGCGGTTCAGGATATTGGTCGCCTGATGTTGACCTGGGGATGACAACATCACTCGGCACACCCTGAACGACCAAGCAGCCTTCTCTAGGGACAGCACTGCTTGCTCCACACGGAGAGGGGCCTAGAAAAGGTGGCCTAACCAAAGCTCGTCCCCTCGCAACCCCAGTTGGCTAGCCGCGGTCAACGGGCATCTTCTCCTGCGGTCAAAAAACAAGAAAGAATAACGGATCCACTCTCATGACGACCACGACCGGACTCAACGTAGCATGCTGGAACGTCCGAACCATGCTCGACAAAGCAGACAGCGGACGCCCTGAACGTCGCTCCGCCCTCATTGCCCATGAATTGCGGAGGTTAAACATCGACATCGCCGCGCTCAGCGAAGTACGCCTTCCGGACGAAGGCAGCCTCCAAGAACTTGGTGCTGGGTACACCCTCTACTGGTCAGGCAGGCCTGCATCAGAAAGACGGCTTTCAGGCGTGGGTTTCATGGTCAAGACATCCATTGCGACTAAGCTGGAAAACCAACCAACGGGCCACTCAGACCGCATCATGTCCATGCGCCTCCCACTGAGACACCAGCAGCACGTCACCCTTCTCAGTGTGTACTCCCCAACCCTCCTGGCAGAGCCTGCTGAAAAGGACAAGTTTTACACTGACCTGCGCAGCCTCCTACAGAGTACCCCTGCAGACGACAAAGTCATCATCCTTGGTGACTTCAACGCCAGAGTGGGCCAGGACTCTGAAGCCTGGAAAGGAGTCCTCGGCAAGCATGGCGTGGGGAACTGCAATGACAATGGCCGCCTACTGTTGGAGTTCTGTGCGGAGCAGCAACTGGTCATCACCAATACTACTTTTCAGCAAAAGGACAGTCGAAAGACCACCTGGATGCATCCTCGCTCCAAACACTGGCACCTTATCGACTATGTCCTAGTGCGTCAGAGGGACCGCAGTGACGTCCTCCTCACCAGAGTGATGCCCAGCGCAGAGTGCCACACTGACCACCGCCTTGTCCGCTGCAAACTCAGGCTCCACTTCAAGCCAAAACCCAAGAAATGGGGGCCCCCCAAGAAAAAGCTTGATGTTGCCAGCCTTCAGCGTGACGATGTGAAAGCTGCCTTTCAGACAGATTTACAGCGCAGGCTCAAAGACACAGCGGATCCAGTAGACTCCTCCCCTGAAACACTTTGGGAACAACTGAAAACTGCTATTGCAAAATCCTCTGCAGAAGTCTTGGGTTTCGCCAGAAAGAAGAACAAAGACTGGTTTGACGAAAACGATGTAGAGATCCAGGAACACCTAGCAAATAAAAGAGCCGCCCATCAGGCCCACCTAGCCCAGCCTTCCTGCCCTGTGAAGAAGTCTGCCTTCCGCCTCGTCTGCAGCAGTCTCCAGCGCAAGCTCAGAGATCTCCAGAATGAGTGGTGGACCAGACTTGCACTTAGGACCCAGCTTTGTGCTGACAATGGTGACTACAGGGGCTTCTACGAAGCACTGAAAGCAGTGTATGGCCCCAGGCACCTGGTACAAAGTCCCCTGCGAAGCGCGAATGGCCAGGCACTCCTCACAGATAATACCTCCATCTTGAACCGCTGGTCGGAATACTTTCAGAGCCTCTTCAGCGCTGAGCGCACTGTTCAAGAAGCAGTCGTCCTACAAATCCCACACCTCCCAGTAAAGATTGAATTGGACGAACCGCCCACCGCTGAAGAGACCCTCACAGCCATCCACCAGCTCAAGAGTGGCAAAGCAGCAGGCATTGATGGAATACCGCCAGAGGTCTGGAAACATGGAGGCACAGCACTGCACAACAAGCTCCATGACCTCTTTCTCTGCTGCTGGGAGGAAGGAACACTACCAAAAGATCTCCGTGATGCAGTCGTTATCACCCTGTACAAGAACAAAGGCGAGAAGTCTGACTGTTCCAACTATCGGGGAATTACCCTGCTGTCCATTGCTGGGAAAATCCTTGCAAGGCTGCTCCTGAATCGGCTGGTACCTGCCATCGCTGAAGACCAACTCCCAGAGGGCCAGTGTGGCTTCAGAGCAAACAGGAGCACCACCGATATGGTCTTTGTGCTGAGACAGCTACAGGAGAAGTGCCGCGAGCAGAACAAAGGGCTGTACGTAACATTTGTCGACCTAACAAAAGCGTTCGACACTGTGAGCAGGCAAGGCATGTGGCAGATCCTGGAGCGACTTGGCTGTCCCCCAAAGTTCCTCAACATGATTGTCCAGCTACACGAGGACCAGCAAGGCCAGGTCAGACTCAATAATGACCTCTCAGAACCATTCCCTATTCTCAACGGCGTAAAGCAGGGCTGCGTGCTGGCACCAACCCTCTTCACCATCTTTTTTAGCATGATGTTGAAGCAGGCCACAGTGGACCTCGATGATGACGATGCAGTGTACATCAGGTATCGTCTCGATGGCAGCCTGTTCAACCTCAGACGACTGCAGGCCCACACGAAAACCCTAGACCAACTGATTCGTGAGCTGCTTTTTGCTGATGATGCTGCCCTCGTTGCACACACAGAGAGAGCCCTGCAGCGCATCACATCTTGCTTCGCAGATGCTGCCCAGCTCTTTGGACTCGAGGTCAGTCTGAAAAAGACAGAGGTCCTCCATCAGCCGGCACCCAAGACAGTGTATCGCCCTCCTCACATCACCATTGGCGAGTCTGAACTAAAGTCAGTGCACCAGTTTACTTACCTTGGCTGCATTATCACGTCGGACGCCAAGCTGGACAAGGAGCTTGACAGCAGGCTGGCAAAAGCGAACAGCGCTTTCGGGCGACTTTTCAAGCGGGTGTGGCACAATCAACAGCTGAAAACAGGCACCAAGATCAGCGTGTACAGAGCTGTGGTCCTCACCACCCTGCTGTATGGTTCCGAGTCCTGGGCCCTCTACCGCAGCCAACTACGACTCCTCGAACGCTTCCACCAGCGCTGCCTGCGTACCATCCTGGGCATTCACTGGAGTGACTATGTCACCAACGTCGAGGTCCTTGAACAGGCTGAAGCTGTGAGCATCGAGGCTTTGCTGCTGCGGACACAGCTCCGCTGGGCGGGGCATGTCTCCAGGATGGAGGATCATCGCCTACCAAAGATCACCCTGTTCGGCGAGCTTGCTACTGGACACCGTGACAGAGGGGCACCAAAGAAGAGATACAAAGACTGTCTCAAGAAGTCACTTGGTGCCTGCCAAATCGACCACCACCAGTGGTCTTCGCTTGCTGCGGACCGTGACACCTGGCGCTCCACCATTTACAAGGCAGCTGTCTCCTTTGAGGACTCTCACAGAGCTAGCCTTAAGGACAAGCGGCTCAGGAGAAAAAACAGAGATGCCGCAGCTCAGAACCCTGGCCATACCTTCCCCTGCAGCCACTGCGGTCGAACCTGCCTGTCTCGGATTGGCCTCCGCAGCCACGAACAAGCCTGCAGACGTCGTGGGCAACTCCTATAAAATCTTCGTTCGCGAAGTCAAGCCAAGAGAGAGAGAGTCATTGTATTTCAGGGTTCGCCATCAGGGGAACCAGGATGGTCATGATAAGCTGATTTAGCTGTAGCATGGCCATCATGATCCCCTGCACGCTACCTCCAGAAATTGCAGTAGTCATTGACTGAGTCACTCTATGGATGTCCCCAAGCATGAAGGACTTCAACCCAGGGCCATCGCTATTATGCCGCGCCTCTCCAAAATGGAGAGTCTTGCGGGAAGAAGGTGAGACTTCCACCACGAACGTGGAAGGAGGCGGTGGAAGTAGGGGGGGGGGGGGATTGATCAGTTAGCACGACTTTATCTCGCAGAGAATTCTGCGTCAGTGCATCCCTATGGGATAAGTTTTTGATGAGTTGAGATTTATTCTGCCCTGGGTTATTTCCAGAAACCAAAGCAGCAGAGCTCTCATTCCTTTTAGGCTGCGTAGAGATCCGGGTCCACGCAATGGGATCCAGATCTCTCGGCAGAGGTACTTGGGCAGGTAACTCAGTCACTTTATTTTGGGTCTTGATCTGGGCCCTCCTCACGACCTCCTTAAACGGTATGTAACTTTCGTTCCTAATCCGGTTAGCTTCCCGAAGAAGGATTATCTGTGGGCATTTTTGATAGGCGGCGCTATGAGCGCCGCCACAGTTTACACATTTAGGATTTATTGTTTCGGGACAGGCAGAACGAACATGGTCGCGGCTGCCACATCGTACACAAACTGTTTGTTTCGATTTGCAAGATCGTGTCGTATGACCCAACCTGCAGCATTTAGTACATCATCATCATCATCATCAGTCCCTTGCCCGAACTGGGCGTTGGGGGGACTGAAAGGCAGCAGCAACAGACAGTGCTCTCCACTGAGTTCTATTTTGGGCGGTGGCAAGCAAGTCTGGCATCTCGAGTTCGGTCCAATCTTTTATGTTTGCGACCCAACTCTTTCTCTGACGACCTCGCCGACGACTTCCTTCGAGAGTGCCTTGGAGGATAGTCTTGGACAAGGTGTTGTGTCGGGTCACGTGGCCAAACCAAGCAAGCTTGCGCCGTTTCACGGTTGCCAGAAGGGGTTCATGTGGGCCCACCAGGGAAGTGACGATGCTCCGTACATATTCGTTGGCCTTGTGCTCGCGGTACGAGATGCGGAGCAACTTCCTCAGGCACTTGTTCTCAAAGGCCTGGATTTTCTTTTCTGAGTCTGCAAGCAGTGTCCAAGTCTCACAGCCGTAGAGTAGAATAGACACTACGAGGGACTTGTAAAGCCTGTACTTGATGGTGAAGCTGATGGAGTTACTTCGCCATATCCTGTCCAGCCTGGCCATTGCGGATGTTGCTGTACCTATCCTGATACGGATCTCTGCTATGCAACTACCGTCTTTGGACAGGGTGGCTCCCAAGTACTTGAAGCTATTGACCTCTTCTAGCTTCTGGCCGTTCATGTGAATGTTGCTGCTGCTGTCGCTTGTGGTGTTGATCATCACTTTGCTTTTATCCGTACTGATCTCCATGCCATAAGACCCTGCGCTACTTGAAAGTTTGTCTGTCAGGTTTTGGAGCTCACTATTGCTGCCTGCCATGAGGTCAATGTCGTCTGCGAATCGAAGATTGCACAGGGATCTGCCACCAATAGAGATTGAAGTATGGTGGTCGTACATTTAGTACAGCGCAGGACAGGAGGGGCATACGGCTCAATCTGCAAATGATGGACACCAATTTTGACTCTTGAGGGAAGCTTAATTAGGCCGTGAAAATCTATTTTGATTGCTCTCGAGTTGGTTCCGTCTCTATTTGTGAGTCTAGTTACTTCAGTAGAGTATCCCTGATTAGAGAAAGATTTTTTAAGCTGATTTAAGTCCTCAGCAAGGGGGATGCCGTGGGCCACCCCCACCACCCTAGGGGTGGGGATGGTACACTCCACATTCGCCCCGCCGAGGACACTCTTGGAAGCTAGAAGTTTTTGGGAACGCGAGTTTGGACAGGAGACTATCCACACGTCCCTGCCTATTGCACGAAGAGTAATTTCGGAGTGGGCGACCCCGGCGCCCTCGCAGAGGTGGGGCTGGTGTGTGCCATGGTCCCGGAGACGGGAGGTCCCCGTCCCCAAGTCATGCACTCTCACCGGGTAAGTGCACCACACCTCGGCAGTGGCGCCAGCGCCGCCCTCTCCAAGAGCGGATACATTAGTATTATTACGTTGTTTACTTGTTTTCTTGTTTCTTACTGTTTGAAAGGGAGTTTTAAGTAGCGTTTCGCCGTCCCTCATCTCAGCATCGACCACAGTCTCGTCGATGACGAGAGGGGGCGGGCAATCCATTGTAACTGACTTTGCGGGAGAATTTTGATGGACAAGGGGGGACAGCTGACGCAGGGGAGAAGTTATCTCCGCTACGGCAGGCATCCCCTCCGGTCCAGATGCCAAAGAAATTGGGGGGGGGGGGGGGAATCTAGCCTACGCTCTCCCGGGACTGTGCCAGAGGCACGTGCAATGTCCGGGGATAGGGGGGGGGGGAGTAAATACCCTAAGCTCTCCCCGCTCAGAGCCACCTAATGGGGCCCCGTTTGGGGATACGGCAGACGGGCTAGTTCCATCTGTAGAGAAAGCTGTGCCTGCATGTGAACGCGGTGTGGTTAAGACGCCATCGGCCCTAGCTCGCTTTTCTCCTTTCTTGTTTTTCTTTTCCTAGTGGGGGTATCCCATATGCCCTCAGACACCGCCGAGGAGCCAGATCCCTGGTCGGTGTCAGAGGACGACAAGGTCCCGATAAGGAAGTCCATATAAGAATAACTCCTTCGGGCCAGTGCTAGTAAAACTCAAGTTAAAATTTAGAGATGGAAACGTTACCAAGTTCCTTGACCGTGGAGACTCCGAATGCCACCTAAGTCAGTCCCTAGTAAGGCGGTCCTGAAAAGGACTTAGTAGTAAGAAAGCTCTGCTGTCTAAGTGCGTGAAGAGCAGTGGAGACAGGACCGGCGTAGCGTAGTTTGCAGCAAAGTCAAGATGGCCGTTGGCTGTGTAGGGTGAGAGCGCAGCGTGGCGAAGGTAGCCCAAAGCACGAAGGTGGCCAGCAGCAAGTCGCGCGTGTCTGAAGCGGCTGTGAGAGATGAGCCACAAGCTTTCCTGTCCCTTGGGCAATATGGCGGACAGTGGCGCGCGTGACTCGACTCAATGCGTTGCAAGTTCTACAAGCCTACATTTATGCCAGTATACAAATGTTACGTGGTGGAGTTGTAGTAGAAGTATGATAAACACACCAGACACACACGCACGTAGAGTTCTTTAAAGTAAACCTCGTTCAGCTGCAATCCGTCACACGTGGATTAAGGATGTAGACAATACTGGAGTAACAGTTCCAACAATATTTAATTCAGCGATGCGATATCCACACAGTAATGCTCTTTCAAATGCACAAACTACTGAATACAAAGTCTCTTTTGCTATGTCCACACTACGACTCAAAGTTTCTCATACACAGCGTCTCTCGCAATAAACTGCGTATCTCTACAACTGACAAAGCAAGACAATGTACTAACGGGCTTTCCCAGCGCCCTCCTTATATACACTATCAAAATCTAGAATCTTCTACGGAAATCATGAACTCAAACAACCAGAACGAAACACGCAGCCGAAGCTCATTAACATAAACTTTCCAGAAACAATATATCAGGCTACAAAAACACGGATGCTCAATTCAGCTCTAAATTCTAGCGTATAATAAAGACACATAAAAGTATGGTATCCCTATCTATGATAGCTCAAAAAGGTACGAGAACATTCACCAAACGAAATAAAGGCTGCTCGATACACGCGCACAGGAAAACAAAAAGTAGCGAAAATGTTGCGATGTCAACTAACCGACGTGACACTTGCGAGGCCACCAGACAGTGCGACCTGTCTACAACGTTCCGGACTAAACTTAACAAAACGAAATCGGCTCTACTCACGAACAAAAGAAAAATCTATTAAAAAAACACGTGAATCATAACCGTGATAGCTCAAATAAACATCGGGTCGTTACCTACGAATAACACATGTACGCTCTCACAGGATAACACAACATTACCCCCCTCTTAAGAATGAAATTTCACACAAATTTCTTCTCAAATTTAAAAAATACGGTTGTGGCTGTGTAAACCTACACAAAACTCTAAACAAATATAATATCACATCAAAAATCAAATTAAAATAAACGTCTCACAGTTCCTATAAACAGTCCTGAGCATGGAAATGTTTCGTACAAATGTTCTGGACACATAAATGTTCATTTAAACTGCTCTGCTCAGGTAATCTGCTCCAAAATTCTGTGAATCCTTGGGTAAACTAAAAATAATGTCAAAGTATGTTTCAGGAACATCACCAAACCATAAGTTACAGTTCACAGTTCAAAAGTCACTGGTCCGGGGTTGAACACTGTCAGCTTAGGGAAAGTGTCACAGTTCATACACACCAAATTGGATCTCCCTTGTTCCTTCGCGATAACAACTGGCGATTTGGCATCCCTGTCGTCTCTCAGGTCCGGCGTCTCTCGAACATTCTTTCTCGGTCCTTTACTCGTGTAGCGAAACAGACGACACGACTCGTCGCAAACCGGATTGTCGGATGTAAGATTTAACCTCAGGCTGGATGGTGTCTGTTGTCCCTGGGTCAGGTGTAATCCGATGCTTGAATTCTTGAGTCAGAACGTGCAATTCTTCTTCACGTTGAGTCTGGGTCAGATTCTGACCAAACTGGATATCTTCTACATCCTCTTTGTGTCGGAGTTCATTAAGGTCAAACAGGTTCTCGTCGTCTAGTCTTTCGTCATCAGCAAGACGCACCGATTCCGCCAATTTTGGTTTGTCTTGACCTCTCTGTAGCTCCACCAGCCTGTCCCTATTCACGACAGCTGCTTCTGTGTTGTCCGCCACTTTTAGAGGGATGGTCTGGTGACTCTTCTTTGCTTGACTTCTCGTGGTAACAGAACATATTTCAGGTCTCCACTCTGGATCTGGATCGTCTGCGTTTCTGGCACCATCAATGTTTCCGATGATGAGGTCGTATACTGGCGTCTTCACGCACAACGCCTTCACCTCTCCTGTCAAGTATGGGGTGTCGACACTGACTTTGGTAAGGGGGATAATCCTTACAGTTCCGTCAGCCAAAATGAGGGTGGTCCACTCCTGTAGCTTCTGGTCTTCAGCTACTAGGTCCTCTCTCACGATGATGCAGTTGCAACCAGTGTCTCTCAACACTCTCACTGGTGTGTCGCCGATGAATCCTGACACCACCGGCATGTTCGGCACTTCATTCTCAGGCAGCGCGATGTTTGAGACTGGTAAAAATGTAGTCCCATCTCCTACTGGGATGCGTCCATTCTTTCTGAAAGATTCGATCAGCTCTGGTGTAACTCGCTTTTCTCTGGATTCAAAGTCATTGGATGATGTCATATCATTGGCTAATACAGCGCAGCTCTGTGTTGAGACGTGGTACTGCTTCTGCCTGCTATCCCACGATCTGGGTTGGATCTTCTGATGTTGTCGCCTCGGGGAATGTCTTTAGGACACCGTATCGCTTTGTGACCTTTCTTTCCACAGAGAAAACATGTCAGGTTCTCCACCAGCTTATATCTCAGGGTGTCTCTGACATTATGGATTTCCTCTGCTGGTGTAGACACACGTTGTGGCTTACTGGACCCGAACTTCATGTTGTGAGCGTCAAGGTATCTTTGAGCGAAGTCGGCCAGGGCCTTTAGTGACTGGTCTTTTTGCTCTCTGAGGTGGGCGGCCAGGTCCTTAGAACATGCGCTGAAAACTTATTCTTTGATGACGAGGTCGCACAGATCTTGGTACTCTCTGTTTAGGCCAGCCAGCTCTATCCATTTCTCCAGGTAGCTTCTGATTCTCTCAATGAATAGGCCGGGTGTTTCTCCTTCTTCAGGCTTGCAGTTCCGAAATCGTCGCCTGTAACCCTCTTCAGTGAAGTCGTACTGTCTCAACAGGGCGGCTTTCAACTGAGTATAATCTTCGGCTTGTTCTCTTGGCACACGGGTGTAAAATTCAAGCGCTTAGCCAGTTAGAAATGCGCTCAGTTTAATAGGCCAAGTCTCTTGTTTCCAATTGTTGCTATTTGCGAAGCGCTCGAATCGCTCCAAATAAGCGTCCATCTTATCTGAATTTTCAATGAAAGGTGGAAGTTTTGGCGCACGGGCTGTTTGTTCTCTGCTCGCTAATGCTGTTGCTTCATTAGTTCGCTGGCTCTGTGCCTCAATCTCCATCTGCTTTAGATGAATTTCGTGTTGACGTTGCCTCTCCGCCTCTTCTCGCTCCTCTTCTCGTTGTTTCTCTGCTTCTCTTCGCTGTTTCTCTGCTTCTTCTGCTTGGATTTCGAGTCTCCTGATTTCACGTTCTTTGGTTCTTTCTTCTCTTTCCAGTCTCTCCTTTTCTTCTTTCTCTCGTTTCTTTTCTTCTTTCTCTTCTCTCTCCAGTCTCTCCTTTTCTTCTCTCTCTCATCTCTTTTTTTCTTTCTCCTCTCTCTCCTTTACAAACTCGAGGAGTTGAGCTCCTTCGAGTCCACATTCCTTTCCAATTTTCAGGAATGTCTCCAATTCCGATGTCGCCATCTCTGCTTTTCACTGCTGGCTGTTTTCTCCTGCTACCCTTTCCACTGAACCAACTGAAGAGATCTCGTCGGGGTCGCCAAAATGTTACGTGGTGGAGTTGTAGTCGAAGTATGATAAACACACCAGACACACACGCACGTAGAGTTCTTTAAAGTAAACCTCGTTCAGCTGCAATCCGTCACACGTGGATTAAGGATGTAGACAATACTGGAGTAACAGTTCCAACAATATTTAATTCAGCGATGCGATATCCACACAGTAATAAAGACACATAAAAGTATGGTATCCCTATCTATGATAGCTCAAAAAGTACGAGAACATTCACCAAACGAAATAAAGGCTGCTCGATACACGCGCACAGGAAAACAAAAAGTAGCGAAAATGTTGCGATGTCAACTAACCGACGTGACACTTACGAGGCCACCAGACAGTGCGACCTGTCTACAACGTTCCGGACTAAACTTAACAAAACGAAATCGGCTCTACTCACGAACAAAAGAAAAATCTATTAAAAAAACACGTGAATCATAACCGTGATAGCTCAAATAAACATCGGGTCGTTACCTACGAATAACACATGTACGCTCTCACAGGATAACACAACCACAATCGTAACAACAAAGCTATGTCAAAAACGGCTCTAGATCGAGGCAAAGCAAGTTTGCGTCAAGTTTCATTGATGCTGTTCGTATTTATCACACAACTGGCAGTGATTCCATTCAAGTTGCATCCGTGTTGACCGGTCGCCGGCAGATCTACAAGAACGCGCCGATCCACACAAACTGTACGTGGAAAATACGCATCAGCAAGCACAGGTCACAGACGGTATCAGTGCCTGCAGAGCCGGGTAGGTGTTTTTATTATTGGTGTTGCTTAAAATAAAAATTAGCACACTCGTCCGAGCTGTTTTAGTCCATCTTGTCTCATCGCAGCAGGATGGCAGTGCTGCTCAGAGCTTTCTATTGCTGGCTGTGTTCAGTGTCAGAATGAGCTGATAACTTTACTCACAAATAAAATCGATTTGTGATGTGTGTGTGTGTGTGTGTGTGTGTGTGTGTGTGTGTGTGTGTGTGTGTGTGTGTGTGTGTGTGTGTGTGTGTGAAAGAGAGAGGAGATAGGGAGAGAAAGCTTCAATATTAATAAATAACCATGCATGTATGATTTGTATTTCTGGTTGAATGGTCACTGTTCTCATGTCATTGGGCTTCAGAAAACGCTTCAGTATTGCAAGGCAGCTAAACTGTTTGACCTATGTGCCTAATCGACTGAGCTGCAGCGGCATGCCACAAGCCTTGGGAGCAGCAATATCAAAAGGCCCCAAGATCGCATCTGTCCCAATAATAAAACCATGGTATGCTAGTCAGGCCATCTGAGAAGCCGACGAAAAGGCCCATAACATGCCACATCAACACAAGCAAAAAGTACGCATTACCTAAAATAAAATCAAACTGGTAAATTATATTTTATTCTGGAATATGAGTGGTTCACATGCCAGAACACAACACACAGAGAAATAATGGTCATAAATGGCTGATTTACAGTCACACTTACAATTTGATAGCATAGGAATACTAGATATAAAACGCATTTTCATTTTATCTCAATCAGCAAAGAGTGAGAAACAGTCTATCATGTGGCTGTACTACAGCTGCATTAACATATGTTTGGTTTTTGGCTTTTCTTGTCATTTGTGTTGCTTTTAAGCAGCGTAGGTGCTGAAAGTCTGCCCTTTTTCAATATACTTGTGCTTAAAAGATTGACCATTTGGCAACAAAAATGACCCAAAAAGCCAAAAACCAAACATGTTAATGCAGTGTAGAACTGGAACAGGTTGTTTAGTTGTCTCTCCTTTTTTCTCACAAAGTCCACTCCAAATACTTCTTTTTCTGTTGGTTGCGTCTGCACACCTTTAGTTCTTTGCAGCCTTGAGATGGGGTCATTCAGATTTGTCAAATTCTTGATTTGATCTCCTCCTCCAGCAGGTCTATCTTTATCTTCTAGCTTGCTATTTCAGAATTTGCACTCTGCAGCGATGGCCAGGTAGTCTAATGGTGAAATCCCTCAAAGAGAAATTAAAAAAATTATACACAGTATATGAATATGATTAAATTAAAACGTCAAACGTATTTCTAAAGCTGCACTCAATATTTGTCCACAGACCAGGAGACTGAAAAGAGAGCAAATGCCAGGGAATCAACAGGCTTGCTAACATGTGTGTCACAACGAGGTTCATCTCCCACAAGAACTGGATCGCCTTTGCTTGACCAGTTAGTGTCCATATCTTGAGAAACGTGAAGAAAGAACAGAGAACTGACCAGTTCTAATCATTGGGTAGAGGAAAAAAAAACTCAAGAAACTAGCAACATGAAACTTCCACATAGATCTAAATAGATCAAACGTTTCTGACAAATGTCTTGACAGAATCTTTTCACATACTTTTTTGTCAGCTGCAGCCACATTTTATGTAAACGACATGAGGACACTGCAAGAGGAAATATTTAGAAGTACTTCCTGACAGACTCCTGCACAAGCGGTTCATCCACAGTTTCTTTTTCTAGGAGCAACTCAAAGTGTGCGACAGTGGCCAGACAGGCATAATCAAAGTCAAATGCCCACCCGCATCCAGAAATTACACCATACTCGAGGCATGTCAGGTACCAGAATTTTGTGTGAAAGTAGCTGACAACACCAGCGTGGGACTGAAGAAATCATATTTCTGTGCAAGGCCAGCTAAATATCACAGGCTATTGGTTCATCCACAGTTTCTTTTTCTAGGAGCAACTCAAAGTGTGCGACAGTGGCCAGACGGGCATAATCAAAGTCAAATGCCCACCCGCATCCAGAAACTACACCATACTCGAGGCATGTCAGGTACCAGAATTTTGTGTGAAAGTAGCTGACAACACCAGCGTGGGACTGAAGAAATCATATTTCTACCACACGCAGGTGCAAGGCCAGCTAAATATCACAGGCTATTGTTTTTACCCAAAGGGATGTAAATGTATCGCAAATCGCATCAGACATTCCATTCATGGCATCACTGTTTCACACTCTGTCAGCTTTCTACAAAGAAAGCCTTACTTGGAAAGTGAAATGTCACCACAGAGTGTAAGCGAAATGTTAGGTATGCACCTCTGCTTTTATTGTAAGCATATACTTGCCGCATTGTTCTGCTGCCCCACACTTGCCAGCTACAGTGTCAGATGTATGTTGCAAGACTTGATCTTCCTGCGAAGATTTTACAGAATCTGTACTGCCCCCTTTTGTGAACAGTCTGGATTTGTATAAGCAGGTGACTCGTCTGCTGGAATTGAGTAGGGGTGCAACTCACTGGGTTAGCCATCCCCAAAATGCTGAGAAGAAAAATATGCTCATCATAATTAGATCTGATGAAATGTGTTACTGTAGACGTGATGCGTCTACTAGTTGTGCTTGTGGTGATTTGTTACAATGAGTGAGAGTGCAAACTGAAGAAACGTAAGGGCATAAACCTTTGGTTATGTGATTTTTCTGGAGAGTTAAAGACATTTAAAATCACACACACACACACACACACACACACACACACACACACACACACACACACACACACACACACACACACACATGCATCCCAAGTGTGCAGATCAGTGTAGCGGTACTGCTTGATAGCGAGTGCTTGCACATTATTGTAGGCCTACAGTACGATCCGGCCGTGGTAACTCAATCGCTGAATTATGTACCTCTTCCGCAAGTGAATTGTAACCATTTTCAGAACAATCTAGAAAAATGACACTTACCGCATACAAACAGCTCTGCGTTTGCTCTTGTCCTCTAGGAGGGTAGTATCCCGATGTTGAGATGATCAGTGTGCGGTCTACGGCAAGTTCAGTTTTATTCAGGCCATTGCGTTGGTTTTGGGAGGGAAAAAAAGCAAGAAGCTTTTCTTTGATGATTTTAGGGTAGCTTTTGTCCCGATTGCAGGTACCCCAATGGCAATGCCTGACCATTTCAGTGAAATGTATACGCACAAACAGTATCGCACTTCGCCACTGCCTTGCTTAGTTACGGGAAAGCTTGTGGGCCTCAGCAACAGAATCGCGCTGCGGCAATTTCTTTCTATTTTCTGATTGGCTGAAAATGCGCGCACCGGTGATGTCCCAGCCCCAAACCGCTTGCTCTTACCGACTACAAACCGAAACAACACCAAAAACGTTTTTGGTATATTTTTTTTTTCTTCAGCTGCTTGCTCTCACCTACTCTTTTCAACATCTCCCTGGAAAGAATCACGACGGACGCTCTGAAAAATCATGAAGGAACTGTCAGTATTGGAGGCAGAACCGAAGAACTTGCGCTTTGGGGACGACATTGATGGCTTTGCAGGAACAGAGGAGGAGCTAGCTCAGCTGGTGGTAAATCTGGACAGTACAGCCATTGCGTTTGGAATGGAAATCAGCGCAGCGAGAAGACCCAAACTGATGACCAATAACGCCAGTGGTATTGGCACCAAAATCATGGTTGGAGGCTGTTTAGATGGCTTGCATAGGGCTAACATCGAATGGATAGTAGACATAAGTTGTCAGACAGTTTTTTTTTCCAAAACTAGAGTACAGTTACATAATCGAGGGATAGTAGCAAAATCGAGATCGAAAGTTAGTCGCGATATCGAGATGGCCTGGTAATACATCGGCCAAAGCGCGTCCGTCGCCCTTCGTCTGGGGGTTGCCCTTCGTCTGGAGGTTGCCCTTCGTCTGGAGGTCGCCCTTCGTCTGGAGGTCGGCCAGGGGAAGCTGGTGTAGCTGGGCTCACAGCTGGCGATGGAGGCTGGTCGATCACCCTCTCAGGTCGACGAGGTGTTGACTGCATCTGCACCTTGGATGACAGCTGCTGGGCAGTCTCTGGGCATGGTTTAAGGTGGCGTCGGTTGCGGCGAATTTCACCACCATGCTGTGTTCTGAGCAAGTACGAACGCTCGCCACTTTGTTCCACCACTTCTGCTGGCAGCTTCCATCCCTTCTCTCCATCCAATTTCACAAAAACTGGATCGCCTGGATGAAGCGTTGGAAGTGGTTGGACTCCGTGATGACGGTCAAAGTTATTCTTCTGCCTATGTTTAAAAGCATCGTCTCTTTCAGGAAGAGAGTCTCGTGCAGGATGAGAGCATGGCTGCAGTGTCCTAGATAGAGTTGGGAGGGTCGTTCTGATTTTTCTTCCATAGGCCAACTCTGCTGGGCTGGCACCCAACTCCGGAATTGGCGTAGAGCGATACGCCAGCAAAGCAGCAAATACGTCGTCCTGTTGCAAAATTGTCTTTGCTGTTCTTACAGCTCTCTCTGCTGCACCGTTAGCCTGCGGGTAATGCGGGCTTGTCGTCACATGTTGAAAGTTCCACACTCTCGAAAATTCAGCAAATTCATTAGACGTGAACTGAGTTCCATTGTCCGATATCAAAGTCTCTGGCACTCCATGACGTGCAAAAATGTTCTTCAGCTTTGCTATGACTTGTTGCTGGTTATGTTTGGTAAGTGTGCAATTTCAATGTATCTGCTGTAATAATCAAAGCATATCAGGAAGTAGGAGTTCTGGAATTCACAAATGTCCACTGCCATGCATCGAAACGGACCATCTGGCAGATCTGATGGTATCATTGGCTCTTTCCTTTGCGAGGGTTGTTTTTCAGTACAAAACTGGCAGCGACTGATTCTTTCTTCGATTTCTTTGCCGATGTGCGGCCACCACACAGTTTGTTTTGCTCGCTCTCGGCACTTGTTAATTCCCAAATGTCCTTCATGAATTTTATCCATCACTTCTTTCTGTAGCGACTGCGGAATCACTATCCTGTCTCCTTTAATAAGAAGTCCATTGTACTCACTGAGTTCTGCTCTAACAGCATACAAATTTCTTGCTCCGAGCTTCACATCTTCTTTATATTCTGGCCATCCTTTTCTTGTGTAATCTAGAGCTATGGAGAGAGAAATGTCCTTTTCTGTTTCCTGTCTCACCTTTTCCAGATATTTGTCTGACGTAGACCATGATGCTTTCACTGTGTTCACATTAAGTGTAACTTCTTCTTCTGTTTGACTGTGTCTTTTTTCATTACTAGGACTTCTGGACAATGCGTCTGCAACTGCCATCTGCGTGCCTGGCATGTAGACTGCTTGGATGTTGAAGCGAAGAAGTCGCATGAGTAGACGTTGACATCTCAGAGGAGAATCTTGCAAATCTTTGGTATTCAACAGAGGGACAAGAGGTTTATGATCAGTTTGTAGAGTGAATGTTGGTAAGCCGACGACTGAGATAGCGCTCAAAACGTTCACAACTCCAAACAGCTGCGAGTGTTTCTTTCTCAATCTGCGCATATTTCTTTTCTGCTGGTGTCAAGGTTCGGCTGCAATATGCCACTGGTCTTAAAGTACCGTCCTCTTGCTCCTGAAGGAGTACGCCACCTAGCCCATATGAGCTGGCGTCTGCACTGACCACTATAGGCTTAGCTAGATCGAAGAATACCAATGTTGGTGCACTGGTCAAGAGTTCCTTTATTTTTCCAACTGCCTGTTTCTGAGGTGGTCCCCACGACCATGCTGTCTTTTTCTCCAGCAAGACAGACAATGGCTGCATGATCGTCGACAGGTTTGGAAGGTGATGACCAAGGAAATTCACCATCCCCATGAAGCGTCGCAATTCTGCTACATCTGTTGGCTCTGCCATATTGATGATAGCGGCAGCCTTGTCTTGGTCGATATGCACACCGTCTCCGCTGATGACAAACCCGAGGAATTTTATCTGCTTTTTGTAGAATTCACACTTTCCTCGGTTCAGTTTTAGTCCAACATCACGTAGTTTCTGCATTGCTGATTCTAAGTGTTCCTTGTGTGCCTTCTCATTTTCACTGAAGACGATTATGTCGTCGTAGAAGCATGCTGTGTTTGGATGGTCTGAGAGGAAGCCCTCCACAGTTCTCTGAAAGATTTCTGGGGCTGAAGTAATACCCTAAGGCAGTCTACGGTAAACGTAACGTCCAAAAGGCGTAATAAAAGCTGTCAGTTTACTAGACTCCTTGTCCAATGGCAATTGAAAAAATCCAGATGAGGCATCTAACTTGCTAAACACCTTAGCTCCATTCATCTTGTGTAGAATGTCCTCAATTGTGGGTAGCATGTATCTCTCCCTTTTAACAGCCTTGTTCAATTGCTTATAATAATAATAATAATAATAATAATAATAATGAGTACTTGTATAGCGCCTAACCTCAGATTAGAGCTCTAGGCGCTTAACAAAAACTAATGTACAAAAAATAACTAATTACAAAAATGGAATTAACAAAAAGTACAAAAACAAAATACAACGCACTCTGTAAACAAGCTATGAAGTCACCATTCAAAAGTGCTACGCTCATGGACTCATACTGGCATTCACACACACACCCACACACACACTACTTCTATAAATAGATAGAGATGACTTTAACATGACAGGTGTGTGACAAAGTCATTTGTAGCTGACAGAAAACATATGGGTCTTTAGGGCACGCTTGAATGCCTCTCTCGAATCCACGTATCTCAGTTCGCGTGGGAGATCATTCCAAACAACTGGGCTCTGGTATCTGAATGACCTCCCACCAAACGACTTTGTTTTGACAAGAGGGATACGTAAAACTCGAGAGTCGGCAGCAGAGCGCAAATTCTGTCTCAAGGGCGTATACAGCTGGAGAAGAGAGGCAAGGTAGTGTGGGCAGGAACAGGTAATACAACTGTGAGTCATGCATGAAATTTTGTACTGAATCCTAGCCGTTACAGGTAACCAGTGTAGGGCAGACAGATGGGGTGTGATATGATCTGATCTAGGGACTCTAAGAATCAACCTAGCAGCTGAGTTTTGAATTTTCTGGAGTTTGCCAATCAGACACTGGGAACAGCCAGCCAAAAGAGCATTGCAATAGTCTAATTTAGACAAAACAAAAGCGCAGACAAGTACTTTAGTTGCTTCAGGTGTCAGATAGTGGCGGACTGAAGCAATACGTCGCAGTTCAGTATAGGCGGATCTGCAAACGTTGTTCACATGAAGGCGCATGGACAGGCTACTATCAAGTGTGACACCCAGTTTTTTTACATGGGGGGAGAAGGGGACAGTGGCACCACAGATTTGTAATGACGGGGGGAGTGTCAGCGTCTTCGTCAACCTCGGGGAAGCAATTATCATGGCCTCAGTTTTTCCGTCATTCAACTGTAATTTGTTTGAAGTCATCCACATCTTAGTATCCAAGACGCACTCCTGAAGGATCTCGATTGTGTCCATAATCTGATCAGGTGAACATGAGTCATGGAGTTGAGTATCATCTGCAAATGCATGATGTGATATAGAGAAACGGTTAAAGACACTGGCCAGTGGCTGAACATACAGGGTAAAGAGGACTGGTCCAAGAACTGAACCTTGTGGGACGCCAAAGCGCACGGTGGATGGGCTGGATAGTTTATCATTAACAACTATGCACTGAGTTCTGTCAGTCAGATATGATCTAAACCACGATAAAGCAGTTTCATGAATGCCATACACAGAATAGAGACGTTGTAGCAAAATGTCATGGTCAATCGTATCAAAGGCAGCAGATAGGTCTAACAGTGCGAGAACAGATACTTTGCCATCATCAAGAGCCTCGAGGAGGTCATTAAGAATTTTTGCAAGCGCAGTTTCAGTGGAATGACCTGCACGGTAAGCAGACTGATTGGGACTAAGAAGATGATTCAGGTTCAGATGGTCGAGAAGTTGCGACAACACAACCTTCTCAACGATCTTAGAGAGAAAAGGGAGGTTTGAGACAGGGCGGTAATTCTGTAGATTGTTAGGGTCTAGAGAGGGCTTTTTAAGCAAAGGTTTAACAATGGCGGACTTGAAATCCGACGGAAAAATACCAGACCTCAGGGACTCGTTGACAATGTTGGTCATGACTGGAAGCACAACATCAATACACTCGTACAGCAATGTAGTAGGAAGTGGGTCTAAACTACAAGTTTTTTGTGCAGTTCTCTTCAGCACAGCATGAAGTTCCTGATCACTGACAGGTCTGAAGGACGAGAGACACTGACCAGAAAAGGGAACGTCATACTGCGATGGAGACTGTGAAATAAGTCCATCAAGTCTATCACGAATGTTCTGAACTTTTTCATTAAAGAAATTTGAGAACTGATCAGGCAACTCTAATGGTGAGAAAATGGTCGGGAGTGGAGATGGATCCCTTCTAGCAGTCAGTTTGTTGGTTACATTATAAAGCTGCTTGCTGGTGGTGCACGCTGCAATCTTGGCATTGAAGAAAGCTGTCTTCGCCACGAGTACCAGACGAGTTACATATTTCTTAGCAGCGCTGAAAATCTGCTTGTGTACGGTAAGTCCCGTGGACAGCCATAGTCTCTCAGCTTGTCGTCGCTCTCTCTTTGCAGCGAGAAGCTTGCCTCCCACGGCGCTGAACCATGGTGAGGATGTCCGACATGACACTTTACGGCGAGTAGATGGAGCATGCTTGTCAAGTAGTGATCTCAGACCCGAGTTCAACTGTCCCGCAGAGGGATCAGGGTGTTTGCTAAGATATTCATGCAAATCAGCTTTGAAAGCCAGGCGATCAATAGCACGAATGTTTCGTTTTTGCACAAATACAGGCTGAAAGGGTGGCACTGAAACAACTAGATCAGCAATCACGCATAAATGATCAGACTCAAGTGCATATGACACATAAGTAGACTGAACTAAATTATCACTTGGTCGGTGTAGTAGCCAATCAAGAGTGTGACCATGCTTGTGAGTTGGCTGACGAACAGACTGTTCAAGGTCAAAAACACTCAAAAGATCCATTAGTTTCATAGTACTAGAGTTCTGCGGGCAGTCAAAGTAGAAGTTGAAATCTCCCAAAATAGCAAGGTTACCTGGGAGTGAGTTGCTGTATTCAAGTAAATCAGAAAACTGATCAAGGAACACGGCATCAGTCAGCTTGTTTTTGCGGTTAGGAGGGGGCCGGTAGAGAATGAAGAACTGTACTGGCTTGCTTGGTAGCGTAAGTGTTACGTGTGCTAGTTCAAAGGAACAATGTTCGAAGGCAAGTGCAGTGTTACAGGAGAAGTAGGGCACAAGGTCATCTCGAAAAATGATGGCAAGACCGCCACCCCGAGATGGACGTGGGAATGACTTGACGGTGAAGCCAGCAGGGGCAAGTTCGGCACATTTCGCCTCGTCACCACCCGGTTTTAGCCAAGTTTCAGTCAAAAACAAGACATCAATGTCATTGTCATATAAAAAGTTGCTTATTTCAGTTCGTTTCTCTGGAGACGCGACTGAACGTGCATTGAATAGAGCCACTTTCAGTCCATTAGTTTTGTGTGGACGAATGGACGTTGATAAGGGGATATGAATCAAGTTATCTTTACACACCCCTCGTGAATCCACGCTTTGTGTCTCCGATTTCGTTGTCAAGGAAACAACTGCAATTCTCCTACCTTGACAGCGGCGACCAGCCCTATAAGGACGCTTTTTCTTACGTCGCCGAAGGCATGGCAGCGCAGAGGATCTTGAATGTATGCAGAGATCATGTAGCTTCCAGCACAGGGATTGTGAAACAGCATGCACATGATGGTCGAACGCCAGAAGTGCCTCTCTGCTGTAGGATATCCGCACAGAAGATGGAGACAAATTGTCAGCAACTGACAAGTGTGAAGCAGAGTCAATACATGAAGTACTGCAACAGTCAGCGTGCGACACAGTTGTATGTGTATACACGTGCGACACACACTGCGCCTGTAGAGTACACACTAAAGTAGGCCAGTCACTGACAGAGGTCACAGGCCTCCAGTTGAAGTCAAGTGCAGTTGGACCAAAGGGTGCATGAGCACTGTTGAAGACAGGCGCAACCGCTGTAGCCGCATTGCAGAGCAGGGCCTGTGGTAACACGGGTGAACTGGTCTCAACCAGTTCATGGCTGTGCACCGCTATGGCAAACAGTTCCAGAAATACAAATATCCACAGAACTCTCATGTCCGGTGGTAAAACTGCACAAAACGTACACCAAAATGTAGCCCAGGACATCAGCAACACGTTGGTGGTAGAAAATCCAATGTAGCATTCAATAATCCAAATATAGAGACAAGAGATGGGAGAGGGCACACTCAAGCTGCCACAGCGAGTGAACACCAAGCCCCCTGTTATAGTCTGTACACAACCTGATGCCGCCACACTTTTTCTGTATTGGGACGATAGGTGCTGTCCAGTCTGTTGGTTCATGAATTTCTTCGATGATGTTTGCTTCTTCAAGTCTCTTAAGTTCATCTTTCACTTTCTGTAGAAGCGGAATGGGCACACGCCGTGCTGCATGCACTGAGTAAGGAGTATGGCCTTCAGCCAAAGTTATGTGCACTGGATCACATTTCACATGCTTTTCATCTAATTCACCGAAGAGAGGATCCTTTGTACTTGGAATTTGTACTTCATCTAGGCGCTGTAAAAGAGTCAGTTGTGCCACTGCGTCTCTACCTAGTAGATTGTCTGTGTCTGAATTGATAACAAAACAACGAAAGTTGTATAGTTCATCATTTCGATTCACTTGTGCCATAAATTCCCCTTCGTTCTTGATCACTCCTCCTGGTCCTTTTAAGGTCAATTGTGGTCTTAGTTTCAGTTTGTTGTATTGCTTTCTTGTGATTACTGAGACATCTGCTCCGGTATCCAGCTTAAAAAGCGTTTGAGTGCCACAAAAGTCTAAACATACTTTCCAGGGAGGCTCAGAACTGGTATCTTGAATACAACCAAGACTGAAGGTTTCACTGGAATCATTTTCATGCACTACTTCGTTCACAGTGGGACGTGATCTACAGACTACTGCATAATGTCCTCTTTTAGCACATTTCCTACACTGTTTTCCTTTTGCAGGGCATCTTCCTGGTGGATGACTTTTCCCACATGCATCGCAATTCTTATGCTGCGTGTTCTGGGCTGCACCTCCACGTGCACCATTGAATCCAGAGTTCATCTTTCCTCGTCCACCTCGCCCGCGTTTCGAAGTATGTCCTCTAGTGTGATGAAGAGCGTCAACACTGTGTGTTCTCTGATCTTTGATCTGTGTTTTAACCAGTTCATAATGACGTGCTGCATCCACTGCTTGCTTGAGACTGAGCGTTGTTTCTAACTGCAACTTTTGACTTACTTCAGTGTCTAGTAGTCCTATTACTAGTCTGTCCCCGATGCTTTCCTCTTCTTTTGTGCCAAAATCACACGTACTAGCCATGTGATACCTGGATGCCCACAACATGAATTTCGGGCCCGGAAAGCCGCAGCGTGTGTCTACTCCAGCAGAAGAAAAATACGACGTCAGAGATACCCCGAAACAGATGTCGGTGGAGAGCCTGAAATGTTCTTCCTGTGGAATGAAGGGACACAAAGCGATACGTTGTCCTTCAAAGGGTGTTTCCCTAGGGGGCAACACCAGAAGGCCCCAAAAAGACCGCGGGACAGCAGGCAGAAGTGGTACACGTCTCAATAGAGAGCCGCCGCTGTACTGGCCAATGACGTGACCTCATCTGGTGACTTTGAGTCTGGAGAAAGGTGGGCGACACCGGAGGAGATCAAATCTTTCAGAAGGAGTGAACGCATTCCAGTTGGCGATGGGGCTAAATCCTTACCAGTTTCCAATATAGCGCTGCCTGAGAGTGAAGTGCCCAACATGGGTGGTGTCAGGATTTGTGGGCAATACATCAGTGAGGGTGCTGAGAGACACCGGTTATAGCGGCGTCATCGTGAGAGAGGACCTAGTAGCGGAAGACCAGAAGCTACAGGAGTGGACAACCCTCATCCTGGCTGGATGGAACTGTGAGAATTATCCCCCTTGCCAAGGTCAGTGTCAATACCCCGTACCTGACAGGAGACGTGAAGGTGTTATGCGTGAAGACCCCAGTCTACGACCTTATCATCGGAAACGTTGACGGTGCCAGAAACGCAGAGGATCCAGATGCGGAATGGAAACCTGAAACTCGTGCCGTTACCACGAGAAGTCAAACAAAGAAGAGTCACCAGACGACGCCTCTAAAAGTAGCTGACAACACAGAAACAGCCGCGGTGAATAGGGACAAGCTGGTGGAACTACAGAGAACCGACCCTACGCTTGACAAACTCCGTCAGACCGAGCCCGTGACACGAAGAGGGAAGGAGATAACCTTCGAGACCAGAAAGGACATCCTGTATCGGGTATCCTGTACCAGCTATGGAGACAAGTGGTGGTTCCTGAACCCCGTAGGATGCAGGTGATGAAACTGGCCCATGATTTCATTTTGGGAGGACACCTGGGAATCAGCAAGACCCTCGACAGGATCCGAGCAGTCCTCTACTGGCCTGATATGGGGGGCGACGTCATCCGATTCTGCATATCGTGCGACATATGCCAGAAGAAATCTCCAAGGGAACGGTGATTTTACTGAAGAGGGTTACAGACTACGATTCCGGAATTGCAAGCCTGAAGAAGGAGAAACACCCGGCCTATTCATTGAGAGAATAAGGACCTACCTGAAAACATGGATAGAGCTGGCTGGTTTAAAGAAGGAGTACCAGGACATGTGTGACCTCATCATCAAAGAACAAGTTCTCAACGCCTGGCCGCCCACCTTAGGGAACAAAAGGACCAGTCCCTGAAAGCCCAGAGAGAGAACAATAGAGACCCGTAAGACAATGAATTCAATAGAGCCGCATCAGTCATTAATTTACGCCATTTTTAATATCAAAATTTTGACCCCAATTTTACCCCCATTAATTCTGAATCAACCCTTTGATTTTAAAAAAGTGATGAGTATGACTGATGCGGCCTTATTGATCTGATTATCTTACGGGTCTCTATTGTTCTCTCTCTATAACTATTGTCTCTGTCAATACCCAATCATTTACCTGATCAAGTGATGCCAAGTGAAACTTAATACTTATTAACAAGTTGCAACTAACTTTTAGGAACCTGCAGAGGTAACCTTTAAGTGTGTTGCCATAAGAACTTATTAATTACTTACCATAAGTTCTTACAAGTACTTACCCTAAGTTCTTACAAGTACTTACCCTAAGTTCTTACAACAACTTGACTCAAGTCCCAAGACACTGAGACAGTTTTATCAAGATACATGGACAATAAAAAAACTTTTTTTTCTCAGTAGTACTCTGGTGGTGGTGCAGATGGGACTAAATAATCAGGCACAAGTGGTGTAAATGACGTGTCATCTCTCTGCGAAGCATATGACAAAAATATTGATTGATTACCAAATCTGATTTTTATTTGTTTAAAAGATTGTGTAGTTTTTCTGTGGTTTCCTGTACCCCTATCTTTTTTCCCTCTGCTAAAAAACTAGCCTTTAGTTCTTCAACATTCACGGGTGATTGACTACGCATTTTATTCTGTATTTCTGACTTCTGTTTTTTGTAATTATTTAAATCATCCTGGACCCGCTTAAATTCTTCGTCATCAATAAAATTATCGTTTAATGCCTTACTGATAATAAGTTTCATACTGCTCAGCTTTGCACCAGCAAGCGTACTCAATGCTTCATGTTTCTGTAATTTCGTGTGAAACCTCTTGTTCAAGGCTTCCAAACCAAAACAAGCCAGGCATGTAGCAACGCTAACAGCCTCAACTGCTATTCCAGCCAAACTCCCAATTCCTGTGGCGAACAGAACGATACCCCCTACAGAACATGAAGCTGAAACTGCACCAATAGCCATAGAAGTGTTTTGAACAGAATTAAATACTGACTTATACCTCCTTTTGCACCGTGAGTACTTAGCCTCCTCACTCTCCAAATATTTCAAAGCTTCTGTAATATTATTTAATCTGAATGCATCTGCCTGTAATGTTTTATCTGATGCAATTGGCATATGTGGATCAGGCGCAAGCGTTGTTTTAGTCATCACATTTGTTTCAGTTGGATCAAGCGTTGGTAGTTGCGGATAGAAGTTTACCATTTTTTTTATTGACAAATATTTTTTTTTATTTAATCAGCAATTACATTTTGCAACTCTTCAAAAGTATACAATTTGCTGGCATAATAAAATGCAACAAGATCAATGTGTTCAAGGTTTATGTAAGTTAGACGAACAAAAGTTGTTTTGTCGACCACCACCTTGACAGCTGGAACACTGCTCGAAACATTAATAACATCAACATTTTTTGTAATAGCAATAAAGACCTTTGTTGATTCTGTTACTGTTTCATCCCATGTAAGTTTAATCCCCTGCGCAATATTTGCCTCTTTTGCAGAAGCTACAGATTTCATGATAATTTCAAATACTATTGTCGCTTCTCTAGCCACGACTAAGCTTGCTGGCATAAACACAACAGAAGTATCTGATCTACCCTTTCTAGTTGTAAGAAGATACCGCCGTCTCTCATAATTTTCAACTTTCAGTTTTTCTCTGCTATTGTTGTCTGGGGCAAAACTTGGAACAAGACTTACAATAAGCGGCCCCGAGTTAACAACCTTCCTAAACACTAAGGCACCTTCGTCATCAGTGTATACATAAGGACTAATAAATTCCAACTTTATGTCCCAGTCAATTGTGGGTGGTGGAACAGGTACAGGTGAAACCACCCACTTATTTCCCACATGTATTAAGTTGTAGGGCGAATTATTTACAGGTGGAGTAGGTACAGTAACATCACGTAGCTGACCAAGTTTAGGAATCTGTTTTTCACCGTCTTTCATGTCAACAATTACTTTCCTCTTGTACATACCAGTTGAATCAAGTTCAAAACCATATATTTCTCCAACATCCCCCTCCTTCTCAAAATCCTGTACGTCTGCCAAATCTTTCAATTCTGTTACTGGACATGCAACTGGTATGATTCTCAACTTTGGACCACCACTCATTTTTTATAAACAAAAATAAAATTATTTAATTTCCAACACAACACTAAAATCATGCATAAGAACTGGTTTGTCATCTTGATTAGTTACAGATATACTCAGTGACTCAAAGAAACTAAAACCTAATTTCTTAAACTGCAAATTAGGAAATCTAACAACTACACTTTCACAATACGGAGCAGTTCCAGTTGGTAAGCATCTCAACAAAGTTGAAGGCTTTCCATTGTGAACATTCTCAGATGTGTTTAGTTCTTTCAAATAAACATTTAGCACTGTGTGTACTGACAAATTGACAGGGCTTTTTCCAGTTATTTTAAGTTTTTTTGTCTTCATTGTTATAATACCAGACATAGCTTCATCTAAATCATCTGATCTCCACCAATCTTCGTCAATATAAAATCCAAGTAAATATGCAAATCTATCTGAAATTTTTAACCAATCTTGTTTCAGAAATTCTAATGTAACAAGTAGGTTAGCTGGATTTAAAGTTGTTTTAATTTTAAATTTACTTTGAAACCATTCAGCTATAGTACAAAAGTCATAATACCCAGGTGGTATAGCTTCAGTCTTACCATCAAAAATTACTTTATTATATATATTATCTTCTACATTAAACCATTTTACTGTGTAGAACATTTCATGGATAGCTGCAGCTTTGCTACCATCACGATTATCAATCCCATTAGTTAACCACACTGGTTTGCTTGTGTCAAGATTTGTTAAGGTAATAAACATTTTTATTATCTCATATAAAAAAGGATGGAATTTAAATCACCAACCATCACCACTACAAACGCATTTCAATTTAATGTGGATGCCAAATACAATGTCGCACCTACTTATGAACAGAAAATAATTCAACTAAATCAACTCGACATAGCTGTAAGCGTACAAGATCTATTTCAAGTCAAAGTACCAAATCCATTTGACCATTACCTAAACCCTCCAATAACAGATGACTCAACTGCAAGAAAGTGGTCCTCAAGTCCACTACAGATGTTTCAAAACCAACTCAACTTTGCCATACTATGTTCAACTACAGGCTGTGGTGTTTCATTTACAGACCACTTGAATCACTCAAACAAACTGATTAGATCTGTGTATCGTTTCCATGTTTATTACCAGCTTAGACGTATACTGTCAGAACTTCATACACCACTGCCCACTGAATCTAGTTTCAACAGGTATAACAACCCCATGGATATGAAAGCATTTGAACGCATCTGTAATGAATTTAACATTAACCCTGGCACTAAGTATGACTTTACACAAAAACTTGATGATCACAAAGGCATGGGTACATTGTATTACGCTTTGAGTCACAGACAATACCCTCAAGATTATTACCCTGGTTACACTTCATTCTCATCAAAATCACAAGTCTGGATAGGATCAATAGAGCAGAAGCAGTCTAACGCCTGGACCACATTTGTCTTAGATAAATCTGACGGGTTTACTCAAGCAGGAGTCGAGCGCGTCAATGAGTCTATCAGAACATATGTCTGGTGTATACTAGGAGCACAATCACTAACAAAATCAAACATTTTGAATGGAAGTGGTAAATTTGAAGCACAAAAACAGTTTCTTGCAAATCTTGAAGATTCAATTAACTCAACAGTTGATCTCCCATCTAGCATACAGCGCTACCAAAACGTACTCAGATATGCCAGATCGAAAGTTGACTTTGTAGTTGGCACTGGGTTATACATGTTACCATCTGATCTTCAACTCCAAATGGGTACAATAACAAATTATAATAATGAAATCATTGTTGCAGGTGTTGGTCAGAAATTAGGACTCAATCAATCTGTAAACTTGGGGGCCACAACCACACATGTACAGCCGTTAAAATCATTACAGACGGTAACACCTCCAGCCCCGGCCCCGGCCCCAGCCCCATCACCGGCACCCATACAACCAGTACAGTCAACACCAACCCCTGACACACATGAGTCAGAACGAACTGCATTAGTAATTGGATTAACAGGACTAGGAGTATTACTTCTTTATCTGTTTCATTAAATAACCCACCATCAACCCTCCTACTGTAACCAAAAAGACCCACACATGTTCTGCCATAAACCCTACTGCCTTTGCTGCAGTAGTAATCAACCAACTGACAACAGTGCCTATAATGCCAGGCAAAGCGTCCACTGCTTTCACAGCCAATTTTTTAAGCAAGTCTGATATGTGAGACAACTGTTTTTTTACCCACGACTGTAAGTCTTTTGGGTCTGTTGGAGTCGGGGGGCCCGGGGTTGGTGGTGCACCCCCACTAACCCCAGCACCGGAGACAGCCAGCACTACAGTACTGATAATAAACCCAAGAGCTGTAATTAAACTAGCAATTGTGATACCCTGTTCTCTGAAAAGTGTTTTAAGTCTCTCAGCCAGAGTAGTGTCTTCGTGAAGTATTTTCTGAATAGTTTCTCTAATTCTGTTGACCTGTGATTTCAGTTTTTGTCTTCCAATACTAATCACTTCTAACCGTCCTGATCTTTCTATCTGCAAATCATTTAATCTGTGCTGTATTCTCTCTTTCATTTCTGTGTCAAGATTTCCATTGTCTGCTGTAGCCAGTTTCTCTTTTTCACGTTCTATGTGTTTATCAAGCTCACCTAGTTTGGCAACATTGTTTACCATCTCACCTCTTATTGTCTGCAGTGATTTATCCAATCCCATAATCTCCCTCATTGACAAAGGTGGGTCGTTTATTGTTTTCATAGCGTCATTTAATTGCCCTTCAGTAAATGAAGTTTCTTGTATCACTGTGTTTGCTATTTCTGGTAGGCTTGTTACTGGTGCCATTTCAATCTCTTGCCCTGTTGGCAACTTTGTTTGCGTGTCGTGAAGAACACTAGCCAGTCTTGGCGTGACAGGAGACCCTCCAATTCCAAGTTGACGCAAGGCACCAACACCACCTTCATTTTTTTATTGTACTTAAAGCCCTAAACCTACTAGGGTCTTTTTTGTTAGTCAATAGTACTTTTCCTTTGTCAACAGTATTTAAATATAAATGACCCTTGCCATCAAGTTCAAACTGATTAGGGTCTACGTTGTCTGGGCAGCCACCAACATGATCATAAAATGAGTTCACTTTGGTTTCTAAAAGTTCATGACGTAAACTGTAAATATTTCTTGTACCAGTCATATCTGTCATATCTGCCATATCTGTTGTATTACCAAAATCATTCATGTCATCCATTTCAAATTCTTCATGATTAAATCCTCCCGCTGCCATTGTTTTATTAATTTATTATTTTTTATTGTGCATAATAAAAATGACACAGTCTTACGGATCAAAGTTAGACCCATACAGAAAACTACGTGAGCCTCTGGGTGTTAAGGGCATAAGACAATCAATCGTCATCACGAACAATCCAAGTACAATAGACCAGAATCAAACACTTACAGTCAAGTTTCCAAACCTAGGTCCCAGTGACGTTATTGTTCCTGGCACTGCACGCCTAGCATTTAATATTGAACTATCATCAGACGCAGATGTGAACAGAACACTGGTTGACAATCTTGGCAGAGCAATTGTTAGAACTATTAAAGTAAAACTTGAAGGACAGGAAGTGTTTAGTCTTGACGACTCAGATGTGTTCTACTGTTACAAGGATCTTTGGCTCACAAGAGAAGAACGAGAAGACCGTGTTTACCAAGGCATACAGTCAGATAATGTTGGTAAACTTCGAATCAATGCCGGAGACAAAACAACTACTGGGGTACCAAAGGAAGTTATTATAGCAGAAACATATGGAACCAGATTCTACATTCCACTTGAGTTTGAAATCCTAACAGCTCATTTGCCTTATTATCAAGGGGCACTGAATGACCGTCTGAGCTTTGAACTAACTTTCAATGACTACTCCAAAGTTATAAAATCATCTGCCACAGATGCAACATATAAGATCTCTAACATTTCCTTGGAATATGAAATTGTCACACATATTGAACTAGCCAGACTCATACAAAATCAGTACCAGTCAAGACTTCCAATTTATTATGACCGTGTGATTAGACATAGTTTAATACCCAAAGACAAGAGTGACCCAATGTGGAACATAAACTTAAACACACCAGCTAGGTCACTGAAAGGTATTCTTATGTTGTTTGTTGAACCGGTGAGTCCATACAAAAGAGATTCAGAAAAATTCTACAATCCTAAGATTACACATTTGTCCTGTACAATTGAAGGCCGCCCTAATCAAGTGTACGCGTCTGGAATGTTACCTTATCAACACTACGATGAGATCACAAAGTATTTTGCGGGTGGAAGGATTAGAGATAAACCTGCAAACATTGCGTGCAAAGATCTACATCTGTATGATGTTAGGATCGGACAATACCTTACAAACAAGTATGCACTGTGGCTAGACCTTCGTAGTACAGATGACGATTATCTTCATGGGTCAGGACGAACTGTCGAGAACGGTAGTGATGGGATTACAATTCAGATACAAAAGAAGGTTGAAACTGCTGCAGCCATAAACATATATTTGTACCTGATATATGACGCACAACTCAATATACAAGACAGTAGACTAAGTGGACACATATATTAAAATTATATTGTGTATTAAAATGAACCGGGGCTTAATGACACTCAACCCCCACTGTGGATTGTTTTGTGGTGCAACAGGGTGTGGTAAAACTGAATTTGTACTTAACCTCTTACAAACAAGATACATACACCACTTTGAAAACATTGTAATATTTTGTCCTACAATCAAACACAACAAAGCTTATCACAACCGTTTATTTATTTGGACTGACAGCAACATATACTTAGTCGACCCTGAGAAAAAACTGAATGACTACCTACAATATTTTTACAAGCAATTTGAAGGACAGCCAACATTGTTCATTGTTGATGACTGTTCTGCAGAGAAGGATATTGTTAAGAAGAGAAACACTCTAGCAGAACTTGCTTTCAGTGGCAGACACGCAAATGTAAGTGTATGGATTCTCACTCAGAAATATAATGCTGTACTGAAAGATTTTCGAGAACAGTTAAAGTTTATCTGTTTGTTTTACTGTAAAGACCGTGACAGCTTTGAAGACTGTCTCAGAGAGAATGATGTCATCCCAAATAAACATGAACGTGATGATGTGTAAAATAAACTGAAATCAACTAAGCATCTAAAGCTCATTTTAAAGACAGATCAGCCCACAGGGTATGGGTTAGTAAATTAATTTTTGTTTTTTAAAAATAACAATATAAATGAACCCTGATGAAATCCTTCTATTGAATGATATCAATGCTGTAGAGAACAAAGACTTAGACTCTAAGAAACAGCGTCTTTTGTCTGTAATTGTCTCAGGCAAATCAAAGACTTATCTCGGGAAACAATACACAACAGAGGATATTGAATCTCTTACCTCTGACGAACTAATCAAGCTTCATTCAAAATATGAAAACCACATCGCTTCACTAATGACTCGTGATTTGAGTCGATCTCTAGTATGCCTATACACAAAAGCAGTGAGTCACTTTCTACCTGTGGATAGTGACAGTCTTTCACACGACCTTGAAAGCAATCCTATTGTTTCAAGTTCAATTGGCAAATTAGCATGTGTCATGTTTTACAAGTTCGGAAATTACCTTGCACCTGTCGTAACCCTTCTTGTTACTGGGAGTCATATTGATTTTTCGAAAATAAATTTTACTGCAGAAGAAAATGGACGAAACCCAGACGACTCCACAACCGAACCCCAGTCCAGTTTTGACACAGGTTCAAACTGTGATGAAGACTAAAAGTCCAGGCAGGGTTGAGGCTGGAAAAAGATTAGCTGAATATAATAGGCAAAAAAAATTACAGCTTAAGGCACAAACAGAAAAGACTCATGTGACTGACCAGGCGTCAGGATCGTCAGGACCGTCACTACCGTCAGGACTGACACCGACAGGACACCTTCATCAAAGTGAGAGACAAACAACTAAGTCTGACCCTGAAACAACAAAATATATAGTTGCCGGATTTGTTGTCGGATTTGGTTACGTAGGTTATCAATTATACAAAAAATACAAACCACAGACTCGTACAGTGACCAAAAAATCAGACACTCCAAAAACAAAACCAGAAGTCGCTACATTACCAGTAACATCCAAAGCCGTTGACCCATTTTATATGCAGTAAATAAAAATATTATTTTAATTTTTCTTGCCTTAGAAATGAAAGACTCAAAAAATTTAATGAACCTTGTCTATCACTCTGCCGTAATCAGCGGACTAGCAGTAGCTTATTCTATGCTGGGGAAAAGTCTACTCAAAATGAAATCAGCAGACCTCAGTAGACTCGATTTCGAAGACAGTGCTAAGCTAATTGTAGTTGTTACAGCGTCGATTGCGACAAAAGACTTTCTTGTCAAGCAGGGAATTATTCCTGAAAATGTTTCTATGTAAATAAAAATAATATGGCGACGATAGCTATTATGATAGGAGGTGCTATGGTTAACGCATTGGCTTTCAGCGGCTCAAACTATCTCTTTTCAAAAATGGGTAGAGAAGAATCTGCTCTGGAGATGAGACGACACAATGAGGCGTCAGAAAAATTAGCACAAGCCCAGCAGGATTATGAAAAGAATAGAATTGAAAAACATGATTTCATCAATGAAAAATTGAGGCTTGAAAGTCACGCACAACATACGTTTTCAAATACAGACGAAGCAATCAGGGAATATTTTCTTGTCACAGGTGAAGACATGTCTATCCCGAAACCGAAACTAAGTGACTATTACAAACCAAGCACACAACAAAGAAACGGGGAGATAATCTTTGTTCTAGTGGGAATGACATTTGTTTATTTTACAGGAGTTTTCATTGCTAGAAAAAATGGCAGCCGAAAATAAACTATCAAAAATATATTACTCTCCATCAGGCTATTGGAAAGGACAAACAGCTATTGAAAAATTACATGCCGCTGTGGGCGGAGATATAACACTCAATCAAGTCAAGCAATGGTTACAGAGACAAGCAATTTGGCAGATATATCTCCCTGCTCCAAGAAAGATAACGAGACCCCATTTTGAAAACACTACCCCAAATGACACACACCAAATGGACCTTTTGTTCTTACCACATGACACAATAAGAAAGAAACGATACAAGTATGCACTGACTGTTGTAGACATTGCTTCAAGGTATAAAGACGCTGAACCCATATCTGACAAAACAGCCAGTACAGTTGCTACAGCATTATCAAAGATATATAGTCGAGGCCCTTTAAGATACCCCAGACTTGTACAAGTTGATGATGGATCTGAATTCAAAGGTGCTGTTAATCAGTTATTTGCTAAGCATGGTGTACTGGTCAGACGAGGCATTCCAGGTGTGCACAGATCACAGGCAATTGTAGAGAACTTTAACAAACAGTTGTCAGAGAGACTTTTCAGTTACCAGTATTCTAAGGAACTCATGCATGACACCCGGAACACTGAGTGGGTTAAGAGATTACCACATGTGATAAAAGCAATGAACGATGAAGGACATCCTAAGCCTGCTGATGCTATTAAATTGAAATCAATTACAGAGCCAAAAACAATGTCAACCCAGGCACCGCTTGCACCAGACACAAGCTTGTTTACTAAACAGGTGAGATATTTATATCAACCCGGAGAGGCCGAGAACGACGTAAAGCGCAGGGCAACAGACCCTATCTGGTCAACGTCTGTACACAATATAAAAAAAATAGTCCCCGGTCCAGACGCAACAATATATTATCTGTATGACCCTGCACCCCAGAGGGCATTTGTCAGAGAAGAATTACAGATTATTCCCCCAGACACCGTTACTCATTTCAGTAACTAAGTCATCAATTAATTCATCAACCAGTTCATCACAAATGTCTTCAGATAACTTGAGCCTGTAATGACCTGGTGCATAAGCTTTTTCCTTAGTGTGAAACACTCTTTTCGTGTCTCCAACTGCCAGTGATTTCTTATGTGTTTGGATCATTTCAAGATTATGTTTATTTGATCTCAGTGACTTGTTTGGATAATCAGGCATCAATGCACCATCTAACACTTGCTTGTAATGTTCATGACGTATGTCTTTATTTTTTATTGCTGTTTTCTTGATACCTTTGGCTTTCGACTGACTACCTTTCTGGTGCAGTATAGAATACATTTTTGATCTCAGTCCAACATACTCAACTATTGGCACACCATTTAGTTCATCCTTAAACTTTCCAGGCACTTTCTTGTTTTGTGTGCTAAACAGTGGATGATCTTTAGGATAGTCAGACGTGTCATACATGTGTAACTCTGTTTTCATGTCTTCGTAAAAGTCTTCAGTACACACATCAATGATCATAGAGTCAGTGTCAGTGTATAACAGACGGCAGTCAGGATACTTTGGTTTGAAGTAATCATAATAAAATTCAAGCATCAACAGTTTTGATAACTCAAGAATTGCCATACCAATGAATACTGGCTTGTCCAGTTTAACAATCTTTTTTTTGAGTGACACTGCATACAATGATGAATGAAACTCTTTGTACCCTGTGTACTGTGGCTTACCTGTAAGTTTAATTGCGCCCAATTCAGTTGTAACAAGTCTCACATCTTTTCTGTGATGAGGATTTTCCATTGTCTTGCCAAAACAGGCATTGTTCATAAGCTTAAAGAAGTCTTTGTCAAATGCAGTGTTGCCGTCTCTGGCACGGAGGGTTGTGTTCTTCATTATGTAATCTTTCATGAAAGCACTCTGATCAAATTGAATTCCTCTGTGAACTTTCTTTAGTACTAACCCGTGTCTGATGTAAAACTGCAACAAGCGGTAGTGACAAACATAATTGAATTTGTCATTTAGATTTGGTACAAGTTTAGTGTCTTCTTTTTTTCCGGTCATACTCATTTTCTCAACAGCTAATGGATAATCATTATGGTAATCGTGTAGGTGGTGTGGGTACTCTAGGTCTACTTCAAAAATCCAACCCTTTGTGTCGTTTCGGTCAAGATTCATAATATTGTTTGTTAACCCTGACTCTGTTACATCATACTGTGACAAATCATGCAGACAAAAGTTTTTCAAGGGCAATAACTCACACATCGCCCAGCCATAAAGGTTATTAGCGTCCAAGTACGTAATGAATGACCTTGACCCCGGGCTTGAGGGGTCAAAGGCGTCCAGATATTTATTGTTGGCTCTGGCATAATTGTTCGCTGCAATACTAATCCCTCCCCTCAATCCACGTTCCACCATTTCACCCATCGTACGATCAGACAACAGGTCTATAGATATCTTACTGGATTTTAAAAATGCATCCCATGTCATGCCAGGACTAGTTATGTAACAAGCAGGGTCAAGCTTGTAGTGAAACAAACCCTTTTCACGGTAACTTTCAAATACGTCTGCTAGCAAACAAACGTCTGCTTTCAAGTACTGGTCATGATAGTCACCAATTGTCTGACATCCTAATTTACCCCATGCATCAAGTGCGTGTTGATATTCAGAGTCAGAAATACCTTTGCCAGTTAGTGTGGAATAAAATTTCTCTTTTGGTGGCAGTCTTGTTTCCTCAAACACAACCCAGTGATCAATGTACTCATACGGATAGACACCTTTCTTGATCAAGTCTGGTTCAAAATATTTACTCGTTATTGGATACTCAGTCAGTCCTTCTGCCAAACTAGCAAGACCTAAAGACAAATGTTGCATGGAGTCATAAAATGCTAATTTATCTAACCTAAAAGTCAAGTATTTTTCAGTTGTCTGGGCAATACAACTAATGTTTTTGTACGACTCATCTACAGCCTGCATGATAATGTGTGAATCATACCCTTTCAGATTGTGGAAAAAGATTGGTAACTTATATGTCTTAGGATCTGTTTTTAATTTCAAGTTACAATCACCATGTGCAGCTCCTCTGTAACGCCCAGTTATGTGATCGTGGTCACGAACTTTATCACCCTGGAGGGGTTGTTCACAAATCCAACACGTCTCAGCTGTATCAAATTTCAGTTTGTCTTCTTCTGTCATCACCAAAGGCATCTGGCATGTTGTGAGATATTGTACTACCTTACTATACAGGTGTCTCATTTCTGTTAAAAACAAACATGCTGCATTTTCACCCCTGTAGATAACAGGCTCTGAATGCAAACCGTCTGACCTAACAATAATGTATCCAAAAGAACACACCACTTGGTCACTCAACTTTATAGTCTTCGGTAATGACTCTGGAACAGGACCCTCATATGGTACAACCAATGATTCAAAATCAGCATACACTACAAACGGCAACTTTTGCTGATTCCCATAGTTCTTAAAATACACTTGACTACCAGGATCTGGGTACTTAAGTACAGTTTGTATGTCATCAGCTGACCTGCAGTGTAAAACGTGTTTGTGCGCTACGTTTATGGAGGAAAATCTTTGTAAACATCTTTTACACACTTCCTGTTTCCCATTGTGTTTTGTTGTGTGTCCATGAATTAGACGTGACATATTTCTGATAATTGTGTAGTGAAAGTTATCATTATCACCGGTAGGGCCGATTAGCAACATGTCAACATGCTTATCTTCTGACTGACCATAGGTTGGTGCCAGTGGAGATACTCTAATTGGCTGTAGCTTGTTCTCAGACTGATTATCCCACACATACACATTTACAGATATACCAGGATTTAGTTTTTCAAACAAGTCTATGTCCTCTATTTTAACAGGGAACTCAATGCCACTAAAAACGAGTTCATTTACAAATTTGGTGTAGTTAGATACACGTTCAGGTTTTGCTTTCACAAAGTGTAGTTTAGCAAGCACACACCACATGAAACAATAGTTGTCATTGTTCTGAATATTAACAATAGCTTTTTTGTTTGCAACCTCTGTTGGCAGTGGCAACCATGCTTTACCTAATATAGGATGATACCTTGACTGCTTTAGTTGCAGTTCATGTACATGTCCTTCGTGCCAACCAGACCCCTTCATTTTTGCACTGTCGATTGCCTGGAGGAAGTCAGGTAGTAGTCTGTCTCTAAACACGTTCTCCACCTCCGGTTCTCTTCTTGTGTTAACTGTGTGTTGTCTTGTTGATATATACGATACAATCACTTCACCGTCTACTCTAGTAAATTCTATTTTAGCAACAATCTGAATCTTCACACTGCCTGTGAGAAGATTTTGCTGTATGACAGAAAAAGAGTTTTCTATTGATTGATAGACATTATTAGTATTGGATATGGGTAAGTTTGTTGTGTGAAACACGTTTCTTAAACCAGATGAGCCAGGGCTTTGAGCATTGTCCGTCATTTTTATTTGTCCGACAAAATAATAAAATAAAAAAAATTACTGCTGTCACACCATATGTAATACTGTATTATCTGTAGTTATGATAAACAAGACAACTACTTTTCTGGTGTTTGTCCTGCAGGTGCAAAATTACTTTATTGAACGTAACACTTTCAATGTAACAATGTAGTTTTCTTAATTGATTAAATATGTCATTACACAGTACCTCAAACCAACGCAAGTGACCACTGTTAGCATTATAAACTTTAAAAGCATTTGTCTTAAGATCAACAGTCTCATAATCATAACCTGGTAATCCATCTGAATATTCCAGAGTAACATTATATGTCGTGTATATCCTTATTGACGGTGTTGAGAGTTTAAAGCTGGGTCCAAACACACGTGTTTTTAAGTCAGTAAAGTGCATAACATCTTTGAAGCATTCTGTAACATCAAACACTTGGGTTTGTCTGTCTGTCATTTTTATTAGACAAACAAAAGAATAATTGTTATAAAGCAAAATCATGTTTTCTAGGAAATTACACTGAATAGTAATTTTATACGTTTGCACCAATCAGCTATGTTGTCAGTAACGTTTTACATTTACACTGTGTTACTGCTTCTATGTAAGCTAAATGGATTTAGATTCAAACCACAGACACACTCACTCAGGTATAAAACTCTATGTATTTCCTAGTCAATGACATAAGGGGCATAAACACTTGAAAGATTTAACCACTGTACAGAGTTGTCTCCCATAGACTATATGTTGCATACCCAAGTTGGTAGACAACTGCGTCACTGATTTGTGAGTGAGTATTCATTGAGGATATCCTGTTTATGTGTAGCAAGGATAATGATTTCAGGTATGTTCATTTTGTAGTCTTAGCTCAGTGACATGTCTATTTATGTGTGTGTGTGTGTGTGTGTGTGTGTGTGTGTGTGTGTGTGTGTGTGTGTGTGTGTGTGTGTCATTGGATTATGCAGAGATTCAAAAATCTTTACAGTTGACTCAAACCCGATTAAAAACAGTGGCTCTTGAGAATCTCGCCATGCTCATAAGAATCTGTGATCGAGTGGGCTACATGTGAGAACATGTTCTGTGTGTTTGTGTATACATGTTCTGTGTGTTTGTGTGTGTGTGTGTGTGTGTGTGTGTGTCAGTGCGTGTGTCAGTGCGTGTGTTTGTCTGTGTGTCAGTGTGTGTGTGTGTGTGTGTGTGAGAGAGAGAGAGAGAGAGAGAGAGAGAGAGAGAGAGAGAGAGAGAGAGAGAGAGAGAGAGAGAGACCACCGTTTGATTTCACAAACCAGACATGAGTCCATAACCACTTGTACAAAATCACCCCTTCTTTCAAATTATGATGTCCCCCTGTTGATTATCTAGCATTTTAAAAGGCTGTATTTATGAAAAGGCCTTTGACGGCTTGTGCCCGAATTGAAAAGAAATGGAATGCCGCCGCTATTGAAAAGCGCGGTGTGAGGGTAACACAAAAGGCGATCAACCGTGACACTAGCCGGCAGCTCAGGCTTACGGTACAATTATACTGACATCAGTGTCTGTAAGTGTGTGTGTTCATGTATGCATGTGTGTTTGTGTGTGTGTTCATGTATGCATGTGTGTTTGTGTGTGTGTTCATGTTTGCATGAGTGTCTGTAAGTGTGTGTGTTCATGTATGCATGTGTGTTTGTGTGTGTGTTCATGTTTGCATGTGTGTTTGTGTGTGTGTTCATGTTTGCATGTGTGTTTGTGTGTGTGTGTAATAGCACACACATCTATACTGAATTTAAAATCAGGCCTCTCTCTGTTTAAAGTGGCTATGTGACATGTATTTATGGTAAAATGAGTCATTCATGTTACCTACAGACGGTACCAAGGGTAACAACACAAACATTAGTAAGCAGACGGCAGGCCCATTCAGCCAAACAAAAGAGCGACGACATTATCGCTTGAACATTATGTCGAAATTTTTATTCATAAATCTTGGGAGGGTCCATAAGTTGGGCAGAGCATTCGAAACTGAAATGCTAATCTGTCAAAAGCATGTCGCCAAGTTTCAAAACTTACTCATAATGAGGGTGCCGAGAGTACAGCTGACTGAAACGTTTTACAACGGAAGTCAAGCCTGGAGTCTTGGGGGCTCTTGAGGATCTGTTGTTTATGTACTCAGACAGGTGTCTGTTTAAAGCAGTGAGTAATGTGTCTATTTTCAGCTTGAAAACGTAGTTACATATACACCACCCACGGGCGCGTGAGCTCGAGTCAGGCATCAGTTATGCACCCAAAAGAAATATCTTACAATCTGTGTGTGTGAGTGTGTCCGTGCGTGTGTGTGTGTGTGTGTGTGTGTAGTTATATGTGTCTGAGTGTGTGTCCGTGCGTGTGTGCGTGAGTGCGCGTGCGTGCGCGTGCGTGTGTGTGTGTGTAAGATATCACTTGTTAGTTTTCCAACTGGCTGTTTTTAGTGCAGAGTATGACCTCCGTTTTGATTTCTCGGGAACCAGTAATAAGTATATATGAAGTCGTCTTCACAAAGCCTTAGGCTTATTCATAGAGTGTCAGGTCTCGTGGCGCGCTACTGTGTCAGCGCGTAGCAACGATAAGGCAACACAGGTGAGCTGGCTTGCAACGCGTCGTGTCCTGCCTAGAGTACTGGCGACGGGCTGTGTTTACGTATATAGTGGCATTGCGACATCGGTCATATGTGCTAATTAAGAGAGATATAAATACTGAGTGGATTGAAGTATTATTAACACAATGACTGAGTTAACCCCTTAAGTATTATTTTTGATTTTCATAAAAATGTGGCTGTTTAAATAATAATGATTTAGGGGTAACTTCCAATAGTATTTACTCTGTGCGGGAGACATGGAAAATGAAGGGTCAAAAACTTATAATCAAGGGGGTTAACTCAGTCATTGTGTTAATGCTGGTTCAGACCACTCAGTATTTATATCTCTAAGCCCTTGCAGACATTACATTTCGTTACATTCCGGATATCCTTCAGTACTAAAAGTACTTCGGAGACATGTATTGAAACCCCTCCCACCCCACCCCCCACTAAAACAACGAAAAACACTCCCCCCCCAAAAAAAAAAAAATAAATAAATAAATAAAAAAAGGAAAAAAAAAAAGAATAACCCCTTGCTTGTTATGGGTGCAGATGTACAGAGAGCACGTCAAAGATCAGGTACGAACATGGCTAATAAGAACGTCAAGAAGGTGGTGTCCAACGACAGCAGCCTTCCAATAGAACGTGAAACGTGCCCATTTGCAAGCATGTCTCTGGAAGAATGCTCTCAACCCTGATCCACCAGATCGCAGTCCAGCTGGCTTTGGGTGGTACAAGGACAACTTAGCTTTGATGCCTATCAGGCTGCCTCCTGCCATCGAAGCCGCACCTGCGGAAGTACTGAGGATGTTAAAGTGTGGCTGTGGCACAGATGAACCCTGTTCAACAGCACGTTGTGGATGTACACAGCACAAATGACATGTACAGTCTTCTGCAGGTGCCATCTCAATGAGAACTGCCAGAACCTGTGGACAAAACGTGCAGCTGTGCAAGAAAATGAAGACGACGAAGAAGAGGAATGCGAGATGTAACTGACTGTGTCCTTGACCCATAAAAGACTGAACTTTTCCATACTAAGTACTCTTGCAGGTCTAGAAATACTTCTCTATACAGTCACGTCACAAAATATCAGTGACTTTTCCTCTGTTTACATTTTCTGTTCGGATTTTTAAAAAGTGTTGCATTATGACTTGTGTAATGGAGAGCCCATGTTCCATTTAAATCATAATTTCCGGTAGCCATCTTGGATGCCACATGGGATAATGTACACCCAATCAAATGTTAGAACTATTGTGTGTTTCACTGGCTACAACTGGTATACTTCTTGCTGTTTTCAACAAAAATGAGCATTCTGTCTGGTACAGAACATATATTAGGGTCAGTTTTTAAAATATACTGGTCGCCATATTGAGAGACATCTTGAATAATCAGCATCTTATTACAGGTCATCATTAATAATGTTTGTCTAAACTCTTGCAATATATCATATAAATCATATATCCTGGTTTCTCTCACAAAATCAGCGCTCTGTGTGGCGTAAAATATGTTTCACGTCATTTGTAATGTTTTGGCGGCCATCTTGGCAACCATCTTAAATAATATATGCATGTAAACAAACATCAGAAGTATACTTATTCATTTCAATGTCATCTAAATCATATTTCCTGTTTATTTCATTAAAATTTAGCCCTCTGTGTTGCATGGAACATTTTTTATGGCATTTTTTATAGTTTGGCAGCCATCATGGCGGCCATCTTGAATATATCAACAGTGATAGAGTGTCATCAGTTGGATCTGTAATCTATGGGTACCAAAGAGTTGAAAACCGCTCAGAACAATTATGAAGTACATTTTTTTTTTAGGTTATACTATAAATCACTAAATGGCAAGCAGACTAAATTAGACAAGAAAACGTAACCAAAACTCATTAATATTCATTAAAAAGAACACTGTAGATCAATCCAGAAGTTTCTACTACGTCTAGGCGAATTCGATACAATGTTACGAAATGTTCCCAACAACTTTGACGTCATATTTGAAGTCACTAGAATAATCGCGACCCTGCTCGAACCGTCCAGTCTAATGTAGGTCAAACTTTACAACATTGTACCGAAACTATGCGTCACAACAAGCAAAAGAAAATGAATCCGACTAAAAAGGTACTTAATTCCTATCCACAATAACACAAATGAATATCGGATCTTTCCTATGATTAACACACACATGTTCTCAAAAGAGTAACACAACCATAAACGTAACATTACCCCTCTTTTTGGAACGAAATTTCACAAAACTTCCTCTCAAATCCCAAAACAAACTTCACAGAATAATAAACACCTCACATCAAAACTTAAATAAAATAAACTGTTCTGTAATAATTGTCTCACAGTTTCTTTAAGTTTAATTGTCCTGAACAAAGAAATGTTCCTTTAAACTGCTCTGCTCAAGTAATCCGCTCCAAAGTTCTGTGAACCCTTGATAGACTGTAACTTAATGTCAAAGTTCTGCAAGAACATGGCCAAATCATGAGATGGGCAGTTCAGATAGTTCAAGGGTAGATGATCCTGGATCAAATACTGTCCGCTTAATGAGTTTACGATAGTCCACACACACCAAATTGGTTTCATCTGGTTTCTTCACGATGACCACTGCTGACTTGGACTCCCTAATGACTCTCAGGTCCAGCATCTCCTTGATGTCCTTCTTCAGTTCTTCCCTCGTGTTGTAAGGTAGACGATATAGTCCATAAGCTAGCCAGGCGTACAGTGACCCCCCCCCCCCCAATTCTCAATAAGATGGGTTTCAAAATGTACCTTGGTGTGTCCTGAGATGTTTAAGCCATGTTCCCTGAAAATCCTTAAGAACACACCAGAGATATAGCCGATGGCGCAAGGGTACCCCCATTCACACTCTTCGCACATGCTAAAATGAGGTTGAGAAACATTTTCCCCTAAATAAATCTGAATTCATTCTAGAAGCCCAAATCAGGCAATATTATGTTAAGGTACACCTTCTGCATCCTCTGCAAAAAACAGAATGAAAAAATATTGAATCTCTGGCTCACAGTGAAGGTATTTGTGCACCCAGTAAACGGCCATTTCCGCGAAATCGCAAAAAAGACCAAAATAATGTGTCAGATGCCTTCAGACATTTTCTATAGCACTGACAGTCCATTTTAAGGTGTACATCATTAAAACAGGATGTCACAATTATTATAAAACTTAACTAGGTGATGTTGTGATCACTGTGAGAGCCACAGTGGTTGATTTTGTATCCCTACCCCCAAGTTTTAAAAATACACAAAATTAATTTTAAAAATTTACTAAAGTTATTCCATTTCATTTTGACCTCTCCTTACCTATTAATTTTCAATAATGTGAGCATAAAGTGCAAGAAAATAATGAAAGTCGGCATCCTTTACGGTACGTTCGTGGTGAATGATATCTTTTTCCCAATTACAATTGCGTAATTAGGAAACGTACGTTGTTTCCAATGCCCTCAGAAATTTTGTATACAACTGATAGGTCTTTTTTTAGGTTTTATTGGTTAGGATAGAGTACCACAGTTACTCCCAACCTGATTTTATAATGCTGTGATGCATTTAGGGGCCACAGTGGCTAAATCTTCTGCCCTACCCCCATTTTACCAGTACACAAAGGAACACAAAATGATCATAACAATTGCTTATGTCATACTCCTCTGTTTAAATATTTTTGTTGCCAGTTTTCTTAACAAAGTATGCATATTGAGGATAAAATTTGTGATCATTTCATTAATTTCCATGTGACCCATCAATTTAATTGTAATTATTTTTAGTTAAGGCATGTTTAACAGGGGCTGCTGCTGAAGCTTCTACCGTCTGCACATTCTGCAGTCTTGTCAAACTTGGGGAAGCTGTACCTCAGGGAGATGTTGTGTCTGATGCTGTTTTTGGTCTGCATTAATGACCTCCATCCAACAGTACCAAGGTTCGTCTCGAATATCCTCCATGCGGATGACTTTGCAGTGTGGAGTGCAGCAGAACATAAAGAAATAGCATCTTGCAGATCCAGGATGCTGCCAATAAAGTCAGCAGCTGAACTGAAATATGGCCACTCAAACTGAGCTAGACCATCTCTTTCAATCAGATGGAAGAGGTTACCTTGAAACTGGAGACCTTCCAGTACCAAAGACAGACAGGCCAACTATACTGGCAACAAATAAATTATTGGATTCACGTGGAGGCCTCACATCCAAGCCATGGAAGCTAGAGCTGCGGAAAAAAAGTCTCTGATGAAAAAATTGGTGGGGACCACACTGGCGCAAATTACAGCATCCTGGCGCAAGAAAACACCTGCTCGGTCAGACCAGTAGTGCGGTACCAAGATACATCGACAACATGAAACTGCCTGCAAAACCAAAAAATCCAGGCTTGACAAGATGCAGAACATGGGTCATTCTCATGATGCAGTGACATTCTTAGAGCCATCTGGAGCACCCCAATTTAGGAAATGGAGGACATTGGAGCCACTGGAACGCAGAACAGCACACACGATGAAGAGACTTACTAAACACCGACAGCTTGGGAGACTACAGGAGCAGACCAAGAACCGTCAGAAACGCCCAAGTCTGAACCGCCAACTGAAGGTCCTGCAAAGAGCTAAAACTGATGTCCTGAAAACAAGCCCAAAGATGTGTGAAGAGCTCTCTTCAGATACCTGGAATCTCTAAAGAGCCTTCTAGACAACATAAACAATGTTCCAGGACTCTTTGCCAAAGGTCGCGGCACTGCACAAAGCCAACTCGCTGGAGATTATGCACAAGCGCTACCCTCACAGCAGCTGTGGTACCGCACAAGACGCCATGCGGAATGAAGGAAGTGGCGTGTACATCTGTTGTGCAGACCACCTTACTACCTCCCTCTCCTTAACAGCTGGCGGCAGCAGCTCCAACTATCGTACAGATCTGCAGGTGCTCAACACAGCAGCAGAGCACTAGTGAAGGAAAGGCAGCAGCTTGATCAACTGATCTCACCAGGAATGCTTCAAGATAGACTGGATGCCCTGTCCACAAAATAGTGCTGCAGTGGATTCCAGTGCATTCTGGAGTAGCTGGGAATGGAGAGGCTGACAGCCTGGCCAAAGCAGGCGCCAGACTACCTCAAGATCACAACCTGCTGTAAAGAAACCAAGACACTACAGCAACAAAGTGATTGGCAACAGCAGAATGGCGGCTGCAGCCCGTGGGCAGACGACATCAGCAAGCTGAACAGGGAGAGCCAGGCCACCATCTTTCATCTACGCACTGATTACTCTGGACAGGGTCCGTACAGAAAGCAGGGACGAAGTTCACAAACTTTTCATTACGTTTCACAAACCCAAACTGAAGCCTGAAGGTTTACACACTTTAAATTAATTAGTTCACTCTGTATCAGCAGCTCATTTGAAGCTTTCGTGCCTAATGCATGAAGAGATACCAAAATAAAAGAACGCTTAGCGAATGGCGGAGTTCGGTAAAAGCATAAACCACCCATCAGAATGTTCGGCAGAACGGCCATGCAGTCATTTTATGATCAATATAGATCACTTGCAACAAGGGTCATCATGATCGTTCGCAACCGATTATTCACAAATTGGGGGAGAAAAAAAAGAAGTAGACAAAAGTTTGCCAGCACTTTGTCATTTTTTACAAACTTTCACAGACTTTAAGGAAAAAGACTGAAATTGGCAGACTTTCGAGGGCCCTGAAAAAGCCTTGTCATTTTTTTAACAACTTTCACAAATGTTCACAGACCCTACGGACCCTGCTGGACTCACCTCTTGAGACTGGGTCATGTAGAAACAGCCCTATGTGAATTTGGCGTAGAAAGTCAGTCTCCTTAGCACATTCTCCAAACATGTCCATACAGAGAAGCGTTCCACTGGCAGTTCTGACCAGAAGAGACGCCCCTGAACACCAAACTCTAAAAATATGCTGCCGAGCTCTTGACAGCTTACTTATTGGCAGCCAGAACAATATAAGATTTGAAGACGGTCATCAAGGAATTGAATGTTGAAGAAGAAGGTGGAAGTGGTGATCTCATGGTGTCCATGTGGAAAATAAGTATTTTGATAACATTGTTTTGGTTGTTAGGAACCATGAAACTTTATTACGCATATTCATATTTACACATTTCTAGACGACAATAAATGAAAGAAAAAGGGGAAACCTTACTACACCCGCCTTACGCTAGGTAAAATATCACCTAAAAGACCAGCCAGTTAAAAGTAGTTACATTTAAATTGATGGGTCACACTGAAATTAATGAAATGATCACAAACTTTTATACTCAATGTGCATACTTTTTAAAGAAAACTGGCAACAAAAAATATTTAAACAGAGGAGTATGACGTAAGCAATTTTTATGATCATTTTGCGTTCTTTTGAGTACTGGTAAAATGGGGGTAGGGCAGCAACTTCAGTCACTGTGGCCTCTAAATGCATCACAGCATCATACAATCAGGCTGGAAGTAGCTGTGATACTTTATCCTAACCAATAAAACCTTTAAAAAAGACCTATCACTTGTATACAAAATTTCTGAGGGCATTGGAAACAAAGTACGTTTCCCTATTCGGCAATTTTAAATGAGAAAAGGCTATCATTCACATAAAGGATGCCGACTTTCATTATTTTCTTGCACTTTATGCTCATATTATTGAAAATTAATAGGTAAAGAGAGGTCAAAATGAAATGGAATAACTTTAGTAAGTTTTTTTAATTAATGTTGTGTATTTTTAAAACTTGCGGGTAGGGATACAAAATCAACCGCTGTGGCTCTCACAGTGATCACAGCATCACCTAGTCAAATTATAATAATTGTGACATCCTGTTTAATGATGTAAGCCTTAAAATGGACTGTCAGTGCTATAGAAACTGTCTGAAGGCATCTGACAGATTATTTTTTTCTTTTTTTGCGATTTCGCGGAAATGGCCGTTTACTGGGTGCACAAATACCTTCACTGTGAGCCAGAGATTCAATATTTTTTCATTCTGTTTTTTGCAGAGGATGCAGAATGTGTGCCTTAACATAATATTGCATGATTTGGGCTTCTGGAATGAATTCTGATTTATTTAGAGAAAAATGTTTCTCAACCTCATTTTAGCATGTGCGAAGAGCGTGAATGGGGGTACCCTTGCGCCATCGGCTATATCTCTGGTGTGTTCCTAAGGATTTTCGGGAACATGGCTTAAACATCACAGGACATACTAAGGTACATTTTGAAACCCATCTTATTGAGTACTAGGGGGGGGGGGGGGTGCACGGTAGACCTGGCTAGCTTATGGACTAATACGGCTTGCTGCGAACCGGCTCGTTGCACATCATATTAACTTTATGCTAGATGGTGCCTGTAATCCGTGGGTCAGGCGTACACCGATGCTTGAACTCCGTGGTTAGGACTCTCAGCTCTTTTTGTTGTGTCTGGGTCAGGTTTTGACAGAACTGGATGTCTTCAACATCATCCTTGTGGCGGAGTTCATTAAGGTCAAACAGGTTCTCGTCGTCTAGTCTCTCGTTAGCAACCAGACGCCCCGATGCCGCTTGTTGTGGTTTGTCCTGACAACCTCTCTCGACGTACTTCTTTAGCAGATTCGCGTGGTAAGTCTTCATCTTGCTGTTAACCTTGACTCCGTAGTCGTTGATGCTAACCACTGTGTCAAACATGTACGGTCCTTTCCACTGCATCAGGAGCTTGTTGTTGTCGTTGGGGAGAAGAACCAACACCTGGTCACCTGGCTGGAACCGTCAAGGTTGGGCTTTACGGTCATAATAATGATTCCCCTTCTCCAATTCTTCTCGGACCATCCTGAGGGTATCCTCCAGCTTCTCTCTCAGGTCGAAGACATATTGGTAGCTTATCTTCACCTCAGGCGCGTCGAATTCCTTGGTCCACAGCTCTTTCAGGATGTGCATGTGTCCCCTTTGAGTCCTGCCGTACAGTAATTCAAAGGGTGAGAACCCTGTCGAATCCTGGGGAACTTCACGGTATGCGAAAAGCAAGGCATTGGTGTATCTATGCCACAACTTTGGCTGCTCAGCACACAGTTCTTCAGCATAGCCTTCAATGTTCCGTTAATCTTTTTCAGCCAACCCGTTCACATGGGGTGGTAAGGGGTCGTAGTGAAGTGTCGAATGCTCGACAGCCGATTGACTTCCTCCATGCAGTCGGAGACGAACTGGGTCCTTAGATCACTCAGCATCTCCTCAGAAATCCCCAGACGGCTGAACATGTCCACGAGCGCCTCTGCTACTGTTGGAGTGTCGATTTTCTTTAGTGGTATGGCCTCAGGATATCTTGTAGCGTAATTCATCAGGGTCAGAACGTAGCGATGATCATCTTCACTTGGAGGAGATATTGGCCCCACCAGGTTTACAGCTACCCGATTAAAAGGCATGTCGATGAGTGGCATCTTCTCGAGACTGAGGAACCTTGGGTACCTTTCCCTTGGAGATTGTCTTCTTGCATATGTCGCACGACTTGCAGAATCGAGTGACGTTGCCCCTGCCCCCCTCCCCCTCCATATCAGGCCAGTAGAAGACTGCTCGGATCCTGTCGAGGGTCTTGCTGATTCCCAGGTGTCCTCCCAAGATGGAATCATGGGCCAGTTTCATCACCTGCATCCTACGGGGTTCAGAAACCACCACTTGATGGACAGGCTTGTCTCCTTGGCTGTTGAATACCCGGTATAGGATGTCTTTTCTTGTTTCGAAGGTTATCTCCATCCATCTTCGTGTCACGGGTTCGAGCTGACCTCGGAACTTGTCAAGCGTAGGGTCGGCTCTCTGTAGTCCTACCAGCTTGTCCCTATTCACCACGACTGCTTCCGTGTTGTCAGCCACTGTTAGAGGGATGATCTGGTGACTCTTCTTTGCTCGACTTCTCGTGGTAACGGCACAGGTTTCAGGTTTCCACTCCGGATCTGGATCCTCTGCGTTTCTGGCACCGTCAACGTTTCCGATGATAAGGTCGTAGACTGGGGTCTTCACGCATAGCATCTTCACCTCTCCTGTCAGGTGCGGGGTGTTGACATTAACCTTGGCAAGGGGGATAATTTTCACAGTTCCGTCTGCCAGGATGAGGGTTGTCCACTCCTGTAGTTTCTGGTCTTCAGCTAAGTCCTCTCTCACGATGACGCCGCTACAACCCGTGTCTCTCAGCATCCTTTCTGATGTATTGCCGACGAATCCTGACACCACCGGCATGTTGGGTACTGCACTCTCAGACAGCGCGATGTTGGAAACTGGTAAGAATGTTGCCCCATCGCCAACTGTAATGCTTCCACTCCTTCTGAAAGACTCGATCTGCTCCGCTGTCGCCCGCCTTTCTCCAGACTCAAATTCACCAAATGACGTCACGTCATTGGCCAGTACAGCGGCGGCTCTGTGTTGAGACGTCGTACCACTTCTGCCTGTTGTCATGCGATCTTGGTTGGGCCTTCTGGTGTTGTCGCCTCGGGGAACACCCTTGGAAGGACAACGTATCGCCTTGTGTCCCTTCATTCCACAGGAAAAAACATTTCAGGCTCTCCACCGACAACTGTTTCGGGGTTTCTCTGACGTCGTATTTTTCTTCTCCTGGAGTAGACACACGCTGCGGCTTTCCGGGCCCGAACTTCATGTAGTGGGCTTCCGGGTATCTTTGAGCGAAGTGTGCTAGGGCCTTCAGGGACTGGTCCTTTTGCTTCCTAAGGCGGTCGGCCAGGTCCTTAGAACATGCGCTGAGAACTTGTTCTTTGATGATGAGGTCACACAGGTCCTGGTACTCTTTCTTCAAGCCAGCCAGCTCTGTCAATTTCTCCAGGTAGGTCCTGATTCTCTCAATGAATAGGCCGGGTGTTTCTCCTTCCTCAGGCTTGCAATTTCGGAATCGTCGTCTTTAACCCTCTCAATGAAGTCGTACTGTCTCAGCAGGGCGGCTCTCAACTGCGCAATGTACGTAATTCTTATCCAAAATAACTCAAATGAAAATCGGATCTTTGCTATGATTAACACATATAATAACGAAATAGTTGTTGCTGGTGTTGGTAAGAAATTAGGACTCAATCAATCTGTAAACTTGGGGGCAACAACCAGACATTTTCAGTCATTAAAACCATTAATAATGCCAGCCCCGGCCCTGGCTCCAGGAACATCATCACCCGTACAGTCAGTAACGCCAGTAACAACCCCATCTCCAGCTCCAGTAAACACACATGAGTCAGAGAGAACTGCATTGGTAATAGGCCTTACTGGATTAGGGATATTACTTCTTTATCTGTTTCATTAAATAACCCGTTATTAATCCACCTACTGTCACCAAAAAGACCCACACATGCTCTGCCATAAACCCGACTATCTTCCCTTCAGTATTGATCAACCAACTGACAACACTCCCTATTATGCCAGGCAAAGCATCCATTGCTTTCACAGCCAATTTTTTAAGCAAGTTTGATATGTGTGACAACTGGTTTTTTTTACCCATGACTGCAAGTCTTTTGGGTCTGACGGAACCGGAGGGCCTGGACACGGAGCTGCTGAACCACCCCCAGAGACAGCCATTATAACAGTACTGATAAAAATCCAAGACAGTAATTAAACTCGCAATTGTGATACCCTGCTCTCTAAAAAGTGTTCTCAATCTCTCAACTAAAGTTGTGTCTTCATGAAGTATTTTTTTAATAGTTTCTCTAATCCTGTTGACCTGTATTTTCAGTTTTTCTCTTCCAATACTAATCACTTCTAATTGCCCTGATCTTTCTATCTGCAAACCATTTAATCTGTGTTGTATTCTTTCTTTTATTTCTGTGTCATAATTCTCCTCATCTGCTGTAGCTAGTTTTTCCTTTTCTCTTTCTATTTGATTATCAAGCTCACCTAGTTTGGCTACATTGTTTACCATCTCACCTCTGATTGTCTGCAGTGATTTATCCAAGCCCATAATCTCCCGCATTGACAAAGGAGAGTCTTCTATTGTTTTCATAGTGTCATTTATTTGACCTTCAGTAAATGAGGTTTCTTGTATTACCGTGTTTGCTATTTCTGGCAGGTTTTTCACTTCTGTCATTTCAATTTCTTGTCCTGTTGGCAACCTTGTTTGCATGTCATGAAGAGAACTAACAAGTTGAGGTGATACATGGGTACGGCTTACGCCCCCAATACCGAGGTACTTTGTCAACCTAGTATTGCCACCAACTTCACCTTTAATTGTATTTAAAGCTCTAAACTTAGCAGGGTTGTTTTTTATGGATTAGATACACTTTTCCTCTGTCTGTATTTACAAATAAGTGACCTTTATCATATTCAAACTGATTAGGATCTATTACATCTGGTTGGATACCAACACTATCATAAAATGAGTTTACTTTGTCTTTTAACAGTTTGTGATACATACTAGAAGTATTCACCATATCTGTTGCACTAGTATCATAGTCATCCATGACATCCATTTCAAAATCATCATGATTAAATCCTCCCACTGCCATCGTTTTTATTAATTTAATTTTTTTATTTTTGCATAATAAAATGACATCGTCTTACAGATCAAAGTTAGACCCATATAGAAAACTATGTGAACCTCTTGGTGTTAAGGGCATTAGGCAATCAATTGTCATCACAAACAATCCTAGTATGATAGACCAGAACCAAACTCTTACCGTCAAGTTTCCAAACCTAGGTCCCAATGATGTTATCATTCCTGGTCCTGCTCATCTTGCATTTAATATTGAACTTTCATCAGAATCAGATGTAAACAGAACACTAGTTGACAATCTGGGTAGAGCAATTATTAGAACTATTAAAGTTAAACTTGAAGGCCAAGAAGTGTTTAGTCTGGATGATGCTGATGTGTTCTACTGTTTTAAAGATCTTTGGCTTACATGAGAAGAAAGAGAAGGTTGTATTTATCAAGGCATACAGTCTGCTAACATTGCTAAACTTAGAATCGATGCCAGAGACAAATCAACATCAGCAATTGAGGATGTTATATTAGCAGATACATATGGTAATAGATTTTACATTCCACTTGAATTTGAAATCCTCACAGCACATGTGCCTTATTACCAACGAGCACTAAATGACCATCAAAGCTTTGAACTAACTTTTAATGAATGTGCAAAAGTTATCAAAACAACTGACACAGAGGCAACATATAAGATCTCTAACATTTCCTTGGAATATGAAATTGTCATGCATGCTCATCTATCTACTCTCATTCAAAATCAGTACCAGTCAAAACTTCCAATTTATTATGACCATGTGATACGACACAGTACAATACCCAAAGACAAAGGCTATACAATGTGGAACATTAACCTAAATACATCTGCCAGGTCACTAAAAGGTATTCTTGTGTTGTTTATTGAACCAAAAAATCCATTCAAAAGAGAGTCAGAAAAGTTTTACAATCTAAAGATTACACATTTGTCTTGTACAATCGAAGGTCATCCTAATCAAGTGTACACATCACGTATGTTACCTCATCAACACTATGACGAGATTACAAAATGGGTGGGTGGAAGACTTAGAGAAAATCAGCAAACATGGCATGTAAAGATCTACATCTGTACAACGTAAGAATCGGACAATACCTGACAGAAAAATATGCACTTTGGTTAGACCTGCGTAGTACAGATGACGATTACCTACATGGGTCAGGATGAACTGTTGAGAATGACAATGACGGAATTACAATTCAAATCCAAAAAAGGAGACTGAAACAGAAGGAGCCATAAATATTTATTTATATTTGATTTATGATGCACAACTCAATATTGCAGGAAGCAGACTAAGTGGTCATGTGTATTAAAATTATAATTAGTATTAAAATGAACTTGCTGACACTCAACCCACACTGAGGTTTGTTTTGTGGAGCCACAGGCTGTGGAAAAACTGAATTTGTAATGGATCTCTTACAAACAAGATACATTTATCATTTTGAAAACATAGTGATATTCTGTCCAACGATCAAACACAACAAACCTTATCACAACCGTTTATTCATTTGGACTGACAACAACATTTACTTAGTCGACCCTGAGAAAAAACTAAATGACTGTTTGCAATCTTTTTACAAGCAATTTGAAGGACAGCCAACTTTGTTCATTGTTGATGACTGCTCTGCAGAAAAAGATATTTTTAAAAAGAGAAACACTTTAGCAGAACTGGCCTTTAGTGGCAGACACGCAAATGTCAGTGTATGGATTCTCACTCAAAAATATAATGCTGTACTAAAAGATTTTTGAGAGCAACTAAAATTTATCTGTTTGTTTTACTGTAAAGATCGTGATAGCTTTGGAGACTGTTTCAGAGAAAACGATGTTATACCAAACAAACATAAATGAGACATTGTGAAAAACAAACTGAAATCAACTAAGCATCTAAAGCTTATCTTAAAGACATATCAGCCCACAGGGTATGGATTAGTAAATTAATTTATACTTTTGTTTTGTCCATAAAAATGACAGATGGACAAGGCCAAGTGGTTGATGTTACAGACTACTTTAGATATATCCAGCACTTTGAAGAGATAAGAACACATTACAAAAACCCATTTGTGCTTGCTATAACACCAATAGAGGTACCAACGGTGATATGTGTGTCATATAATGTGACTTTGGAATATATTGATGAAAACCCATTTGTAGAGTACATTGCTGGTGATTTAAGACAAATACCTTTGAAGTTGATGATGATTGGTTTAAGACAGTGTGCGAACACATACACCAACAACTAAAAAAATATTTGTTCTGTAGGGGTTACAGTCAATAAAGTGGTATTACACAAAGTGTAATTTTTTCTATTATTATTTTGTCGGACAAATAAAAATGACAGACAATGCTCAAAGCCCATCAGGCTTAAGAAACATGATTCACACAACAAACTTGCCTATATCCAATTGTTACAATGTTTATGAATCAATAGAAAACTCTTTTTCTGTCATACAAGATAATCTTCTTTCAGGTAGTGTAAAGATTCAGATTGTTGCTAAAATAGAATTTAACAGGCTAGATGGTGAAGTTATTGTATCATATATCTCAGCGAGACAACACACAGTTAATTTGAAAGGGAAACCGGGGCTAGAAAAAGTGTTTAGAGAAAGACTGTTGCCAGACTTTCTAGAAGCAATTGACAGAGCAAGAATGATTGATTGATTGATTGTACATTGCTTAACGTCCCGACAGCAACAAGGCTTTCTCAGGACATGCCTGCACTGCTTGTGAAAAAAAAAATAAACAGAACATTGAATGTATGTTGCCAGCCGGTCAAATACATTAAATAAACCGAACACATGGGGCCTAAATAAAGCTAAGACCACCTAGCAACACACATCCAATATCAAGAGCTACAGGCAGTGCAGACAGTAGGGAGAGTTTGAAAAAGGCAAATACAGGTGAATGGACAAAGGGTAGACAGAAATACATGCCCCAGAATAGAGAGAAAAACCCACCCTGTGGGGCTGACCAGGGTGACCCTGGGAACTAAAAAATACCTAACCCCACCCAAGTCCCCCAGGGCAGACCCAGGTGGGGGAGAGCAAGAATGAAGGGGTCTGGTTGGCACGAAGGGTATGTACATGAACTACAATTAAAACAGTCAAGATATCATCCTATTTTGGGTAAATCATGGTTACCACTGCCAACAGAGGTTGCAAACAAAAAGGCTGTCATTAATATTCAAAACAAAGATAATTTTTGTTTCATGTGGTGTGTGCTTGCTAAACTACACTTTGTAAAAACAAGACCTGATCGCGTATCTAACTATACCAAATTTGTGACCCTCTCTCACGAAACCAGTCTTAACTCGCAGGGAACCGATCAGCACTACACGCAATAATATGTGGTGGGGGTCAATCTGGGTCATTTTCACTTTTTTACATAAACCAAAGTATCATACGGTTAAAATCTTTATCATCAAAAATGCCATTAAATAGGTTAAAAATGATTTTAAAAGTCTGAGCTTGGTCCTAATTATGCTGCACACAGAAACTTCACAGGCTGTTTTCTCAAAATGGCCGCCAGAGGCTTTAACAACTTTAAACACTAACAACTTCTACAATTTTTGCACTACAGCATACAGTCATATATCACAATAATCAGCAAACATTGTAGTTTTCAGAAATGTATATATGTCAAAACATCCAAAATGCGAGTTAAGACTGATTTTGTGAGAGAGGGTCACATTTGTAAACGAACTCAACTTTAGTGGTATAGATTTTCCCGTTAAGGTACAAGATATAGATTTGTTTGAAGAACTAAATCCTGGGATATCTGTAAATGTGTATGTATGGGATAATGAGTCTCCTAACAAGTTATAACCAATTAGAGTATCACCACTTGCCCCCACCTATGGTCAGCCAGAAAATAGGCTTGTTGACATGTTATTAATAGGTGACAAAGATAACTTTCACTACACAATTATCAGGAGTATGTCAGGACTAATTCATAGTCATACAACAAAACATGATGGGAAACAGGAAGTATGTAAAAGATGCTTACAAAGGTTTTCCTCCATAAAGTTGGCACACAAACATGTCCAGCAGTGTAGGTCAGCTGATGACATACAAACAATACTTAAGTATCCAGTTCCTGGTAGTCAAGTATATTTTAAGAATTATGGGAATCAACAAAAGCTGCCGTTTGTAGTGTATGTTGATTTTGAATCACTGGTTGTACCATATAACGGTTCTGTCCCAGAATCATTACCAAAGACTGTAAAATTAAGTGACCAAGTGGTGTGTTCTTTTGGATACATTCTTGTTAGGCCAGACGGTCAGCATACAGAACCTGTTATCTACAGAGGTGAAAAGGCAGCATGTCTTTTTTTTAACAGAAATGAGACAAATGCATAGTAGTGTATCTGGAAAAGTGTCAGATGCCTTTGGTGATGACAGAAGAAGACAAACTAAATTTTGATACAGCTGTGATGTTTTGGATTTGTGAACAAGCCCTTGGTGGTGACAAAGTTTGTGATCATGACCACATAACTGTGTGTTACAGAAGTGCTGCACATAACAGTTGTAACTTGAAATTAAAAATAGACCCTAAGACGTACAAACTGCCTATCTGTTTTTCACAATCTCAAAGGATATGATTCACACATTAACATGCGTGCTGTAGATGAGTCTTACAAAAAAAAATTAGTTGTATTGCCCAGACAACTGAAAAGTACTTGACTTTTAGGCTAGACAACAAATTAGTGTTTTATGATTCAATGCAACATTTATCCTTAGGGTTTGCTAGTCTGGCAGAAGGACTGACATCATTTCCAATAACAAGTAAATATTTTGAGCCAGACTTAATTAAGAAAGGAGTCTACCCCTACGAGTACATTGACCACTGGGTTGTGTTTGAGGAAAGGAGTCTGCCTCCAAAAGAGAAATTTTACTCTACCTTAAATGGAAAAGGTATTTCTGACTCTGAATACCAGCATGCACTTGATGCATGTAGCAAATTAGGGTGTGAAATGATTGGTGACTACCATGACCAGCATTTGAAAGCTGACATTTGTTTGCTAGCAGATGTATTTGAAAGTTATCATGAAAAGGGTTTGTTACACTACGGTCTCGACCCGGCTTGCTACATAACTAGTCCTGGCATGACATGGGATGCATTTTTAAAATCCAGCAAGATATTTATAGACCTGTTGTATGATTGTACGATGGGTGAAATGGTGGAACGCGGATTGAGAGGAGGCATTAGTATAGCCGCAAACAACTATGCCAAAGCCAACAACAAATATCTTGATGGTCATGGGTTTGACCCTTCAAGGTCATCTAATTATATCCTGTACGTGGACTCTAACAATTTGTATGGCTTTGCTATGTGTGAGTTATTTCCCTTAAAAAAATTTTGTCTGCATGATTTGTCACAATGTGACATAACAGACTTAACAAACTATATTATGTCTCATGATCAAAACGATGCAAAGGGTTGGATCTTTGAAGTCGACCTGGAGTACCCACACCATCTACATGATTACCACAATGATTATCCATTAGCAGTTGAGAAAATACATTTGACAAGAAAAAAAGAAGGCACTAAACTTGTGCCAAATTTGAATGACAAATTCAATTACGTTTGTCACTATCGTATACTGCAGTTTTACATCAGACATGGGTTAGTACCAAAAAAAGTTCACAGAGGCATAAGCTTTGATCAGTGTGCATTCATGAAAGATTACATAATGAAGAACACAACCCTTTGTGCAAGAGATGGCAACACTGCATTTGACAAAGACTTCTTTAAGCTTATGAACAATGCCTGTTTTGTTAAGACGATGGAAAATCCTCATCACCGCAAAGATGTGAGACTTGTCACAACTGAATCAGGTGCAATTAAACTTACAGGTAAGCCACAGTACACAGGGTATAAAGAGTTTCATTCATCATTGTATGCAGTGACACTCAAAATAAAGATTGTTAAACTGGACAAGCCAGTATTCATTGGCATGGCAATTCTTGAGTTATCAAAACTGTTAATGCTTGAATTTTATTATGATTACTTCAAACCGAAGTATCCTGAGTGTCATCTGTTATACACTGGCACTGACTCATGATCATTGATGTACCTACTGAAGACTTTTATGAACACATGAAAACAGAGTTACATATGTATGAGACGTCTGATTATCCTAAAGATCATCCGCTTTACAGCACACAAAACAAAAAGTGCCTGGAAAGTTTAAAGATGAACTGAATGGAGTGCCTATAGTCGAGTACGTTGGACTGAGATCAAAAATGTATTCTATACTGCACCAGAAGGGAAGTCAGTCAAAAGCAAAAGGAATTTTTAAAAAAAAAATCAATAAAAAATAAAGACATCCACCATGAACATTACAAGCAATTATTAGATGGAGAACTAATGCCTGATTATCCAAACAAGACACTGAGATCAAATAGACACAATCTTGAAATGATCCAAACACATAAGAAATCACTTGCAGTAGGAGACACAAAACGTGTGTTTCACACTAAGAAGAAGGCTTATGCACCTGGTCATTACAGGCTTAAGTTATCAGAACAAATAGCTGATGAATTAATCGACGAGTTAGTTACTGAAATGACCCAAATGGTAAAAAGTGAGTAATAGTGTCTGGGGGAATAATCTGTAATTCTTCTCTGACAAATGCCCTCTGTGGGGCAGGCTAATATAGATAATAAATTGATGCATCAGCGCCAGGAACTATTTTTTTTATATTGTGTACAGACGTAGACCAAATGGGGTCAGTTGCTCTGCGTCTGACGTCATTCTCGGCCTCACCCAGATGATATAGATATCTCACCTGTTTTGTAAACAAACTTGTGTCTGGCACTAATGGTGTTATTGTTTTTGGCTCTGTCATTGTTTTCAAATTAATAGCATCAGCAGGCTTAGGCTGTCCTTCATTATTCATTGCTTTTATCACAGATGGTAATCTTTTAACCCACTCAGTGTTACGTGCACCATGCATGAGTTCCTTAGAATACTGATAGCTGAAAAGTCTCTCTCATAATTGTTTGTTAAAGTTCTCAACAATTGCCTGTGATCTGTGCACACCTGGAATGTCACATTTAACCAGTACACCATGCTTTGCAAAAAAATTGATTAACAGCGCCTTTGAACTCACTCCCGTAATCAACCTGCACAAGTCTGGGGAATTTTAAAGGGCCTCGACTATATATTTTTGTTAAAGCAGTTGCAACCATACTAGCATTTTTTCAGTTATGGGTTCGGCGTCTTTGTACCTTGAAGCAATGTCACAACAGTTAGTGCATACTTGTACCGTTTCTTTCTTATTGCATCATGAGGTAAGAACAGGAGGTCCATTTGATGAGAGTCATTTGGCGTCACGTTTTCAAAATGAGGTCTTGATATTTTTCTGGGCGCAGGAAGATATATTTGCCAAATTGCCTGTCTCTGTAGCCAGTGTTTTATTTGGTCAGGTGTGGCATTGTTACCCACAGCCGCATGTAATTTGTGTATCGCAGTTTTCCCTTTCCAGTTACCAATAGGAGAGTAATATATTTTTGATAGTTTATTTTCAGTGCTGGTGCTTGTCATTTTTTCTAGCAATAAAAACTCCTGTAAAATATACAAATGTGATTCCCACTAGAACAAAGATTATCTCTCCGTTTCTTTGTTGTATGCTTGGTTGGTAATAGTCACAAAGTTTCAACTTTGGGAGGGACATGTCTTCGCCAGTAACAAGAAAATATTGTTTGGTTGCGTCATCGACATTTGAAAATGTATGCTGTGCGTGACCTTCTAGTCTGAGTTTTTCATTGATAAAATCAAGTTTCTCTATTCTTTGCTTCTCATATGCCTGCTCTGCCTGGGCCAGTTTTTCAGATGCCTCATTGTGACATCTCATTTCTTCTGCAGATTCTTCTCTACTCACTTTTGAAAAGAGATAATTTGATCCACTGAAAGCAAGTGCACTGACCATGGCGCCCCCAATCATAATAGCTAAAGTTGCCATACTTTTTTTTTATTTACATAGAAACATTTTCGGGAATAATTCCCTGCTTGACGAGAAAGTCTTTTGTAGCAATTGACGCTGTTACAACTGCAATTAGCTTAGCACTGTCTTCGAAGTCTAATCTACTCAAGTATGCCTATTTCATTTTGAGAATATTTTTTGCAAGCATAGAGTAAGCAACGGCTAGTCCACTTATTAGGGCAGAGTGATAGACAAGGTTCATTAAGTTTTTTGTTTCGCTCATTTTGTAATGCAATAAAAATTAAAATAATATTTTTATTCACTGCATAAGAAATGGGTCCATGGCTTTTAATGTTGCTGGTAATGTGGTGACTTCTGGTTTTGTTTTTGGAGTGTCTAATTTTTTGCTCACTGTTTGAGAGTGGAGTTTGTATTTTTTTCCATAGCCTGTAGCCTACATAACCAAATCCTACAACAAATCCACCAACTATATATTTTGTTGTTTCGGGTTTAGACTCAGTTGATGGTCTCTCACTTTGATGAGTGGGAGATGGTGCTGGTATTGACAGTAGCGACACCGATGTGGTTGACGGTCCTGACAATGGGTCAGTTACATTAGCCTTTTCTGTTAGTGCCTGAAGCTGTAATTTTTTTTGTTTGTTCCATTCAGCTAATCTTTTTCCTGCCTCTATCCAACCTGGGCTTTTAGTTTTGGTCATGGTTTGAATCTGAGTTGAGACAGGGTTGGGGCTTGGTTGTGGAGTCATCTGTGCATTGACCATTTGGTCCATCATTTTCTTTTTCTAGAAAATTTAATTTCGAAAAAAAGCAAAGTTTCCACAGGTGCAAGGTAACTACCAAACTTGTAATAAATGATGCATGCTAATTTGCCAATTGAACTTGAAACAATATGATTTGATTCCAAGTTGCTACTTAGACTTTATTTTTCGACCTGGAGAAAGTGGCTGACAGCCTTTGTATAAAGGGAAACGATAGACCGACTCAGATCACGAGTCATTAGTGAAGCGATGTGATTGTCGTACTTTGTGTGTAGCCTGATTATTTCTTCTCCACTAAGAGATTCAATATCATCTGTGGAATAACATTTTCCGAGATAAGCTTTTGATTTGCCTGAAACAACTACTGACAGAAGACGTTTTTTAAAGTCTAACTGTTTATTCTCTACGGCGCTGATATCATTCAGAAGTAGTAATTCATCTTGATTCATTTTATATTAAAAAATAAAAAGTGAAACAAAATTCAACTTACCTTATGTTTTGGGTGTTTTAGATAATTTTTTTTATCACTTTAATCCTTGCTAGCAAAACACATTTTACACATGCCATCCTGCTTTAATCACGTTTTTGAAAAGACTGGCACAGTGTAATGTAATGCTTATAGAAGGAGTTTAAAAACATCAGACAAAACCCTGGCAGTCTAACTAACATGCAGAGAGATAAAACACCACTCGCGCCTGTCTATTTGATGCCCACAGAGCTGCAATCAACTACTGTGCCAACATCAAGTTGAAAGCTTTGCAGCCCAGCCAGCCATGGCCAACTTTATTGATTGACACCCTGCATTAGCCGACGAATAAAAACACAGGCATCTGATTTTTTTTGCTCAACTAGAGTGCATACTAGAAAGATAGTATTTTATCTAGCTGTTTTCCAGGTGCCTGTATAGTGCAGAGTATGGCCACCAATTGATTTTCTGTCAAGCAGTTCCTCAGAAACAGCTAGGTAATACTTTCACCATGCAAGTCTTGCTGACTGTACAATTGGCTTAAAACAAGGCGGGTAATAGTACAGATACACTGTTTTTAAGTCAAGTCTCTCTCTGTAGGTAGCTAATGGGGGCGGGGGCGGCGGGGTTGGCTGTGTTGTCCTTTATCCCATTCACTGTTTAAAACCTATTTGCATGTGCCGGGTCACATTTCTGATAATGGAATATGAAGAAATGCTTACGCATAACTCGGGGACATTTTTTCAATTTTGTGTTTACGGGTGATTGCTTGTGCATATTAAAGGGTACGCGTGCTTATTGCTCTCGGCTTGAGAGGTTTTTGAAAATAGCATTGTTGAGCGGTGCATATTTTCATAATGTCGTGCATATTTAATTTAGTGCAGACAGGTCGAGTTCTTTCATGCTCACTTGCAGACCAGTCCCAATCAGCAAGCGGGTTAGTGTTTCTCAAAATCGATATCCTGCTAGCAACGTGCGGCGTGCGCGTACATAGTAACATTGTGGCCGATGGAGAGAGATATAAATAGTGGCAGAATAAAAGTATTATTAACACAATGATTGAGTTAACCCCTGTTGGTATTACTATGTGAAGGTACATAAAATGGTGATTGTTCAAAAGCAATATTTTAGGCATAAATTCTGATGGTATTTACTCTGTGAAGGGTACATAGATGGTGAGGCTTCAAAAAGCAATATTTTAGGGTTTAACTCAGTCATTGTGTTAATGATGCTTTTATTGTCACTATTTATATCTCTCTTAAAGCTGTAAACTTACTAGGATCATTTTTATGAGTCAGTTGAATTTTACCTCTGTCAACAGCATTTAAATATAAGTGACCCTTGTTGTCATGTTCAAACTGATTATGATCTATTACTTCAGGACAGTCACCAACATGATCATAAAACGAGTTTACTTTACTTTCTAAAATTTTGTGATGCAAACTGGAAGTATTTCTTGTACCAATCATATCCATTGTATTATTATGATAGTCATACATATCTTCCATTTCAATATCATGGTCAAATCCTCCCTCTGCCATTGTTGTATTTTTATTTACTTTTTTTTTTTCTTTTGAATTAGCATAAATAAATGACATCTCCCTACTCATCAAAATTAGACCCACTCAGAAAACTGCATGAACCTTGGTGTGTTAAGGGTATTAGGCAATCAATTGTTATCACAAACAATCCTAGCACCATAGATCAAAACCAAAATCTTACTGTCAAGTTTCCAAACCTAGGTCCCAATGATGTTATTGTTCCTGGTACCTTGCATTTAATATTGAACTTTCATCAGACTGTCCCTTCATCCTCACTGTGGTTTGTTTTGTGGTGCCACAGGCTGTGGGAAAAACTTAATTTGTTCTTGACTCATTACAAACAAGATACATTAGTTAACAATGTCAGTAGAGCAATTATTAGAACTATTAAAGTTAAACTTGAAGGTCAAGAAGTGTTTAGTCTGAATGATACTGATGTTTTTCTACTGCTACAAAGATATGTACTTACTTACGCCTGTCACCTCTACCCGGGTATAGGCCGTCGACGAGAGACCTCCAGCAACTCCTGTCCTGTGCTTCTCCTTTGATTCTACTCCAGGTGGTTCCCAGTCTCTTGATGTCTGCTTGGAGGTCTCGACGCCAGGAGTTTCTCGGCCTACCTCTTTTCCTCTTTCCCTGGGGGTTCCATGACAATGCCTGCCTAGTGATACTGGAAGCTGGCTTTCTCAGACTGTGACCGATCCATCCCCATCTTCTTCGCCCAATTTTATTCTCTGCTGTTATCTGCTCTGTTCTCTCCCAGAGTCTGACGTTGCTGATCTTCTCTGGCCAGTGGATTTTCAAAATTCTTCTAAGGCAACTGTTCATGAAGGTCTGTACTATGTTGACTGTGGTTTTTGTCAATCTCCAAGTCTCTGCTCCATATAGGAGAACTGCTTTTCATTGGAGTTGAAAATCTGGACTTTGGTGTGTTGTGACAGCTCTCTGGAACTCCACACTTTTTTCAACTGGAGAAAGGCTGCTCTGGCTTTACTGATTCGTGCTCTGACATCTGCATCAGTGCCGCCTTTTTTGTCTATGATGCTCCCGAGATAGGCGAAGGACTACACCTCCTCCAATGGGGTGCCAGCAAGCAAGACTGGTTCTTCCCTGCTTGCGTTCAGCCTCATTGTCTTTGTTTTCTGTTTGTGAATGGTGAGACCCACTTGGGACGAGATGTCAGCAAGCCTCGTGGTCTTGTCCTGCATTTGTTGATGAGTGTGGGACAGTAATGCCAAGTCGTCTGCAAAATCGAGGTCGTCAAGCTGTGTCCACAGTGTCCACTGTATTCCACTTCGTCTGTGCTCTGTGGTCATCTTCATGACCCAGTCTATGGCCAGTAGGAAGAGAAAGGGAGACAGCAGACACCCCTGCCTGACACCAGTTCTGACCTGGAGCTCCCTGGTGAACTGCCCTTCGTGGATCACGCGACATGTCATGCCATCGTAGCTGCTCTTGATCAGGCGGACGAGTTTTGTGGGTACACCGTAGTGTCGTAGGAGTTTCCACAGTCTCTCGGTCCACGCTGTCAAATGCTTTCTCATAATCCACAAAGTTGACGTACAGCGGGGAGCTCCACTCCAGAGACTGTTCCACGATGATGCGGAGAGTGGCGATCTGGTCTGTACATGATCAGTTCTTCCTGAATCCTGCTTGCTGGTCTCTCAGCTGGAGGTCAACGGAGCTCTTCATTCTCTCTAGGATGATCCTGTTGAAGACCTTTCCTGGTACTGACAGCAAGGTGATTCCTCTGTAGTTGGAACACTTGCTGAGGTCGCCTTTCTTGGGAAGCGTGATTAGGTACCCCTCCTTCCAGTCAGCCGGCATCACCTCCTCTTCCCAGATCTTTCCAAACAGTGGGTACAGCATCTCCACTGTTGTCTCTAGGTCTGCTTTCAGAGACTCCGCTGGGATACCATCTGGCCCTGCTGCTTTGCCGTTCTTCAAAAATGCCATTGCTCTTCCGATCTCTTCCCGGCTGGGTCTGTCACAGCTGATGGGTAGGTCAGTCTCTGCCGGTTGGATGTCTGGGGGGGTCGGGTGGGCTAGGTCTGTTCAGTAACTCTTCAAAATACTCGGCCCATCTGTCGAGTTGGTCTGCTCTGTCTGCAACAGGCTTGCCTTCTTTGTCTTTTACTGGTCTTTCTGTATGGCCATACTTGCCCGACAATCTTCTGGTAATGTCGTAGAGCTGTTTCATGTTGCCGCTGCCTGCTGGATTTTCTGCCTCTGCTGCCAGGCTGTCTGTGTAGGCCCTCTTGTCTGCCCTGATACTCCTCTTCACCTCGCGGTTGGCTTCCGAGTATTCCTCCTGTGCCCTTACTTTGGCTGCTCTCGTGCGACTGTTGTTGACCACTGCTTTCTTCTGCTTCCTCACTTCTATCTTCTTCAAGGTCTGTGCCGACAGCCAGTCCTTGTGATGGTGTTTCCTGAACCCTACAGTGTCTTTGCAGGTTGAGTTCAGTGCCTCTCTAACTGCCTTCCACTGCTGCTTTGTGGTGACCGCCTGCTCTTCATTTACTAGCTCCTGTAGCACTTGAAACCGGTTGGACAGAACCAGTTTGAACTCTTCTCTAACTCCAGTTTCTCTCAGGAGGCCTACATTATAGCGCTGTCTTCTTGTTGCCTCTGTGTGGCTTTTCTTTAGCTTGAGCTTCATTCTTAAGGTAAGCAGATGGTGGTCTGAGGCGACATCTGCTCCCCTCCTCATTCGAACATCTTGAAGGGATATTCTAAATTTCATGCTAATGCAGATATGGTCTATTTGGTTCTCTGTTGTATGGTCAGGTGAGACCCAAGTTGCTTTGTGTATTCTTCTGTGTGGGAAGATGCTGCCTCCAATGACAAGTCGGTTTAGAGCACAAAAGTCCACAAACCTCTCCCTGTTCTCAGTCATCTCCGAGCCTAGTCCATGTCTCCCCATCACCTCTTCGTATCCGGTGTTGTCCTCCCCTATTTTGGCATTAAAATCGCCCATGACGATGGTGATGTCTCGCTCCGCACATTTGTCCACGGCACTCTGGAGTCGGTCGTAGAACTCTTGCTTCTCTTCCTCGTCACTGTCATTAGTGGGCGCATAACACTGGATGACGTTCAGCTTGAGCTTTTTCTTGGTTCTGAAGGCTGCTGTGATAATTCTTGGCCCAAGAGGTTCCCAGCCCATCAGCGCTCTCTGTGCCACTGGTGACAGCATGAATGCTACTCCTTCTGTATGGGGGGCATTCTCCTCTTCATGACCTGAATACAGAATCATCTCCCCACTTAACAGCCTTTTCTGGCCAGACTGCGTCCATCTGGCTTCACTGGGAAAGGTTGTACTTTTGCATTTCCGCTGCTATCTGGGCGGCCTTGCCGCTCTGGTACATGGTCTTGACATTCCATGTGCCCATGGTTGTGTCCCTGGATAGAGAGAGGCGGCTCGGTCCTGTGGCTTCCGAAGACTTCCAGCTTTCACCACAGGACATCATAAGTCTTCTGGTAGAAGAACCTTCCTCCTCCAGGAAAGGAATTACTGTTAGTCTTTTCGTTGGCGTTTTTGTAGCTATTTCCTTTTTTGCAGGGTGGGGAAGCTACCCCCACGCCCAACCCCCTTACTAGGAGGACCAGGGGTTTTCTGTGGGGGTCACCTTCCCTTAGACCATGTTGGTTCACGGCACCTTATTTCATTCAGTGCACCCCTCTCACGAGGGACCCCCTATCCACCACCCAGGGGATGCGCCTCAATGCCATATGGTCCCAGCGCGAGGACAAAGATATGTAGCTCACTAAGAAAGAACGAGAAGACCGTGATAATGTTGCCAAACTTAGAATCGATGCAGGTGACAAATTCTATCACCCCTGCCAAGGATGTTATATTAGCAGAAACATATGGAAGTAGATTTTACATTCCACTTGAATTTGAAATCCTAACAGCAAATTTACCTTATTACCAAGGAGCACTGAATGACCATCTAACCTTTGAACTAACGTTTAATGATTACTCTAAAGTTATCAGATCATCTGGCACAGACGCAACATACAAGATATCAAACATCTCCTTGGAATATAAAATTGTCACACATACTGAACTAGCTAAATGGATATGAAATCAGTACGAGTCAAGCCTTCTGATTTATTATGATCGTGTGATAAGACACATTTTAATGCACAAAGACAAAGGTGGAACATCAACTTAAACACACCTGCTAAGTCACTGAAAGGCATACTTATGTTATTTGTTGAACCCAAAAATCCTTTCAAAAGGGAGTCAGAAAAGTTTTACAATCCAAAGATTACACACTTATCCTGCAGTATTGAATGACATCCTAATCAAGTGTATGCTTCAGGCATGCTACCTTACTAACACTATGACGAGATCATAAGATGGTCAGGTGGAAGACTTAGAGAAAAACCTGCAAACATGGCATACAAAGATCTACATTTATATGTCCTAAGAAGCGACCAGTAACTGACAGACTGCACTTTGGCTAAACTTATGTAGTACAGACGATGACTACCTTCATGGGTCAGGTCAAACTGTTGACAATGGCAGTGATGGGATCACAATCAATATACAAAAAAAAGAGTATTCAGCAGGAGCAATAAATATTTACCTGTATCTGATTTATGATGCGCAACTGAATATCCAAGAAAGCAGATTTACCTTATTACCAAGGAGCACTGAATGACCATCTAAACTTTGGTGCAGTGGTGTATTAAAATTATATTTTGTTTTAAAATGAACTTGCTGTCCCTTGATCCTCACTGTGGTTTGTTTTGTGGTGCTACAGCATGCGGGGAAAACTTAATTTGTTCTTGACTCATTACAAACAAGGTACATCCATCATTTTGAAAACATTGTGATATTCTGCCCTACAATCAAACACAACAAAGCTTATCACAACTGTTTATTCATTTGGACTGACCACAACATTTAATTAGTCAACCCTGAGGGAAAAACTAAATGACTATCTATATTGTCAAAAACAAGAAACACTTTAGCAGCACTTGCCATCAGTGGTAGACACGCAAACATCAGTATCTGGATTCTCACTCAAAAATATAATGCTGCACTAAAACATTTTCGAGAGAAACTAAAGTTTATCTGTTTGTTTTACTGTAAGGATCGTGATAGCTTTGAAGACTGCCTCAGGGAGAAAGATGTTATACCTAACAAGCATGAACGAGACGTTGTAAAAAACACAAACTTAAATCAACTAAGCACATGAAGGTCATCTTAAAGACAGATCAGCCAATTGGCTATGGATTAGTAAATTAATTTGTCCTTTTGTTTGGTCATAAAAAAAGGATGACAGACAAGTTGATATTACAGACTACTTAAGATATATCCAGCACTTTGAAGACATAACACATTTCAAACAATCACTTGCGCTTGCTATAACACCAATAGCAGTACCAGCGGTGATATACGTGACATAATAAATGTGTCTTTTGAATATTTATGATCAACCATTTGTAGAGTAGATGACTATTGATCTTAAGACACACTTTTTAAGTTGATGATAACTGGTTTGAGACAGTGTGTAAACACATACACCAACAACTAAAAAACCTAAATGTTCATTTTGAACCTGTTACAGTTAACAAAATGGTATAACACTTAAGCTCATATTTTCAATAAAAATTATATTCTTTTGTTTCGGTTATAAGAAAATGATGGACAGACAAGTTGATGTTACAGACTGCTTCAGATATATCCAGCACTTTGATCAGTTAAAAACACAATTTAAACAACCTGACATAACACCAATAGTAATACCAGTTAAGATATAAGTGGCATATCATATGACTTTGGAATTATTTGAGGAGCTACCATTTGTAGAGAACATAACTGTTGATTTTAAGACACATACTTTTGAAGTAGATGATAACTGGTTTTTGACAGTGTGAACACATATTCAGACAATTATGTAAACTGAATCTGTTTATTGTAGGTGTTGCAGTCAATAAAGTGGTATTACACATACAATTTTTTTTTCTATTTATTATTTTGTTGGACAAATAAAAATGACGGACAGCTCACAAAACTTGTGAAACATATTTCACACAACAAACTTGCCTATATCTAATGTTCACAATGTTTACGAATCAATATAGAAATCTTTTATGGTCATAAGAGATAATGTTCTTGATGGTACTGTAAAGATTCAGGTTGTTGCTAAAATAGAATTTAACAAGGTAGATGGTGAAGTGTTTGTACCGTATATCTCAACGAGACAACACACAGTTAATGCAAGAAGTGAACTTGAGAATGTGTTTAGAAACAAAATGTTGCCTGACTTCCTCTAAGCAATTGACAGAGCCTAAATTAAGGGGTCTGGTTGACATGAAGAGTATGTACATGAACTACTACTAAAGTAGTCAAGATATCATCCTATTTTAGGCAAATCATGGCTGCCACTACCAACTGGGGTTGCAAACAAACAAAAAAACTGTTGTTCATATTCAGAATAATGACAATCACTGTTTTATGTGGTTTGTGCTTGCCAAACTTCACTTTGTAAAAACAAAACCTGAGTGTGTGTCCAACTACACCAAATTTGTAAACGAACTCAACTTCAATGGCATAGATTTTCCTGTTCAGGTGGAAGACAGACTTGTTTGAAGAACTAAATCCTGGTATATCTGTGAATGTATATGTATGGGATACTGAGTCTGTTGACAAGTTACATTCAATTAGAGTATACTACTTGCCCCAACCTATGGACAGCCAGAAAATAAACATGTTGTAAGCTCCAGTGATAATTTTCACTACACAATTATCAGAAATATGTCAGGGCTAATTCATGAACATACAACAAAACACAATGGGAAACAGGAATTGTGTAAACAATGTTTACAAAGGTTTTCCTCCATTAAGTTAGCACACAAACATGTTCAACATTGCAGGTCAGCTGATGACATTCAAACATTACTTAGGTATCCAAATCCTGGTAGCAAGAACCTCAAAAATCAGCAAAAGCTGCCATTTTAAGTGTATGATGATTTTGAATCACTGGTTGTACCTCGACCCAAACGAACTCAAGAACTACCGCCCAGTCTCCAATCTCTCTTTCCTGTCCAAGCTTCTTGAGAAGGTCGTCCTCAACCAACTCAACCTCCACCTCGCTGACAACAACCTCCTCAGTCCCTTCCAGTCTGCCTATCGCAAACATCACAGCACTGAAACTGCCCTTCTACATATCCTAAACGACCTGCTTCTCTCCACTGACTCGGGCAACATCTCCCTTCTTACGCTACTCGATCTCTCTGCCGCCTTCGACACCATAGACCACTCTATCCTCCTCCACCGCCTCCACCACTCCTTTGGCATCACTGACTCTGCTCACTCCTGGTTTCTCTCCTACCTCTCCGACAGACAGCAGTCCGTCACCATCGACGGCGTCTCCTCCAACCCAGTCAGGCTCTCCTGCGGCGTTCCTCAGGGGTCCGTCCTGGGCCCGGTCCTTTTTACACTCTACATCTCCCCACTGTCCAACATCATCCAGTCTCACCATATACACCACCACCTCTACGCTGACGACTCACAACTACTAGACAAAGACAAACTCGACAACACTCAGACACTACTGACTCGCACGGCTGACTGCTATGAGGACGTGAAAAACTGGATGACAGCAAACAAGCTCAAACTGAACGATGACAAAACGGAAGCCATGCTGGTAGGCACTCGCCAGAAACTTTTCCAGCTCTCTCCCTCTCTCCACCTTCAACTCGACAGCACCCCATCTCCCTCTCTGACTCGGTCAAGAACCTTGGCGTTATCCTCGATTCCTCTCTTTCCATGACCAGCTTCATCTCCGCCACGGCCCAGGCATGTTATTTCCACCTCCGCCGCATCAGTCAGATAAAAAAATACCTCACTACCGAAGCTGCCACCAAACTCGCTGTCTCTCTCATCTTATCTCGCATCGACTACTGCAACTCTCTCCTTTCTGGCCTTCCTCACTCCATCACTCTCACTCTCCAGCGCGTCCAGAACAATGCTGCCCGCCTCGTCCTCAGAAAGAAAAAATCCGACCACATCACTCCCCTGCTCAAGCTCCTTCACTGGCTCCCCATCCCCCAACGCATCCAATACAAGATTCTGTCTCTCTGCTACAAATCCCTGAACAACTACGCTCCTGCGTATCTCTCCAACTTACTTCACCCCTACACTCCTCCCCGCTCCCTCCGCTCCACCTCTGACCCTCTCCGCCTCCTCATCCCCCGCACCAAACTCAGCACTTTCGGCCCCCGCTCTTTCTCAGTCCAACCACCTGGAACACTCTCCCACTCTCTCTCCATCAGAAACACTCACTCTCCTCCTTCCAGTCTGCCCTCAAAACTCATCTCTTTCAACAGTTCTAGCACTATATCACCACACTCCCCAGCCCAAGCTGACCGTCCTAATGTATCTTCACTATTTGTGTTACGTGAGTCATTGTCTAAAGCATGCGCATGCATGTGCGAGTTGTGAGTGCGCGCTTAGAGTTATAATTATTATAAGATAAGCGCATTATAAATACCGTAATTATTATTATTATTATTATATGAGGGTCCTGTTCCAGAAGCACTACCAAAGACTGTAAAATTAAGTGACCAAGTGGTGTGCTCCTTTAGTTACATTCTAGTTAGGTCAGACGGTGATCATACAGAACCTGTTATCTACAGAAGCGAAAATGCAGTAGGTGTGTTTTTAACAGAAATGAAACAACTGTACAGTAGCGCAGTACATTATCTGGAAAACTGCCAAAAGCCTTTGATGATGATGACACAAGAGGATAAACTGAATTTTAATACAGCAGAGGTATGTTGGATTTGTGAACAACTCTTGGAGGGTGATAACGTTCGCGACCACGATCACATAACTGGTTGTTACAGAGGTGTTGCTCATAGATAATGTAACTTAAAACTAAAAATAGATCCCAAGACATACAAACTACCTATCTTTTTCCACAATCTCAAAGGGTATGATTCACACATTATCATGCAAGCTGTAGATGAGTCTTACAAAAACATTAGTTGTTTTGCCCAGACAACTGAGAAGTACTTGACTTTTAGGTTAGACAACAAATTAGCCTTTTATGACTCCATGCAACATTTGTCCTTAGGACTTGCTAGTCTGGCAGAAGGACTGTCATCGTTTCCAATAACAAGTAAATGCTTTGAGCCTGAGTTAATCAAGAAAGGTGTCTATCCCTATGAGTACATCAGTGACTGGGTTGTGTTTGGGGAGACGTCTCTGCCTCCAAAAGATAAATTTTATTCTACACTAGATGGCAAATGAATTTCTTACTCTGATGCTTGGGGTAAACAAGGGTGTCAAACAATTGGTGACTACCATGATCAGTACTTAAAAGCTGACTAGCAGATGTATTTGAAAGTTACCATGAAAAGGGTTTGTTACACTACAGTCTTGAACCAGCTAGCTACATAACTAGTCATGGCATGACATGGGATGCATTTTTAAAATCCAGTAAAATACAGATAGACCTGCTGTCTAATCACATGATGGTTGACATTGGGGAACATGGTTTGAGAGGAGGCATAAGTATAGAAGCAATAATTATGCCAAAGCTAACAACAAATATCTTGATGACTTTGACCCCTCAAGGTCAAGGTCATATATTATGTACCTGGACGCTAATAACCTTTACGGATTTGCAATGACTGAGTTATTTCCCTTTAAAAACTTTCAAGTGCTTGATTTATCACAGTGTGATATAACATACTTAACAAACTGTATTATGACTCGTGATCAGAATGATGAGAAAGTTGGATCTTTGAAGTAGCCAAGGAGTACCCACACCACCTACATGATTACCACAATGATTATCGATTAGCAGTTGAAAAAATGTCTTTGACAGGAAAAAAAGAAGACACAAAACTTTAAATGATAAATTTAATTACATTTGTCACTATCGCCTACTGCAGCTTTACATAAGGCATGGGTTAATACTAAAGAAAGTTCACAGAGGTATAAGCTTTGATCAGTGTGTTTTAATGAAAGATTACATAATGAAGAAGACAACCCTCCACACAAGGGATGGAAACACTGCATTTGACAAAGACTTCTTTAAGCTTATGAACAATGCCTGTTCGGCAAGACAATGGAAAATCCTCATCACCATAAAGATATGAGACTGGTCACAACTGAATCAGATGCAATTAAACTTACAGGCAAGCCACAATACACAGGGTATAAAGAGTTTCATCAGTCATTGTATGCGGTGACACTCCAAAATAAAGTTTGTCGATCTCAACAAGCCAGTAGTTATTGGTATGGCAATACTTGAGCTGTCAAAGCTGTTGATGCTTGAATTCTACTATGATTATTTTAAACTGAAGTATCCTGACAGTCGGCTGTTATACACTGACACCGATTCTATGATCAAAAATGTAACTACTGAAGACTTTTATGAAGACATGAAAACAGAACTAGAGCACTATGACATGTCGGATTATCCTAAAGATCACCCGCTTTACAGCACACAAAACAAGAAAGTGCCTGGGAAGTTTAAAGATGAACTGAATGGAGTGCCAATAGTTGAGTACGTTGGATTGAGGTAAAAAATATATTCTTTACTGCACCATAAAGGCAGTCAGTCCAAAGGAAAATGTATTTTTTTTTAAAAACAGCAATAAAAAATAAAGACATCAGTCATGAACACTATAAGCAAGTTTTAGATGGTGAACTAATGCCTGATTATCCAAACAAGACACTGATATCAAACAAACATAATATTACACACTGCACAAGAAGTCACTTGCTTTTGGTGACACAAAACGAGTGTTTCACAGTTTTCAAAAAAAAAAGCTTATGCACCTGGGCACAGCAAGCTTAAGTTAATTGAAGAAATAGCTGATGAACTGATCAATGCAATGATTGATGAATTAGTTGATGAAATGAGTAACAGTGTCCGGTGGAACAATCTGTAATTCTTCTCTGGCAAATGCCCTCTGAGGGACAGGCTCATATAAATAGTAAATCGATGGGTTACCAGGGATTATTTTTTACATTGCAAACAGACGTAGACCATATTGGATCAGTTGCCCTTTGTTTAACATCATTCTCTACCTCACCGGGTTGATATAGATATTGTACCTGCTTCATTAACAACTTGTGTCAGGCGCAAGCAAGGTTTTTAGCATTGGTGTTGGCGGCATTGTTTTTAATTTAATGGCATCAACAGGTTTCAGGTGACCCTCATTATTCATTGCTTTTACCACAGATGGCAATCTCTTAAACCACTCAGTGTTACATGTGTCTTGCATAAGTTCCTTAGAATACGGATAACTGAAATGTCTCTCTGATAATTGTTTGTTAATGCTTTCAACAATTGCCTGCGATCTGTGCACGCCTGGTATGCCACATCTCATTAGCACACCATGCTTTGCAAATAATTTATTAACTGCACCTTTAAATTCACTTCCATTATCAACTTGAACAAGCCTGGGGTATTTCAGAGGACCAATGATAATGCTGCAGCTACAGTACTAGTGTTTTTGTCAGTAAGAGGTTCGGTGTTGTTGAATCTCGACGCAATGTCAACAACAGTCAGTGCATTCTTGTATCACTTTTTTCTTATAGTATCATGTAGAAGAAACAAGAGATCTATTTGGTGTGTGTCATTAGTAGTGGTGTTTTCAAAGTGTGGTCTTATTATTTTTCTTGGAGCAGGTAAATATATCTGCCAAATAGCTTGCCTCTGTAGCCAGTATTTTACTTGATCAAGTGTAACGGCACCGCCTACAGCACTTTTTCTATTGCAGTTTTTCCTTTCCAGCAGCCAATTGGGGAGTAATATATTTTTTATATTCATTTCTTCTAGCATTAAAAACTCCTGTGAAATAAACAAATGGCATTCCTACTAAAACAAACATTATTTCCCCATTTTTTTGTTGTTGACTAGGCTGATAGTCACTAAGCTTTGGTTGTCGTATGGTCATTTTTAATAGTTTTTTTAATAGCATCATCAACATTTGAAAATGTAACCTGTGCATGACTTTCCAGTCTGAGTTTTTCATTGATAAAATCAAGTCTTTCTATTCTTTTTTTCTCATATTCCTGTTTCACATATGCTAGTTTTTCTGCTGCCTCGTTATGACATATCATTTCTTCTGCACTCTCTTCTCTACTCATTCTTGAAAAGAGGTAATTTGATCCACTAAAAGCAAGTGCATTAACAACAGCACCACAATGATAACAGCCAATGTTGCCATATTTTTTATTTACATAGATACATTTTCTGGAATAATTCTCTGCTTGATGAGAAAGTCTTTTGTAGCAATTGATGCTGTGACAACCACAACTAGCTTAGCACTGTCCTTAATATCTAGTTTGCCTAGGTCTGCAGGACGCATTTTGATAAGACTCCTTCCTAGCATAGTATATGTGACTGCAAGTCCATTTAGAATGGCAGAGTGATAAACAAGGTTCATTAGGTTTCTTTGTGTCATTCATTTTCTTATACCACAATTAGAATAATAAATTTATTCACTGCAAGTAAAATGGATCAAAAGCTTTTGGTGCTGCTGATAATGTGGCAACTTCTTGCTTGGCTTTTTGTGTTTCTGGTTTTTGGGACACTGTTTGAGTTTGTGACTTATATTTTTTCTATATCTTGTAACCTATGTAACCAAATCCAACAACAATCCGCCAATACAGTATTTTGTTATTTCAGGTTTTGGCTGTTGTGTGGCAGGCTCAGTTGTTAGTCTCTCACTTTGTTGTGGTGGTGGCACTGTTGGTGGTGTCACTGTTGATGGTGATTCCGTTTCATGAGCCTTTCCTGTAGTTGTAACTTTTTTGGTCTGTTATACTCATCTAATCTTTTCCCCGCCTCAAGCTTGTTGGGACTTTTGGCCTTAGTTACTGTTTGAATTTGAGTCAAGCTCAGTTGTGTGGTCATCTGGTTGACCTCCATTTTCTCCTGCTTTAAATTTTATTTTAGAAAAATCTACATGACTCCCAGTGATTAATAATGCAACATTGGCAGCAAGGTAATTTCCAAACTTGTAAAACATAACGCATGCTAATTTGCCATTTGAACATAAAACAATAGGGTTGCTTTCAAAATCATGTGATAGACAGTCAGTGTTCACAGGCAAGAAGTGACTAACGGCTTTCGTGTACAGACACACAAGATATCTACTTAAGTCACAGGTCATTAGTGAACCTATCTAATTTTCATATTTAGCGTGTAGTTTAATTACCTCCTCAGCAGCGAGTGATTCAATTTCTTCTGTTGTATATTGTTTCCCATGATAAGCTTTTGATTTCCCAGAAACAACTACAGTGACAAGACGTTCTGTTTTTTTAGTCTAAGTCCTCATTTTTGACAGCACATATATCGCTAAGAAGTAGAAGTTCATCTTGATCCATTTATAATGTAATATATTGAATTTTTGAAGCTATAAATAATCTCTCAAAATACACTTTTGGTGTGACTTGAGACAGGGTTTTGTGAGAGCTATGGGTGTTGATGTTTAAAATAGCCATGATTTAGGCTTGGATGCTGGAAATGTTTCAGGCTGGTTTTGAAATCTCACTTTCACTCAAAATAAACTTGTTTTGTGAGTTGAAACAGGGTTTTGTGAGAGTTGTGGGTGTTGATGTTCAAAATAGCCATGATTTAGACATGGGCACTATGAATCTCATTTCCTCTCTCTCTGGCCTTCATGATCTTCCATTCTACCCCCAACCTCCGATGGTCCCTTTCTCCCAACTTTCCGTGCACCATCCATCACTTTACTTAGTGTCTACATTATTATGACCTGCTGTTGACGTGTGCAGGACTTAAGCCAATGGTCTGCGGTAATGTGCTTGTATGGTTGCGTCCATAATATACTGAGCACTTTGTTTGTTTACACACAAATACACACACACACACACACACACACACACACACACACACACACACACACACACACACACACACACACGCACACACACACATACACACACACACACACACACACACACACACACACACACACATGGAGACAAAAGCCTCAGAGTGGGTTACCTACCATTTTATGTGAAAATGGGTTCCCATATTTCTATTTATTCTAGGGCCCTGGAATTGATGCGAATGTTTAGAACTCACCTTATAACTAAGCTCTATAACTTAAAATAAAATAGACATTTTCTAGAAACAGAGCCACTAGATGGAGAAAAAATGGGTTTCTACCAATAAAGTCGGTGCCTCTCACACAAAAACTGGCATTACAGTGAAAATGGGTGTCTTCACAACATTAGGCATCTGTAATAAGGTCAAGTTCATGGAATACTTCTTTTTCACATTCATTTTTTTTTTCCAACTTAATGTGCATGTATGCATTAACATTTTTAACATTGTATGGTGCAAAAGTGAATGAACACTGGCTCCTAACCTTTAGATTCTGATTTTCACAGAGGAAATCTTTTAAACATTGCTACGTTTTGTCCTTCTGGAGCAAAACAGATTATCATGGCATTTATGTGACAATCAAGATAATGTATTCTGGAAATTAAGGGACATTTTTTTATGTACTCTGGACTTTGAGACAAACAGCAACAGAGAATTTTGAATATTAACACTTATCATTTGGAATACACCAGTGTGTGCAACAAGTGTGACTAAAATAGTTGAAGGGTAGTGCCAGAATAGCTTGGCACCTCTAGATGCCAAGCTATTGTGGCACCATCCTTGAACTAAAGCCATTGGTCTATGTCCTCATCTGTAAATACTGTAATGTAGCTTGCATATAATTTGTACAAATTGTACAAATTTGAAGCTTTTAACCTCAGTATGATGCGGGTTAAAAAGTGGAAAAATATGAAAGATAGAAAAAGACCCAGATGAAAAAATTAACATTTAACTCATTCTACCCCAGACACACCACAGCAAGATAAAGATCGACCATGATAGTTCAAGGGATCAATGATGCCAGAATAGCTTGGTGCCTATGGGCCCCAAGTTATTCTGGCGTCACGCTTGAACTATCATGGTCAATCTGTGTCCTGCACTGCAATGCAGTCTTCAGAAGATGACTTCAAAATTGGGGGATTTCGGTCTTGGGGTAGAATGAGTTACAAATTTTATGACAAAACAGAACACTGACATTAATTAATTAACTGACAACATAAGAAATCACTTGAAACTTCAGCCTTTATTAATTACCTACAATACAATACAATACAATACAATAATACTTTATTAATCCCTTACGGGGAAATTCACTATCTGCCCATACAACACACGGCATCATCAATCACTCATTTAAAAAAAAAAAATTTTAAATAAATAAAATAAAATAAAATAAATAAATATTAAAAAATAACCCATAACACACAATTAAAGAAATGAACTGTAACAGACATATTGTTACCTTTGAATAACAATAATAATAATACTAGTAATAATACTGAGAGGGCTAGTACTAAGGACGGAAGAATGTTGACCGACACTATCTACTGATATTACTGTTGAAAAAGGTGCATGCATATAAAAACACAGTAATTGTTTGTAAACACTTCAAATCAAACAATCAAGAGCAGTCAAACATTTTTCTGGCAACTTTGTGATGAGGAAAACTAGTTCTTGCCTTTGGCACGTAAAGGGTTTCAGCAACTTATGTGCCTCTATTCATAAAATGGAGAGAGAAATATTCTGAGTTCTAGCAAGTGCGACAATAAAGTTTAGCTGAGTGGCACATTCCTTCTGCGAATGAAGATAAGTAGTGACAAAGTGGATTTACCCAAAATATCAAATAAATTGTGTTGTAACCGTCTTTCTAAGTGCGTTTCTTTCTCTGTTGGGTACTTCTTTTCAAGAGATACAGGCAGCGCAGACAGTAGAGAGAGCTTAAAAAAGAAAATACAAGTGAATGGACTAAGGGTAGACAGAAACACATGACCCAGAATTGAGAGGAAAACCCACCCTGTGTGGCTGACCAGGGTGACCCTGGGAACTACAAAGTAGTTAACCCCACCCAAGTCCACCAGGGCAGACCCGAGTGGGGGCCACTGTTTAGTTGCAAAGTAAGGTTAATGTTATACAATATACAAAATGATCCAGGTGTACATCAGATAAAAACAAAGATATACACGCTGAAAACAACTGAATAATAACACTCTTGTAATAAATCTTTATGTTGACAATGGTTTTCTTATCTTATTATTGTCTTTCATCCCCAGCCGCTGTTTCGTTTGCAAAGTCACATGTTATACAGTATACAAAATGATCCAGGTGGACCAACCCCAAGGTAACACTTGTAATAAATCTTTATGTTGACAATGGTTTTCTGTCCCTAGCCGCTGTTTCGTTTGCAAAGTCATATGTTATACAATATACAAAATGATCCAGGTGGACCAACCCCATGGAAACACTCTTGTAATAAATCTTTATGTTGACAATGGTTTTCTTATCTTATTATTATATTGGCGGACCGTCGGGGGTTCTTTCTCCAGGTACTCCGGTTCTTCCACCCCCCACACTTTGGTACCGGTCTCAGGCCACTTTACAAAATTTCAAATACAAGCGATAAAAAAAATCTCTGTAACTTCAGTAGCTGACTGGCCCTTCGTTTGTCTTGTACTGTGTTTGTCTTAAATGGCGTAAATCCGCGTTTGTTTCGTGAGTGTGTGTGTTGGGTTTCAGGCGCGGCGCTTTGAGTCGATTTCCCCAAACTTGAGAAAAAGCGCCTATATAATAACGGTATTATTATTATTATTATTGTCTTTCATCCCCAGCCGTTGTTTTGTTTGCAAAGTCACATGTTATACAGTATACAAAATGATCCAGGCGGACCAACCCCATCGTAACACTCTTGTAATAAATCTTTATGTTGACAATGGTTTTCTTATCTTATTATCGGCTGGGGAGCCGCTGTTTCGTTTGCAAAGTCACATGTTATACAGTATACAAAATGATCTAGGCGTCCATCAGATAAAAACAAGCTATACACACTGAAACCAACCCAATAATAACACTCTTGTAATAAATCTTTATGAAAACAAAAATGCCGTGAGTGTGCACTCTCGGAGAATCTGAATTCATTTCTTTTGTAACTTTTTCAGTCTGTTGCGGATGTAATCCTTAATGTTTATCCAGAACCTATGTCTAAGTGCGGACTCTTCTGCGATTGCCTGCTGTATTTCAGCCTTTCCAGGAAGTTTGTTCATGACGAGGTGTGTATGGAAATGAGTTTGAACAGCTTTCTCTTCAGCTTTCCCCCATGGTTTCCTTGAAAATCTAGCTTTCTTTCGAAAAGGAGCTGACGCAGTACTGTCATTATCAAACTATCTAGATTTTCATCAGGTTCTGCATGTCTTTTCTCTGTCATGCTCATTGATTCCTATGTTGTTGACTTGGTGCTTCATTCACAGGTGCTGTTTTCTTCGAGACCTCTCTGCAAGTTTCTGATGTGTCTTCATTGTCAAAGTCAATCTCACCATCACCCAGCTCAGCTCTAATGCAACTCTCAAAATCTGTCATCCCATTGTTAACTGACAGAAGAATCTTTGCCACTTTCGCCTTTGAAGGACGTCTTGAGGTTGGCGGTAGATATGGCGATGTATCCGAATATCATGACCAAGGAAATCTGCCAGCTGATCCTGATCCAACTCTGAGATGGCCATTGACTGAGCCAAAGTTGCAACCAGCTTCCGTAACTGAGTAAATGTGAACATGACACTTGTGCTTGTAGCACATGTTCCTTCAGAACATCATGGCCTCTGTAAGGCCTCTGACCAGAAGGTGTGGCAAAGATGTACTGGGCACCAGCGAGAGCTGGCACTGATCGCCTCATTTGAAGGATTCTGTCCACAGTTGTCATCATCTTCTTCGTCAGCAAAATGGGAACACTCTGCCTCTGATTTCCACTCGCTGAAAATGATTCACCATTTTCTTCTCAACCTCTGTGAGACCTTTTTAGATATCTTGATTGCTGGTCGATACAACCTTAGCATTGTGGTAGTCTGATACCTTCATTCTCTGAACTTCTCCCACTCGTTTTCGGATGAAAAGTGATACAGCGCAAAGTATTGCTTTAACCACTGTCGGATAATCTTCCGAAACCATCCTTTTCTCAATAAGCTCTTGGATCTTCCTCACATCTTCACATGATGAGATCAGCGTGGGTTTGTTCATGGTCATTTTCCTGACCGAGTGGGCTGCTGTAGCTGAAACACAATCATACCAGTCCCCAGTAAAGACAGAGTCAAACCACTGTGCCTCAGAGAGCTCCTGTCGCACCTGTCATCTGAACATGGCCCAAGCTGTTTGGATGCCTGTGACTGTTTGATCCGTGAACATTTTTTTAAGGCATGGCCTATGCGCTTTGCGAGATTACCTTTTTTTGAACTGATGTGTGTCCTCATCAAATTCTGCTAGCTCTTTTACAGCCATTACAACATGATCACATTTAGTAGTGCACCTTCGTGTTTGTGTATGTATGTTTCTCCTGCCTACTTCCTAAGTTCCGGAGAAAGACATGGGTTATAAGCGAGACCTGATGCATCCTTAATTGAGGATGTAGATGATCGTCTTGCTCTATACTTGTGTATTTCTCTGTGGGCTGGCGATTGGGTGCCTGATAGGCGGGGGCAGGGGATCTAACTGTTTGTCTGTCCAGTGCTGAGTAATTCCCCTTGGTCTGTATACAATTCTGCCAGTGCTAGCCTCACCTATCTTGTTTGTGAGATTGACCTTGTAATGGTTTTATTGGACGAATTCCTTTCATTGAAGAAGAAAGCTTTTGTTAAAATTGTGGGGTTCTGGAATCAAGACTGAGAAGCTGACGACCGGCTGCATAGCAGACGTCTTTTCTCGAAGCGGGTCAATATCGCTGACTGTGCAATTGTATCAGATTGGGAGCATCTCAGTGAAATAACTGCGCTGAATAAGTACACTTGGGCGTGCTCTTAAATTAAAAAAAAAGTATTGCATAAAGTTTACCTTTGCAAATGAAACAGCGGTGCGGGACGAAAGACAATGGAGTATTGCCGAGTCAGCAAGACAATAAGGGGAAACAACTCAGTTCATGTCACTGCGCAGTTGACCAATCATATAGTTGATCTGTAGCTAAGGAAGTTGACGTCACACAGACCCTCGCTTCTGTGGCAACACGCTGCCGGAGTGCGTCGCAACCACAAAATATCATGTGAACCACTCAAAATGGGGACACCCTATTTTGATATTTTTCTTGACTTTTGAATAAAAGATAATGCAAAAACAACCCTCCGAAAAAACGGGTGCCTGACTTGGTCACCCAGAATTTTACACACACACATTTTGCAATGATAAAGATGGTAAAGAAAGTCACCCATTTTAGGGGTTTTGTGCGCACAACCACACACACACACACACACACACACACACACATGAACACAAAACCATCAGTCTGGGTTACCTACCATTTTATGTGAAAATGGGTTCCCATATTTCTATTTATTCTAGGGCTCTGGAGTTGATGCGAATGTTTAGAACTCACCTTATAACTAAGCTCTACAACTTAAAATAAAATAGACATTTTCTAGAAACAGAGCCACTGGATGGAAAAAAAATGGGTTTTTACCCCAAAAGTGGGTGCCTCTTACACAAAACTGGGATTACAGTGAAAATACCTCACTAAAGATACCTTTGGTTGATTTTACTATTATGATTGTTTGAGTGGGGTTGTAAGGGGGTTGGGGGAGGGGGGAGAAGTGTGTGTGGGGTGGAGGGGGGGGGAGGGGGGGGTGGGGGGGGGAGAGGGGGTCATCACTTTTGGTTTATAGAGCTGCTCAATGCGCTCTTATGAATGAAAGATTTTCATTATCAGTGGAATCAGTAGGTCATTTCAGAGGCGCACACTGAGTTGCACGTCGAACCACTCACAAATACTCATTTGGAGTGCACCAGATGGATCCAGTTGGCAAAGTCCCACATTCCACACTATAGGACAGCTAAGACTGAAAAGCAATCGCAGCGTTTATGGCGCGGTACAAGGTTTAAAACTAAGAAAATGTTGTTTTTAGAAGCGTGTCGGGCAAAAGTTTTTATGAAAACTGTTTTAAAACCTCTTTTAACTCAACTTTTCTTAATGTTAAAAGTGTTTTATTGTACATTACTTAACGTCCCGACAGCAACAAGGCTTTCTCAGGACGTGCCTGCACTGCTTGTGGAAAAACAACAACATACTAAACAGAACATTGAATGTATGTTGCCAGCCGGTCAAATACATTAAATAAACCTAACACATGGGGCCTACATAAAGCTAAGACCATTTAGCAACACACATCCAACATCAAGAGCTACAGGCAGTGCAGACAGTAGGGAGAGTTTTATAAAGGCAAATACAGCTCAATGGACAAAGGGCCGACAGAGACACATGCCCCAGAATAGAGAGAAAAACCCACCCTGTGGGGCTGACCAGGGTGCCCCTGGGAAATAAAAAGTAGTTAACCCCACCAAAGTCCCCCAGGGCAGACCCGGGTGGGGTTAAAAGTGTTTTAATTTACAAGCGTGTCGTAACTGATATGCATCTATTCCAACCAACGTATAGTGCTGGATATTTTTCCCATCCTCGCCTTCTTTCTTCGCTCAACACTCGACTTTCCAGTCCTTCCCTGAAACACCCCCAACCGGTCTGCCCTCAACACTCGACTTTCCAGTCCTTCCTTCAAACACCCCCAACCGGGTCTGCCCTGGGGGACTTTTTAGTTCCCAGGGGCACCCTGGTCAGCCCCACAGGGTGGGTTTTTCTCTATATTCCGGGGGCATGTGTTTCTGTCTACCCTTGGTCCATTCACCTGCATTTTCCTTTTTTAAACTCTCCCTACTGTCTGCGCTGCCTGTGGCTCTTGATATTGGATGTGTGTTGCTAAATGGTCTTAGCTTTATTTAGGCCCCATGTTGTAGGTTTTATTTAACGTATTGGACCGGCTGGCGACATACATTCAATATTCTGTTGAGTTTTTGTCACTAGCAGTGCAGGCACGTCCTGAGAAAGTCTTGTTGCTGTCGGGACGTTAAGCAATGTACAATCAATCAACCTTCCTTCAAACGGACAGCATTCACACAAATAATACTTTACTATTACATCAGAAAATGGCCCATCCAAGCCTGCACTCTTTTAACTGCACTAAACGCCTGACTGTAGCAGACGACGCATGAAACGACGCTGACTCTGTGACGTCATTTCCATTCAATCAATTTGTGCATACAATGCAAAAGGAGATGCGGCATTGATAACATCGACAAACCTACAAAATAAAGCAACAGGTTCAACCAAAAGGTCGGGCAGGACAAAAGACAACAGCAGCCTCACCCAAAGTCTAAACGTCCTCTCTTACAATGCGCACTCATACAATCACTTCACTTCTTAGCAACCGGCGCACGAATATAATTATAGGCCAAGTCAAACTAAAACAGAAGATAGTGGCGGAAAACCCTTTAAAATAGAAACAAACAACGACGTTTCAGATCAAATATTCTTCATCTGACATGGAAACAAACGTAGAAAACGAATAGGCTAAGTCCCTGGTGAACGTATACATGAATCTCAAAGTTGTCACTAGACATGACCTTTCTCCACATCACCCCGGAAGTACATTACAACTCAACACTTTTTTTTAACAAAACAACCACACCCTCAAATAACAAACCTAATTTTGTAGAAACATCAACAATTTACACCCTGAAACAACAAAATATTCCCCCTGACCCATATCAGCTATGAAGTTATTTATAGCTGAGAAGGGTGATGTAATACATGATACATGCTCATTTTCAGGGTTCTGTGTGCACAACACACACATTGCTGGGAGGGACAAGTTTTCAAACACACTACCGGCGTGTCTGTTAAACACAAAAGTGCATGTGTTAACGCCAAAATGAGAAAAACGGATTTTTTTTACATTTTATGAATCTTTACCGCAAGACAATGCAGAAACAACCCTCAGAAAAAATGGGTGTCTGACTTGGGAACCCAGAATTATACACCCCCCCCCCCCCCCCATTTTCCATAAGGATGGTAAAGACAGTCACCCATTTTACCTCTTTCGTCTACACACACACACACATACACACACACACACACACACACACACACACATACACACACACATACACACACACACACACACACACCGCGAGCGCACATGCACACACACACACACACACACTTGACACGCTCAATGCCCGTATGCAGCCCACAACGCACGGGCGGTGTGGGGCTCGATCTAACGGTATTGGAATGCCATGCAAAACACAGACCTGTTTTTCTTTTTTCAAATTTGATCTTTTCAAATCTGTCTTATTTATTTTATTATTATCTATTATTATTTATTTTAAATAGGCACTATTGCATAATGCCATACAAAACGCTCCTCGGCCTACAGATTTCGTTTCAGCAAGTTTCATTCATCTGCTAAAGACATAGATTCTCATGAGCATCTGCAATCGCATGCACTCTTTGCAGTTTGTGTTTTAGTCTTTCTAATATGAATTTACCCTTTAAGTTATTTACATCAGCCTACGCTTTAGTGTAGACTTTGGTGTGACAGACTTGTGTCGAGGTGTCTATAAGTGAGCCTCGAGGTGTCATTATGAGTGTGGAGGTGTCGACCCATGCTCATTCTGGCCCTAACTTACCGGTGAATATGCCCTATCTTTGGTACAAATAGAGCGGAACAGACACAGACTTTTATTAGCTGCTGGAGCTCATGCGAGTCTATGCATTTTGTAGATGGATGGCGTGTTCAAAATGTTTGAATCCCGATGACACCCTCCAACTGAGGAACAGTTAGAGCAGATGGGGATGTTACGTGGTAGTCATGTCGTAGTATGATGTCATCACACCAAACACACGCATGTTGGGTTCTTGTAGAAAAAAACTCACTCAGTTGCAACTCGTCATACGTGACCACACTGGAACAACAGTTCCAACAGTACTTTATTCTCACGATGCAATCACAGCACAATACAACCACAAATGCATCCACGCTTTGATACATTGTCTCATACAATGTATCCGCAGTTTTGATACACTGTGTCTCCGATCCCATACAATGCACGCACATATTTCCTAACACGCGTTTTTATATATCCCGCAAAATACACAACTCAACCAATCAGAAAAGAAAACGTAACCAAAACTCATTAATATTCATTAAAAAAAACTCTAGATCTATCTACAATCTTCCACTAAGATCTAGGCGCACTCCGTAAATGTTGCGAAATGTAGCCAACGTGTACTACAAAACTTTGACGTCATATTTGTCACTAGAACGATCGCACCTCTTCTAGAACCTTCCAGGTTAATCTAGGGTGGACTTCGCAACAAGTTAGCGAAATGTACCACATTACAGCTACACGACAAAAATCGATCGCAATTCCCCATGCAAAAGAAAACAAATCATACTAAAGAGGTACGTGATTCTAATCTAAAATAACTCTGCTGAACACCGGATCCATTCCTATGATCAACACACACACATACCCTAAAAATAATAACGCAACCACAAACGTAACAGAGGATTGGACAATCTCAAGCCTGAGTGGTAAAACAATTGGAGCATATGGAGATTAGACAGTCTCAACCATTGTACACAAACCAAGGGGAATCACTTAGCGCTGGACAGACAAACAGTTAGATCCCCTGCCATGACTCAACCATGACTGGTTCAGTGATTTGACATCCCTTGGCTAGCGACTTGTCTGCGTTGAATTGGCATTTGTTTAACTTCCAATCGCTCTCTGCGAGTTTAAATGTTCGGCGCCCTATCCCGGCTGTTGGACACGTCCTTTCGCATATGTATATTATGCTCAGTTGTGAACTTTAAACAAAGACATAACATGTTTTCTAATTCTATCCGCAAAGGAGGACGGCAGCATGTGAATCCGTGAATGACACGTCCTCAGGCTGTGTATACATTCAACTGGATCTATGAAATTTAATGAAGTCAGGAGTGAGCCTCTGTATATAATAATAATAATAATAATAATAATAATAATAATAATAATAATAATAATAATAATAATAATAATACAGCGCTTTTCTATAGCGTCCTTCCCCACTTACGCAGGCTCGAAACACTTTACAAATCACACACACACACACACACACACACACACACACACACACACACACACACACACACACACACACACACACACACAGGAGCACAAAAGCCTCACAGTGGGTTACCTACCATTTCATGTGAAAATGGGTTCCCATATTTCTATTTATTCTAGGGCTGTGGAATTGATGCGAATGTTTAGAACTCACCTTATAACTAAGCTCTATAACTTAAAATAAAATAGACATTTTCTAGAAACAGAGCCACTAGATGCAGAAAAAATGGGTTTCTACCAATAAAGTGGGTGGGTGTCTCTCTCACACAAAAACTGGCATTACAGTCAAAATGGGTGTTTCACAACATTAGGCGTCTGTAATAAGGTCAAGTGCATGGAATACTTTTTTTTTTTCACATTCATTTTTTTTTTCAACTTAATGTGTATGTATTCATTAACATTCTTAACATTGTATGGTGCAAAATTGAATGAATACTGGCCTGTAACCTTTCGATTATGATTTTTACAGAGGAAATCTTTTAAACATTGCTACGTTTTGTCATTCTGAAGCAAAACAGTTTATGCATGGCATTTATGTGAGAATTCTGGAAATTAAACGACGTTAAAAAAAAAATGTACTCTGCAGTTCGAGACAAACAGCAACAGAGCATTTTGAATATTAACCCTTATTATTCGGAATACACAACAAGTGTGACTAAAATAGTCCAAAGGGTAGTGGCAGAATAGCTTGGCGCCTCTAGGCGCCAAACTATTGTGGCACCACCCTTGAACTAATAATGCCATTGGTCTATGTCCTCATCTGTAAGTTCTGTAATGTAGCTTGCATATATGGCAGTGTACAAATTTGAAGCTTTTAGCCTCAGTATGATGCAGGTTAAAAAGTGTGGAAAAATATGAAAGACAGAAAAAGACCCAGACGAAGAAACTAACACTTAACTTATTCTACCCCAGACACACCAGAGCAAAATAAAGATCGACCATGATAGTTCAAGGCTGATGCCAGAATAGAGTGGCGCCTATGGCCGCCAAGCTATTCTGGCATCACCCTTGAACTATCGTGGTCGATCTGTGTCCTGCCCTGCAACGCAGTTTTCAGAAGACGACTTCAACATTTGGGGATTCCGGCCTTGAGGTAGAATGAGTTAAAATGACAAAACAGAACACTGACATTAATTAATGAACTGACAACATAGGAAATCAATCACTTGAAACTTCAGCCTTTATTAATCACATCAAAGGTGCATGCATATAAAAACACAATAATTGTTTGTAAACACTTCAAATCAAACAATCAAGAGCAGTCAAACCCTTTTCTGCCAACTTTGTGATGAGGAAAACTAGTTCTTGCCCAAGTTCGGCATGTAAAGGGTTACCGCGACTTATGTGCCTCTATTCATAAAATGGAGAGAGAAATATAATACCGAGTTCTAGCAATTGCGTCAATAAAGCTTAGTCGAGTTGGTATACCTCGTCCAGTGCCTACGTTAAATGCACCAGTGGTGCCAATGTTGCTATATTGGCACCAGACCGGTCGTTCGGACTGGTCTGGTGCATCCGATCGGTTTAGAGCGTGTGCTTTCTGCACCTGTAATGGGCAACCTCGGAGAAAGAATCACGTGAGCTTCGTTTGACTGCTGCAAAATAACATGAATAAAGAATAAACCCTTTCCCATATATGCAATCCAGCAATTATGCATCCATCCTTATGCTAGCACCATGAAACATTACGCGATTTGGCAGATTTTAAAAATAGCTTTTTTAAATCCTCAATGGAGGTGATTTTTGCGACATCTGCGTCGTTTGTGGCAGAAAGCACCGTCAAAGTTGAAGTTCGAGAAATGAGCGCACTAGAGTACAATAGACTTGATTCAGTGGTGTTGGGCATGACTCAAGCCTCCGCCATCTCTACACAAAACTGGCGTGTTCGGGGAGATAAAAGGCTACAAGTTAAAACCGCAAACGAACCTTTTTTTTCCCGACTGCGATCACAATCTTCTGCGTGAACGAACGAGACCACACTACAAGTGCACAAGCCAACCTGCGCGCACAGTTCTGGTGCACATGACCAGTCCGGTGCGAAAATAGCAACAGTGGCACCGCTGGTGCGTTTAACCTAGGTAGAGGGCGAGGTATACCAACTCAGCTAAGGTTTATGCTTCCTGTGACTTTAGAAACAATGCACAGTATGCAAAGTGTACTTTATAGTAACCAAAAAAAAAAGTTACAGACATTTCCAAAATGATCCAGGCGTACATCAGAAAAAAACAAGCTATACACACTGAAAAAATAACACTCTTGTAATAAATGCTTATCATGTTGACAATGGTTTTCTTATCTTATTATTGTCTTTCGTTCCGATTGGTTGTACATTGCTGAACGTCCGGACGTGCCAGCACTGATAATGAAGGGGAAAAAAATAAAATAAAATAATGAACAGAATATTGAATGCATGTCGCCAGCCAGTCTAATACGCTAAGTAAACCTAAGATCATTTAGCAACACACATCCAAAATCAAGAGAGATACACCACCACCACCCTCCCTCCCCCCCCCCCCCCAAAAAAAAAAAAAAAAAAAAAAAACCCAAACAAACAAAACAACAACAACAAACAAACAAAAAAATTATTCAGACCCAAAAGGTGACTGCCAATCATGTAAAATGCAAAAAGTGCCCAACGGAAAAAGAAACACGCTTAGAAAAGACGGTTACAACACAATTTAGTAAGATTTCGGGTAAATCCGCCTTGTCAAAACAGACAAACAAACAGAGAGATCAGTCGCTACTTATCTTAGTTCACAGAAGGAATGTGCCCCATTCCTTCTGCGAATGAAGATAAGTAGCGACTGATCTCTCTGTTTGTTTGTCCGTTTTGACAAAGCGGATTTACCCGAAATCTTAATAAATTGTGTTGTAACCGTCTTTTTTAAGAGTGTTTCTTTCTCCGTTGGGTACTTCTTTTCAAGAGATACAGGCAGCGCAGACAGCAGGGAGAGCTTAAAAAAGGAAAATACAAGTTAATTGACCAAGGGTAGACAGAAACACATGCCCCAGAGATGAGAGGAAAACCCACCCTTTGGGGCTGACCAGGGTGACCCTCGGAACTAAAAAGTAGTTGACCCCACCCAAGTCCCCCAGGGCAGACCTGGGTGGGGGCCACTGTTTAGTTGCGAAATAAGGTTAATGAATGTTACACAATCCAGACCAAAAAGGTGACTGCCAAGCGTGTAATAAGCAAAGAAGTACCCAACGGAGACAGAAACACGCTTAGAAAAGACGGGTACAACACAATGTATTAATATTTCGGGTAAATACCCTTTGTCAAAATAGACAAACAAACAGAGAGATTATCCGCTACTTATCTTCATTGGCAGAAGGAATGTGCTGCACATTCCTTCTGCCAATGAAGATAAGTAGCGGCTAATCTCTCTGTTTGTTTGTCTATTTTGACAACGGGTATTTACCCGAAATATTAATAAATTGTGTTGTACCCGTCTTTTCTAAGCGTGTTTCTTTCTCCGTTGGGTACTTCTTTAATGTTACACAGCATACAAAATGATCAGGTGTACATCAGATAAAAACAGAGCTATACACGCTGAAAACAACCGAATAATAACGTTCTTGTAATAAGTCTTTATGTTGACAATGTTTGTTTCTTTTTGTCTTATTAATGTCTTTCGTCCCCAACCGCCGTTTCATCAGCAGTTCCATTTTCAAAGTTTTACATGTTATATACAGTATACAAAAATGATGCAGGCGCACCAACCCCATAGTAGCACCCTTGTAATAAATCTTTATGTCGACAATGGTTTTCTTACTCCTTATTATTGTCTCTCGTCCCCAACCCCCGTTCCATCAGCAGTTCCATTTTCAAAGTTTTACATGTTATATACCGTATACAAAAGGATGCAGGCGCACCAACCCCATAGTAGAGCACTCTTGTAATAAATCTTTATGATGACAATGGTTTTCTTACTCCTTATTATTGTCTCTCGTCCCTCCCCCCCCCCCCCCCCCCCCGTTCCATCAGCAGTTCCATTTTCAAAGTTCTCCATGCCCCTTATTATTGTCTCTCGTCCCCAAGCGTCGTTCCATTTGCAGTTCCATTGACAAAAACAAGCTAGACATGCTGAAACCAACCCAATAATAATGAACACTCTTGTAATAAATCTGTATGAAAAGGAAAATGACGCGAGTGTCGGAGAATCTCAATTCATTTCTTTTGTAACTTTTTCAGTCTGTTGCGGATGTAATCCTTAATGTTTGTCCAGCACCTATGTCTAAGTGCGGGGTCTTCTGCAATGGCCTGCTGTGTCTCGGCCTTTCCAGGAAGTTTGTTCACGACGAGGTGTGTCTTGAAACGAGTTTCAACAGCTTTCTCTTCAGCTTTCCCCCATGGTTTCCTTGTAAATCTAGCTTTCTTTCGAGCAGGAGCCGACGCAGAACTGTCATCATCAAAACTATCTAGTTTGTCATCAGGCTCTGGACGTCTTTTCTCGGTCATGCTCAATGATTCCTGTGTTGTTGACTTGCTATTTGCTTCATTCACAGGTGCTGTTTCCCCAGCGACCTCTCTGCGAGTTTCTGATGTGTTTTCATTGTCAAAGTCAATCTCTTCATCATCGCCCAGTTCAGCTCTAATGCAACTCTCAAAATCTGTCATCCCATTGTTAACTGACAGAAGAATCTTTGCCACTTTTGCCTTCTGAAGGACGTCTTGAGGTTGGCGGTAGATATGGCGATGTATCCGAATATCATGACCAAGGAAGTCTGCCAGCTGATCCTGGTCTAACTCCGAGATGGCCATGGCCTGAGCCAAAGTTGCAACCTGCTTCCGTAACTGAGTAAATGTGAACATGGCTGGGTTTGACACTTGGGCTTGCAGTGCATGTTCCTTCAGAACATCATGGCCTCTGTAAGGCCTCTGACCAGAAGGTGTGGCAAATATGTACTGGGAATCGGCGAGAGCTGGCACTGATTGCCTCATTTGAAGGATTCTGTCCACAGTTGTCATCATCTTCTTCGTCAGCAAAATGGGAACACTCCTATTAAACTTGCCCCTGATTTCCACTCGCTGAAAATGATTCACCATTTTCTTCTCAACCTCTGTGAGACCTTTCAAGATATCTTGATTGGTGATCGATCCAATCTTAGCATTTTGGAAGTCTGATACCTTCATTCTCTGAACTTCTCCCCCTCGTTTTCGGTTGAAAAGTGATACAGCGCAAAGAGTTGCTTTAACCACTGTTGGATAATCTTCCGAAACCACCCTTGTCTCAAGAAGCTGTTGGACCTTCCTCACATCTTCACATGATGGGATCAGCTTGGGTTTGTTCATGGTCATTTTCCCGACCGACTGGGCTGCTGTAGCTGACACACAATCGTACCAGTCCCCGGTGAAGACAGAGTCAAAGCGCTGCGCCTCAGAGAGCTCCTGTCGCCACCTGTCATCTGAACCATTCCCAAGCTGTTTGGATGCCAGCGACTGTTTGATCTGTGAACATTTTTTCAAAGCATGGCCTATGCGCATTGCAAGATTGCCTTTTTTGAACTGATGTGTGTCCTCATCAAATTCTGCTAGCTCTTTTACAGCCAGTACAACCTGATCAAAGCTAGCTGCATTGACCACAACATTTAAACTTGCGATTTTCATTTCTGACCTCACTCCAAGAATCTTTAATAGTCTACCTAACTCCCGCATCCTGGAGCTGATTTGCCCAGCCGTGTGTTCTTCAATGTCCCTGCGGTCAAATAATCTCTTTCCATACTCCAAAAGCAAGGGGTCAGTTCTGATGAGACGGCTTATCTCATCCTGTCTCTGTCTGGCTAAAACCTTATGATAGAAGGAAAAGTCAACGTCTAAAGGTATTGGAAGCATTAGCCGCCCACGTTGAGCAGCCTCACCTCTCTTAGTGAAGTGAAACCCTCCTTGTTTCTGACAGCAACGTTTTGAGTGTACAGAGATCAGCTTTTTTTGATAGAGCCCTTTGCAATGGCTACAGGCGAGAAGGTCGTCTACCTTACTAGTTTTGGTGCGATACTTAGGAATCAAACATCCTGATTTCTTTTCAAGAACTGCAACATTATGCATGTAATCCCCCTCATCTTGTATTCTGATCCATGCTTGACGTCTCTGCTTAGTCCCTTTTTTTATCATCAAAATTTTAGCAACGTCTGCCTCATCTGCATGGACATCGTGTAAGTGCGTGCTCATTTTCAAAACAAGCTTGCCACAAAATTTGCATGCATGTTTCTTGTCCCATTTGTACTTTCCTTTCCCTCTCTGCGACACGTGCACACCCGTTTCTTTGGTAAGCGCTCTTTCCCCACCCCCCAACATCACGTTCCTTCTGCCTATCCACATTGTCATTGCCACCCCCTAATTCATCCCCTAACGCACACTGCACCTTGCTAGTACTTGCTTCACTGACACCTGCCCACCCTGAAACAGCCACTTTGAAATCTAACATATTCAATACAAAACTGTCTGTGTCAGAGACCCCAGAGATTGATGGCGACGCACCGTCTGAATCCTGTGAGCTCGAGCCAGGAACAAACTCCTCGTCATCACTGTCCTTGTATTGCGATGCGCTTGCACTCTCGGCAGTCTCAGGCCCATCCCAGGCTCCACTTGCCAACTGGAAAAGGAAAGAAAAAAAGAAAGCTGCATTAGTACAAAAGCAGCCCAATTTTGGTTTAAGGGACCTTGCACAAGAAAGCAAAATCCATGTTTTCTGAAAATGTAAGCAGTTTTCACACATCTGTCAACCCCGCGTGACCCTTTGAGAGAGGTCACTCAAATTGGTATGTTTACAAAGATCTTGCCACAAAGTATCCTTGGGCCAAGCTTGAAGAATGTGGCTTGAAAAGTCTCCGAGAAAATGCCGCTGTTAACGTTTACCATGGACGCGGACGGCCCAGAACATAAACTCACTTTTGCTTCGCACGCGAGCCAATAAAATAACAAATGATCATAGAATCACTTACCAGTTTGTAATTGGGGGCATTCTGCTGCCGTCTATGCACCCTCCTACCAGACGCACCCTCTGCGACAAACGACGCTGGGCCATCATGCTGCTGCTGACTAATTTTGCCATGGGCCTTGGTCATGTGCCAGGAAGGGGCGTGCTTGTCCACTTCCATAGATCCCGATGGGTTTGGACATCCTGCTGCCATCCGGCGCTGGGTGTGTGCAGAAAGTGCTGAGTGTGACCAAAACGGTGTTGCTGCAATCATGTCAAATACAACCATGTAAACCATTGACATTTTGAATCAGATATATACATAATTATAGCAGTACCCCCTGCCCCCTACGAACAATAACTGGTAATACAGTAAAATGCGACACTTCAGTTGCAAAATCCGAAAAAAAACTATTCGTGGAAGTCTGTTCTTTGAATCGCGAGGTAGTTTTGCGTACGAGGATTCAAATCTGGCGCCATCTTGTTTCAACAGTGCATGCATACAAACTGACATGCCAAGTTACATTTCGTTCACAATCACACATGTCAGAAGAAAAAAAAAGCAACCCAGTCGCGTGACAGATTGACCTTGTAATGTGTTATTGAACAAATTCCTTTCGTTGAAGAAGAAAGCTTTTGTTAAATTCGTGGGGTTCTATTATCTGTTACTACAAGACTGACGGGCTGAGCAGCAGGCTGAGACGCGGGTCGTAGCAGACTCAGTTTTCTCAGCCAAACGGGTCCATATAGGCTACTGTGCAATTACTGTATCTGATTGGGGGCATCTCAGTTAAATTACTGCGCTGAAGAAGTACACTTGGGCGTGCTTTTAACTAAGAAATATTGCATAAAAACAATCTTACCTGATGGAACGGCGACGGTTGGCGGGACCAGAGACAACAGAAGGGGAAACCACTCAGTTCACTCTGCGCAGCCGAACGATGCTTGCTTCCGTGGTGACACACTGGCCCAGTGCGTTTAAAACACACCAGATTAGGTAAACCTGCAAAAATGGGACATCCAATTTTTTTTCTTCTGACTTTTGAATTAAAAATAATGCAGAAACAACCCTCAGAAAAAAATGGGTGTCTGACTTGGCCGCCCAGAATTTTACACACACCCATTTTCCAGAAGGATGGTAAAGAAAGTCACCCATATTAGTGGTTTCGTGCACCCACACACACACACACACACACACACACACACACACACACACACACACACACACACACACACACACACACACACAAACACACACACACACAAACTATAAATCACAGCAACAAGAAACAGTTCAGGCATACTAACTACAGTCTTTCACACAACGAACGAACACATTCTGTTTACAGTAACAGTCCAGTGGCGAATCCATGGGGGCCTAGGGGGGCACGTGCCCCCCCCCCCCCACCCCCACCCCTCTTTCCCGTCAGGCCTGACCATTTTTAATTTTTTTTTTTTTTTTTTTTGGTGGTGCTTGGCTGTGGAAGCTGGTTGTGGAGATTTTTTATTTTTTGTGGTCAGGGGACTAGTCACATATATATATAGACAAGATGGCGGCCATGCAACACCTCCTGGCCGCCCGCTCCGGCAGAAATCACCGACAGGGTATTCTAGCCATTGTACCTTCGTTTGATATACGATGTCAGGCCCTGCAATGCTGCATCACGACCGGTATTTCTTTTTGATGACGTTTGGCAATTTGATGTGCTGTGACTGTTAATATTGGATTTTATATTTTTCTCCGCTGTGCCGCTATGCTGGGAGTTGATACACGCTGATTCTTGTTGTACCAAGCGGATATCAGAAGAACAGCGCGCGCTATGCTGTGGCAATGCCACCAACGTGCTTTACTCCCCTTTCTTCATCTCATCTCAGGAGTGGCTCTTCCGGCACGCCACGCTCAACCTCACTGCCTGCGCTAGTGCACTCAACGAAGCGCCGGAGTACCAGCAAGCTTCAGGCCCCACATTCCGAATGATGTAATGACAGACACCTCCCAGACGCAGTGACTGTGTTTCTTACTGAACAGCCGCGTGTGTAATTTTTAGAAACCATTTTGGACTGCTTTCACGTTAATGATGTAGTTCTACTACTTTTGTTTTTAAAATGACTATGAAGTTATATACTAGTTAAGTTCAGTATAATTAAGGTGGGTGGCTGTTTATGCCGGAGCGACTGTGAGTCTAAACACCGGCGCTGTACTATGGCGGCGACGGGCCCCCAGGTGCTGTTTGACCGTTGTTCAGTTTTATGTTGCCTAGATCGGAGATCATCTCCGTATCGACGCGGGTATTTTGTTTCTGTTGTTAACTACTAGTTTTAGCCAAGCAGGAACTTAATAAAGAACATTATAATAGTGTGTTCAGGGGACATAGGGCTGTCTTAGTATTCTGTTTTTGTCAGGGAGGTTCGGGTCGGGATGAGGCCACAGGTGCTGGCCATTAGATGCCTTGGCGACGGGCTTCACCCGTCCCGAGTCATTGTCCATTGTGTAGCTCTGTTATTGTAATTTGTGGAATGAGCGAGTGAGTGAATGTAAGCAGCACCTGTGGTGGCAAAAATGTGAATTTCCCCATGAGGGATTAATAAAGTATTATTGTATTGTATTGTATTGTATTGTATTGTATTGTATTGTTGTATTGTAATTATCCTCATTTGTCACTGCTGACCTGCGCCGCGTCACAATAATTCACCCAGATAGAATAGAGCGTACCCCTGCACTCAAAGGGGCTTATAAAAAGCAGTACCTCTTGCTATGCGATACACTCCTCATTGCACCCTTAGACTGAGGCAGCCTTATGGGAAAGTGGGAAAGTATACAATCACGGCTGATCTGGGCCCATCCCAGTCCCTCAGACAACCATAGAGGTTCATGTGCCCCTTCAGTCACAGAGGCACAGGGAAAGCAATATTATGTTCGGTGCGATAGCATCCCAATTGCATCCTCAGACGAGGCAGTTACCTAGGTTTAAGTCCAAGATTGTGGACGCACCCGTTGAGGCAATTAGAAAGCAAGAAGTCGGCTGCGCTGTCTCCCCTCTCTCCTGGGGGTAAGCACTCCACTGCCGGGGTGTCACCGGCTTATACCACCTGTGACCTGTGACCATGATAGAGCCGTTTGATTGTGGTGATGGGTTTGCCAATGTGACTGCTAATATCCTAATGACTCTCATCACGACGGACTGCGGGTCCCCAGTGAAACGCATAATATGAATTTTTTCTTTTGAGGTAGTGTTAGTGGACACGCACCAATAGAGTCCGTAATAGCTCAGGCGGTTAAGCGTCGGAGCAGGAGAGCGAAGGGAATCGCCGGGTCGTGGGTTCGAATCCCCGTCCCGGCCCCGGTATCTGGACTCGAAATCCAGGGGAGGTGGGCGGGGGGGGGGGGGGGGAAGGCTTGTTCAATAGCATGTCCGTTGAAAGGTCCTGGTAAATCAAAATGGCACAGTTGCAGCCTGTGAGTGCGCCTGAATTGATCAGTTTTCAGGTCGTACTCCATTCCCTGTTCCCGATAACCCGCCCGTCAGGGCCGTCCATTATCACTTCGGTGCCGTGGACGTTAAACCCCAAACTAACCAACCACGCACCATTGCCCATCAGAGCATCGCTGTAGTCATTGACACTTGCCATGTCTGCAAAGGGGATGTGTAAAGTGTGTTGGTTCTGAACACCAACTAATCCGTAAGCATTGACATCCACTGTAAACGTCACGGTAGATCATGATTTATTAATTGATCTCAAATACGTTCCTCGTGTAGAGGAGGTTATTAGGTGTATAGTGCTGTATCAAGGTTCTCTACATAAGCAGCGTCAGTGTAATGTATGGTTGTGGTGTTCCTCACACGGAGGAGATGATAATTGGGAGTATAGTGTTTTTGACACACACGCGACAATAAAATAATCAGAAGTGCTCCTTGCATTCCTGTTTTGTTGGAGAGTTGGGGTGGAGGACAAGCGTATGTAGACGTGATCAGCATTTCTTAAGAAAATATGTTTACATCGGTGCTGTGTCCTGAGTAAAAAAAAAAAAAGAAAAAAAAAAAAAATCATCTTTCAAATGTTCAGCTTTGAAAACTGCAAGTGTGTCTGAAACTCTCCGCCCCCCCTCCCCACCCACCCACCCCCCCCCCCCCCAAAAAAAAAAAAAAAAAAAAAAAAAAAAAAAAAAAAAACGCGCTTAGAAAAACAAATTACGACACAATAGTATAGTTTACCCCCCCCCCCCTTCCCCTCCCCCCCCCCCCCGCCACCCACCCCCCCCCCCCCCCCAAAAAAAAAAAAAAAAAAAAAGTATAAAAAAAGAAACACACCAAGAAAAAACTATTTCAGCATAAGTGAGTTGTAATCGCTCTTTCTAAGTGTGTCCCTCAGTTTATTTGTAGAGATTTTCTTTGTAATCATAAGTGCTTACCAACCACAGTTTTGGTCTGGAAGTTTATTTAGATTGTTGTCCTCAAAATGATGCAGTTCAGGGGGGAAAAAATGCACATGGCGGGAAGCCTCTGGCGCCGCCCTGAACACCAACCAGAATCACATGATGGGAGGCAAGGCAAATTAACACTAATCTGCCAAATTTAAAAGATACGTTTTCGGGTTGGTTTTAAAGACAAAGAGTATAGGGAACTGACGGACATGGGGAGGTAGATGTAGAGAGTTGGACACATGAGGGACCTGGTACTGAAAAGAACGAGCACCTGTAGTCTTCAAGTTAATTCTACGATGTGAACTACTGAATAGAGCGAGAATGGCACAAGCCAGTAGATCAACCCCCACCCACCCACCCCACCACCACCCCCCCCCCCCACACACACACACACACACACATACACACCCCACCACCCACCCACCCCCCCCCCCCACACACACACTTCCACTTAATCATAATATGTCTTTCCATTCCGGCACTAAACTCTCTGCCTCTAATACTAGAACATGGACTAGCCCCTCCTCCTCTTACTAAGAGCGAGTTGAGAGCCCATTTCATCTGCCAAGGCCATAGATCCTTATGAACGCTGTCCGAATGATCCTTATGTCGGCATGTGAATCACTGATTAGGCGCGATGAAGGTAGTCAAACAGCCACCAGATGAGCCCCCGCCTCCCCCCTCCCCTTCCCGACATCCCTGTGTTTCAATAGGGAGACTCAGAAGACAAACGAAGAGCGTTTTGTTAGCCCGTTTCGTTAGTGACGTCATCAGACTGCGTACCACCTTAAGGAATTCGTACGACGTCGGTCGTAAATCTTCGTCAGATCGCAAGTTTTCACGAAACGACTTTCGCAGGTCAATTATGGCTAAAAATCCTTTTTAAGCGGGAGGATCATTTTAGAAATGGACCCTGTCAACAATTATTACTACCACTAAAATATGCTTTTAAGTCAGTTTTCTTAACCCCACTTTCATCGGCTCTCGCTGCGAAGCCTGCAAGATGGCGGTCATCGCTTCCCGGCTGTGTCGACTCATTCACTTTGACTGTCGCTGTTTACGCATCCAACATGTCACAAATATAAAAAGAAAAGGGGAGACTCCCATTGCTAATAATTTAGGAAGACTACCACGTAAAGTAGGTAAAAGTACTGTCAGGGGAGAGAATTGTGCATTATCGACCAATGAGCATAGATCTACTTTGGTCAAAGCACCCAAAACTGTGGTTGTCTTTGCAGGCAGGCAGAAATTTCGAATTGTTTGCCGACGAGGTCGCCTAGACAGAAACAGCTGTCCACACCGGCTTAACAATCTGCCCCTCTTTGGGGGGGGGGTGGGGGGTGGGGGGGGACCTAGATCTAAATTGCCATGCATTAAGGGGCTCGAAATCTAGTGAATGTGTGATACGCCCCCTCCCCCCCCCCCCTTCCTTTTGGGGGGAAGGGGGATGGGGCTTCCATATTCATTGCTTCCAGTCACTTACTTAGCGCACCCTTGTTTCTTTTTTTATTCTTCTTCTTTTTTGTGGTGCTTTAACAAACTAGATCTATGATCATTGGTCGATATTGCACAATTCTCTCCCCTGACAGAGCTTTTACCTACTTTACTTGGTAGTCTTCCTAATGTTGGTACGGCTAATAATTCACTTCTGTTGTGTATGCGAAGGCAAACTCCGCATGACTTATTTTTTTGCGTCAGTGGACAGAGACTGACAGCGATGTCCGATGTAGTGATACCGCTACAAGTAGAGTGCGTACCCGTGAAGAGTTACCTTCCTTGCACCAAAAAAAAAAACGTCTTTCGTTAGACATCTAAGCCACATTAGCGGTTCGCGTAGCCAGTTTCGTATCGTAGGAATGAAACGAAACAAAGTTGATTGGTCGTTCTAAGTCTCCCTATTAACTAAAACTCAAACATGAAACTGAATATGGCGATACAAGTATTGTTTCGTTTGACTGAAACTTTTAAAATGTCAGGCCCCCGGCACTTCCTCATCATTTACCGGGGGAAAAAATCACGAATTCGGACCCAGCCTGCCTGATCAGAAACAGTTATTTGCTCCTACCAGTTGCCTTGTTCGTTTGTTATTGTTGTTGTTGATAATATTGGTTATGTACTTACGTCAGTTCTGTTATTCATTTAAGGAACGTTGGGGAAAACTTACTGACACTGGCGCGCACCGCGTACACATACACAACTGCGAGGTGAGTTCAACATGCCCCTTCCCCATCCCCACTCATGGGAATGCAGGAAAGAGTTAGTAGAAGACTGGGTTGAGCAGGGCTTGACAAATTCATAGGTCGCCAGCCTGCGTCAGTTGTACTACATGTGTAGACGCCGCTGTGCCAACACGGAAGTAAATTAATGATTGCGTGTAAAAGTTCAACTTGGACTGACTTGAGTACACACGGCTAAATATATCTCAGTGGGCCTTCGCACCCACCGCGAGCATGTGACTTACATTTCTGTTTCTGTATACTGATACTAGGAGCTCCTTCCCAAGAAACCCCAGCCGGTAGCAGTCTTGGGGTTTCCGTACACTGATTTTACCCCGAAACTCAACAGCGTAACAGTGTCTCCGTTTGTCAGTCGTAATAATGAATGTGGTGAAGCAGCAGGCGGTGTAGTTTGCCACCCAACTCTTGCAGTGGCACAGTGTAAACTGTCTTCTCATAACATTCAACGGTGCCGTGACACTGCCGTGTCAGTGTGACAGAGCGACGCAAGCTTGTCAGCACAACCAGGTGTACAGCACAACCGTCAGGTAAATATTAACATAAGAATTATGATTGGGATTTCTCTTTGCTCCTCGGCCTTCATGTTCTCTTGTCGGTAATAAACCGTAATTAAAAGCTAGGATTTTAAGAGAAAATGACGACGAAGACAAACAGTGATGGGTTAGCTTCTGTTGTATGTAAACGTTAAACATTTTGGGCTTATCGAGGGTTTTTTTTTTTTCAACCACAGTCTGACACTGACAAAAGTCTGAACATATTTGACCCCCACCCGGGTTGACCCCGCGACCTTTCGGAACTGAGCTGGACGCTGATTCCTGTCTAAAGACAAACAATAAATCGTTGATTACATCTTGAGTTCTGTCTTCAGATTAACCTTTTGAGGATGCACATCACTAATATGCCATTCACCGGCCTGGAAAAGAATGTGGTTATAGCCATTGTGCACCCTGGTCCAGACAAAAAGTCGGGCTTTTTCTGGATTGCATATCCGTTGATTATCCTGGTAAGTCAAATTGACACTGTTGCAGTGCGCCTGAATTGATCAGTGTTCATGTCGTATAAAGTTCCATACGCAATGGCTATGCCTGTTCGCCATAACCCACTCAACTGGGCCGTCTATTGTCACACCGAAGCCGTGGATGTTACCAAAAATGTGATGGATTCTGAATGGTCGTAAAGGAATTTGTCTACCATTCCATGTAAATTTTGTCACAAGTAAGTTTCTTAGATAATAATGTGTGCAGATTGAAAGCATTTTGGTAACAGTTTGTCAGTTTTGTCCGCAAAGTGATCGACGTATGATACAAAGTTCTCTTTTGTCTCTCGTATGTTGCTGCAAAAGAATCATCTATTAAAAGCATGTCAAAGAGTGCAAAAAGACGCAGAAAAGGGGTAGTAGTTTCGGAACTGTTACACGCCAACGCCAGTGCCTGTGTCAAGTTGCAGCTGTTACACGCTGATGCCTCACACTGCGACACACCGATGATACTATGACGGTGTTGTTATTTTGCTGCTTTTTTCTTGTTTGTAATCTTAATAATTGTTATGTTTGCTGCCGTGTTGCTGCTGTGGTGTGCATACAAGGTGTTGGACTTAAAATGCACCTATCCCGAGTTCAAATCCCACTAATTCCAAACTTTTTTTTTCTGACAATGCATACACGTTAGTACTGTCCAACACTCTTCCATTGTTCTATGCCGCAAAATCATGTTACTGACATGCTCGAAAAGCTAAAACAAAGCATAACTGGTTAACTGCAGAGTGGATGGTGGTGGCAAGTATCGACATTTCATTCCCTTGCAATAAAATCAAAAGCTGACAACAAAAACACGTGTGGTACGCACGTACAAGTATGCGTGTGTGTGTGTGTGTGTGTGTGTGTGTGTGTGTGTGTATGTGTGTGTGTGTGTGTGTGTGTGTGTGTGTGTGTGTGTGTGTGTGTGTAAACCACAATCAGCATTTCTACATGGTCCAGATGGTGAGGTGAATGCTACTACATAATAAAGTAAAAAAAGGCCTAGAGGCATAATACATTTTGTTAAAAGTGTTGAACATGGTACTAATCTGAAAACCAGATGAGCAGCGATGTGTAACAACGCGAAATTGTCAGCGACAGCGGCGTGTAACAGTGAGTAACAGGGGCATGTAACAACGTGGATTTGGGTACTTGTCCTTTCTATAATCTGGCGTCTGTCTCCTACCGAGCTAAGTTACGATCATTGGGACAGTGAGACTGAACACGTCAAGATTTTGAAACGTGGTGATTTTATTTCTCTTGTCTGTCTACCATGTATGATTAGATAATCGCGACTGATCTCGAAAGTTTGTCAAGAAATAGTCCTTATGGTAACGTTTTATGCCACTGCCATGTAATGAAGCTACATTTTGAAACAAAACTTACACAGGATGGTAGACAAATGTATTTTCTGCCACTTGGATAACTTAGAGTCTGCATGAATACAATTTTCTTCTTTTTTTTTCCTTTTTTTTTTTTTTTTTTTTTTTGTTTTTGTGCAACGCACATGTAGGTCTGGCTTGATATCGGTGGGTGAGATTCAGTGTAAAAGCGGCGGTGGCGTAAAAGTAGTGTAACACGATGTACTGCGTGGTTAAACCCCGAAACAACAAACCCACCAAGCCATTGCACACTCCTTTCCCATCCAGTCTCCCGCTCAGCCGTTCTGCTTGTTAGATTTCTGAATGTCAATACAAATGAGCGCCACACACATGTGGTGAGGTGCGGACATGGTGCAGGCCATGAAACATATAGATAGATATGCCACGGTACAATCTTTGCAAGAATGGGCTTATCGTACTGTAAGCACTAAGACCTTTCGAAAGAGGACAGGTATGTGTATGCACACTGATGCTCTAAGAGGGGAATGGGGTTGGAGATGCAGCCTAGTTACGGTGGATTCGTGCATTTTACCACACTCACTGTGCACAACTACTTTATTTACCATGGTCAAGTTGCTCCTTTCCTCGCACTGACGTGCACAAGCAAACTGCAGTCTACTTCGATCGCTACTCCGCCGAATATCAAGGTCGAATATCACAACATTTTTTCCAGAGCTCCCGACAGCATTCTTTCTATGTACATGTAAATTACTTCTCTTATAACAAACTTCGTATATAATAACAAGAAAAATGTGGTCCTCTGGCGATTTACTTTATTGTAATATTCTATGTTTACTGCATACAAAACATACAACTGTGAACACAGTAGCCTACTGGTTACAATTTTTTTTTAAATGTATGTAGGTCGTACATCTCATTTGCCGATTGCATTTCGATTCATCGTTAAATAAACTAAACAAGTAGAAGGACGAATTAGCTGATGCCGACTGATCTTCACACTGACCCTGTTCCCGCCCTTCATCTTGCGTCAGTGTCTGACCACGAGTTCTCCGGCCACACTACAAGGGAGCATAATGTTACATGCGTCAAACTGGGGTTTGTTAAAACAGAGAAACTAGGCCTACATGATCATAAACAAAACACGTTCTGTAAAATATTTGAACGGCATTACACGAGCCTGCAATTGTGCGTGGTGGACTACCTAAGTGTGTCTGATAAACATAAATCAACAGTAAGCTTCAGGTGCACAATGGAGGCGTCCTCACTAGTACGCTTTGGCCGAGGTGTGATTTATTGGCCTTGTCGCCTCATGTGCCGCCGCTGTTCGGTTTGTCCAAGATGGTACAGATGGATGTATTTCATATTATCAGCTCCTAATACGATGAGTTCATGACACCACAAAGTCACTTGTATTCAAGCGAAAGTCTGCGTTGCACTTGTACTAAAGGAGTACATTGCCTAAGCGTCCTAAGGTGATAGCCGCCGTTTGACCCAGTAATAATATGTTTGTAAAGGATGCGTCACGAGAGCAGTTCGGAGTCCCTACAGAATTTTGATTCTGATAAGCGGTTTTGGCAGCAGTGTTCTACGTACAAACAACAACAAAAATACAGGACGTTTGTACAAACAAAATGTCACATGCACATGCACTGAAGTTAATAGCAGGGTTGAAATTTGCTCTAAGTAGCTGCAGGCTTTTAAAGCCCCAGCTTATATCGCCAGTATGAGACGCCTGCCTAACGTATGTATACTGAACTCTATATTTAACTGACCAGGCAAAGAAACCTGTGTGCAATTTTATAAAAACAAGACAGAAGACAGAGAGATTGCTTTCGCTTCAAAACAAACTTAATCTACTCATGGATCAAATTCATTATACCTGAATGCATAGTAACAACTATGCTGGGCGGATCGGTACATCCGTCTGATCACATCCGAAATCGATTTTTTTCAGTTGCCCGTGGCCGCCATTCGAATTCGCCTGCCATATTGTTCTCGCTGAGTAGACGAGCCGCGCAAAGAAGTCTTATGGAATGATCTTGCGATTGTTGGAAAAGGGCCAACTGGTCACGGGTGCTGTGGAATGGAGTTCAAGTCTTGGAGTTCATCAGCGCCATGTCCAGTGAAATTGTTGGCCAGGGCATTGTATCGATCTGTGCTTGTGCGTTCGCTATGTGAAGACGAGCGTTGTCCTGCTGAAGAGTCACTTCAGGGCCGTGAGCCTGCACAAATTGCTTAATGCGCGGTCTCATGATTTCGTCTCAGTAACGGATTTCAGTTGGGATGCCTTGCGATTGCGAAAGTTCAATTTCAGGTGTCAGGGGCGGATCTGGGGTTGAATTGGGGGAGGGACGGTCCACGGATTGCGGAATCCCCCCCTCTTTCCCCCCTCCCCCCCCCCCCCCCCCAGCCATAAATACTTTAAAGTACTATATCCCCCTTTGTCCACCCCCGCTTTGCGATATTATGGCGGCCGGCTGTGAGAAGGCGCAAGAAGTCGTCACACACGCTTGCACCCCCTCCCCACCCCCTCCCCCCCCCCACCCCCACCCTCCCCCCCCCCCCCCCACCCCACCCCACCCTACCCCCTTTTCTGATTGTTCAGCCAGCGGAAAGCGCCTCCTGCCGGTAAGCTTAACAATATGTCTCAGATTGAAGGTCTCCAACAAAATTGAGTTCCCCCCTCCCTCCCCACACACACACCCCTCGGGAGGTAACTGATCTGCCCCTGGGTGTGATGAAATGGATTCCAGATTAAAACGGTGATTGCCAAACGTGTAAAACGCAAAGAAGAACCCTACAAAGAAAGAAACACGCTTAGAAAATACAGTTACACCACTACTAATATTTCAAAATAGACATAAAAACAAGTACACAATTTGCAACTTATCTTTTCTGATAAGGAAGATTCAGCTGAAGGTATGACGTGAAACAATAAATGAAGAACTCAAAGTTTGTAATAAACATGGTGGCGTTGATGGTCTTCCTTTTGTTAGTGACCGAGTAGCGCCATCTTGGTGGCTTTGATCGTAGGTCTTTTTTAAGTCTCTTCTATTTATAGAAGAGACTTTTTAGGATGGGTCGCAGTGGAGCGAATTCAAATGAATACCAATGACGACATAGGCGGGCAGATCTAAAAATCTGACAACTAAAGTAAGCAGATAAAAATTACGTCATGTCTAGTTCTGCTAACCACACTACTGAACGTACTTTTGGCGGGAAGCGCCGTGTGTGTGTGTGTGTGTGTGTGTGTGTGTGTGTGTGTGTGTGTGTGTGTGTGTGTGTGTGTGTGTGTGTGTGTGTGTGTGTGTAGACAAAAGATCTGGAATGGGTGACTGTCTTTACCATCCTTATGGAAAATGGGTGTGTGTAAAAATCTGGGTGCCCAAGTCAGACACCCATTTTTTTCTGAGGGTTGTTTCTGCATTGTCTTGGGGTAAAGATTCATAAAAAAAATAAAAAGATCAGTTTTTCTCATTTTGGCGTTAACACATGCACTTTTGTGGGGCGGTCCGTGGCGCAGTGGTTAAGGCGCCTGCCACCAATGCAAAAGGTGCGAGGTTCGATACCGGGTTCCGGCGTCGGACTTTTCTCCTCTAGTAAGTGTCACCATTAATTCGGACGGACCGCCGGGGGTTCTTTCTCCGGGTACTCCGGCTCTTCCTCCCCCTCCACTTTGGTATCAATTGCAGCCCATATCAAATTTCAAGCATAAAACGATTTGAATTTCCAAAACTTCAGTAGCTCGCTTGAACTTGCCCTTAGCACCACGTGAATGTTCTGTGTTTATGTACAGTGTGTGGGTGAATGCGCGTGATTCACGTGAGCGTGCTTGTTGGGTTCAGTTCGCGGCGGCGCTTTGAGCCGATATTTAATTGGGTAAAGCGCCTATTTAATGCTCTGATTTATTATTTATTATTTATTTAACAGACACGCCTGTAGTGTGTTTGAAAACTTGTCCCTCCCAGCAATGTGTGTGTGTTGTGCTCACAGAACCCTGAAAATGGGCGTGTGTGTGTGACATCACCCTTCTCAGCTATAAATAACTTCATAGCTGATATGGGTCAGGAAGGGTGTAGGGATGGGGGGGGGGGGGGGGGGAGGGATTTTGTTGTTTGAGGGAGTAAATTGTTTATGTTCCTACAAAATTAGGTTTGTTATTTGAGGGTGTGATTGTTTTGTTAAAAAAGTGTTGAGCTGTGATGTACTTCCGGGGTGATGTGGAGGTGGAGGAAGGTCATGTCTAGTGAGAAATTTGAGATTGATGTATACGTTCACCAGCGACTTAGCCTATACGTTTTTTACGTTTGTTTCCATGTCAGATGAAGAATATTTGATCTGAAACGTCGTTCTTTGTTTCTATTTTAAAGGGTTTTCCACCACTATCTTCTGTTTTTCTTTGACTTAGCTCTTTGACTTAGCCTATAATTATATTCGTGCGCCGGTTGCTAAGAAGTGAAGTGATTGTATGAGTGCGCAGTGTGAGAGAGGACGTATAGACTTTGGGTGAGGCTGCTGTTGTCTTGTGTCTTTTGATTCAACCTGTTGCTTTGTTTGTGGGTTTGTTGGTGTTATGCTTTCGTTTTGACTGCAACTCCTGTCAGATTGTATGCACAAATTGATTGAATGCAAATGACGTCACACAGTCAGTGTCGTTAGTTGCGTCGTCTGCTGCAGTCGGTCGTTTAGTGCAGTATGTAATGCTAGGTCAGAGAAAGAAAAAAAAAAACACCTAATGTTGCCAAAGGGTGTAATAGTAAAGTATTGTTTGTGTGAATGCTGCGTGTTTGAGGGAAGGACTGGAAAGTCGAGTGCTGAGTGAAGAGAGAAGGCGACAATGGGAAAACTATGATATCCAGCACTATTACGTTGGAATAGATGCATAACAGTTACGACAGGCCTGTAAATGAAAACACTTTTAACATTAACAAAAGTTGAGTATAAGGAGAGGTTTTAAAACAGTTTTAATAAAAACTGTTGCCCGACACGCTTCTAAAAACAACAGTTTCTTAGTTTTAAACCTTGCACCGCGCCATAAACGCCGCGATTGCTAATCTCAGTCTTAGCTGTCCTATAGTGTGGAATGTGGGACTTCTCCAACTGGATCCATCTGGTGCACTCCAAATGTGTATTTTTGGGTGGTTTGATGTGCAACTTGTTGCGCGCCTCAGAAATTACCTCCTGATTCCAGGGATAATTAAAATCTTTCATTCATAAGAGAGCATTCAGCAGCTCTATAAAACCCAAAGTGATGACCCCACCCCCCACCCCCACCCCCCACCCCCTCCCCACCTTCACCCCCACCCCTCCCCTCCCCTCCCCTTCCCTACCCCCACAACCCCACCCAAACAATCATTAGAAAATCAACCAGAGGTATTTTTAGTGAGGTATTTGTTCAGTGTGTGTTGTGTCATTGTGCTTTACATTTTTAATGCAGGAAAAAGAAGGAATGTACATTAATTTGAAAAAAGAATGACAACAATCAAATAAATGTGGAAAAAAAATATCAAATATTCCGTGAACTTTACCTTATTACAGACACCTAATTTTCTTGAGATGTTCATGCTAAAATGAATGATTTGACAAGGACACCCATTTCTACTGTAATGCCAGTTTTTTGTGTGGGTTTATTGGTAGAAACCCATTTTTTTCTCCATCCAGTGGCTCTGTTTCTAGAAAATGTCTTTTTTATTTTAAGTTGTAGAGCTTAGTTACAAGGTGAGTTCTAAACATTCGCATCAACTCCAGAGCCCTAGAATAAATAGAAATATGGGAACCCATTTTCACATAAAATGGTAGGTAACCCACTCTGATGGTTTTGTCTCCCTGTGTGTGTGTGTGTGTGTGTGTGTGTGTGTGTGTGTGTGTGTGTGTGTGTGTGTGTGTGTGTGTGTGTGTGTGTGTGTGTGCGCGCGCGCGCGTGCGTGTGTGTGTAAACACGAGAATCGTCGATATTTATGTACGTACAAGCTTGAAACCTCTGTAAGTGCTTTGTTCAGGAGGTGCCTAGGAAAGCCTCCGAGCATATTAAAACTATGTGTCTCATTGAAGGGTTAAAATACCGTTTATAGAAAGTCGGCTGTACGACGTTAGAGTCTGTAATGTTTGTCATGTTGACTTGAAATTTTGGACATAGCTAGATTGCAAAAAGATACTGGATGAGTTCGTTAGCCAGCGTTGTATCTTGTGAACTTTTTCAATAAATATTCATTTTCCGCAGAAAATTTTTATAGAGTAAAACCTTGACTTCTGGAGAAAATCAGACAGTGACGGTGACGTAAGGTTGGTTGTTTAACAGGTTTTTTTTTAGGCACAACACTTTCTAAACAGAAATTTATGTAGCTGAAAACTATGTCAGCCAGTTCGCCGAACGTCGCTTGTAGTGTCCGTAAAAACAGAGTCCACTCGGTGCAGTCGAAGCAACCTTTCAAGGCATCTTTAGCTGCTGTGGACCACTTCTGTCCTGGTAATCGACGGCTCGCGTTTTACGTGTGGTGTGTACCGTGGCACGAGTTTAACCAAGTTATGATCAGATCGTCCTAGAGGCGGCATCGGAACAGCGATGTAACGAATCTCTGACATTACAACAAAACACGTCAAGAGTTCGGTCCCCTCGTGTTGTACACGTCACTTGTTGGTCAGTGGAACCCTGGCAGAACGTTCTTTAGATTACAGTGATTGACGTCACCCGTGACACACTTGAACGCATCGGGCGCGCGAGTGTCAATATCATGCAGATGGTTAGCGATGATCTCGGCGGCGTCTTTCTCGTTAGCTGATGGTGGTACGTAGACATTCGTTACTAAATCGTGTGAAAATTCCCGCGGGAGGTAATACGGGCGTGCGCTTACTGTCATGATTTCAACGTCTGGCGAACAGAATGTGTACGTCAGCGACATGTTGTTCGGATTAATAATAATAATAATAATACATAGTTCTTGTATAGCGCTGTTCTCCAGGAAAACACTGGACTCACTGCGCATGCACAACAGCACACCCTCTCTCTCAGACACACGCACGATTATACACTACTTTAAACCACCCCATCTCTTCCCAGCACTATACATTCACTTCCTCTAGGATCAGAATAAAAGGCAGTCAACAGTTAGCTAAAGATGAGCTAAGTGTTAAATGCCCGACAGAAAAGAAAAGTCTTTAAGTGAGCTTTGAACTGTGACAGTGTGGGCAGATTCCGCATTTCAGTTGGCAGGGAGTTCCACACACTTGGGGCTAAAAAGGTGAAAGAACGCTCCCCGACAGTTTTCATGTTAAGCTTTGGGATTTTAAAAAGTTTTACACTAGAGGAATGGAGGGTGCGTGATGGCTGATAAGCAGACAGCTTGGCAGAAAGGTACGGCGGGAGAGATCCGTCAAAATGCCGATAGGCGAAAATTGCAATTTTGTACTGGCAACGGAATTTTACGGGCATCCAGAGCAGCTGCTTCGGTAGAGGCGTAACGTGGTCTCTCTTTCGTTTCTTCAAGATGAGAAGCGCCGCATTTACACCATTTCTTGTTTACGTACACACAAAGTCCACCACCCCCCACCCCCCCCCACCCCTTCTTTTTCCCGGAATCTTTATGTCTGTCACGTCTGAATGTATACAACCCATCAACTGCAACACTGTCCTCTGTTATGTTGCTATGTAGCCAGGTCTCAGTACAGCACATCATGCTGCACGTTCGAAAATGTACGTTCGCGTAGAGATCCAGTCATCGAGTTTGTTTTAATATGACTGTACGTTACAAATGATGGCAGAAGGCAGAAACGGTTGAAATCTCGTCTTTTGTTCCTTGCTCTCACAACGCCCTTACTGCCCCGCTTCCTGATCTTCATCTCGGATGGCAGGTCTAGAGAAGGTCGCACAACCATCGGGGATGTACGAATGTCGAGCAGCTCCGCCATGTTGTACCGGATCGGAGTTGTCAAAGGACGAAAAGAAACTTCCGTCAAACCCATCCTGGAAACCAAACTAGCCACCAGCAGGCACACCACTGCATTCCTTGTCCGAGAATTCATTTTGACAGGTCTGTCACTCACTAACGTTTGACGTATAAATTAGGAAAAAACACTAAACATAGACACAAGGCAGACGTGTCGCCACTACCGCAGCGCCATTTTGACCCAGATTAGAGTCCGTAATTTTTGTCATATTTACTTGAAATTTTGGATATAGCTAGTTTGGAGAAAGACATTGGATGAGTTTGTTAACCAGCTTTGTATCCTTTCAACTTCTTAAGTTATAATTAATTCTTTTCACAAAGGAATTAAAACAGTAAAAAAAAAACTTGACTTCTAGAGAAAGTCAGACAGTGGCGGTGACGTAAAAGAGGCAACAGTCACCACGCAGACATTGACATAATACTCTAAATATGACGTAATTCTCTCTAGCGCGCTCCGCTCTCGCTCTCTCTCAGTCTCTCTCTCTCTCTCTCTCTCTCTCTCTCTCTCTCTCTCTCTCTCTCTCTCTCTCTCTCTCTCTCACACACACACACACACACACACACACACAAACATGCGCGCATCTCCATGAGGCATAGATCCTCATGCGCCCGGAGAGCGCATGAGGATCTATGTCTCTTGGAGATGCTTGGAGCGCGCGCGCATGCACGCACTAACACGCACACACAGACAGACACATCATCGCGCTTTCAGAAGAGCATTCAGGTGACCCGATATAGCTAGTTTGGAGAAAGACATTGAATGAGTTCGTTAGACAGCTTTGTACCCTTTCAACTTCTTCAGTAACAATTAATTCTTTTCAGAAAAAAAATAAAACAGTCAAAAACCTTGACATCTGGAGAAAGTCCGACACTAGCGGTGACGTAAAAGAAGCAACTCCGTCACCACACAGACATACTCTAAATATGACTTAATTATCTCTCTCTCTCTCTCTCTCTCTCTCTCTCTCTCTCTCTCTCTCTCTCTCTCTCTCTCTCTCTCTCTCTCTCTCTCTCTCTCTCTCGCACGCTCTCCCCCCTCTCTCTCTTTCGCGTGCATCTCAAGAGGCATAGATCCTCATGTATCCGGAGGGCGCATGAACATCTATGGGCCTCTTGAGGATGTTTGGAGCGCGCGCATGCGCGCATGCACGCACGCACACGCATACACACACATCGACGCGCTTTCAGAAGAGCTTGCAGGTGTACTTAGTATAGCATGTAGCTATGTAAAGTCAACCTGACATCACACAAATTCAACGATTCTCATTCAACGTTTAGACTCTGTTTTTGGCAGACTCTGGTTGTTTTTTTTTTTTTTTTTTTTTTTTTTTTTTACACATTTTTGAGTCTTATCTCTTCGGAAGAAAGCAAGTAGTGTCTGTGTTGGGAGTAGAGTCCGATCCCACTGTACGGTGTACGGTGTTCCCCAAGGCTCTGTTTTGGGGCCGATCCTTGCCAGGGCCAGCGTGCTTTTTCTTATTTCGCGGCACCTGGAACGACCTTCCAGCCCATGTCAGACATGCCCCCAACTCTGCTTGCTTTTAAATCACTGCTCAAGACCTATCTGTTTTCTTATGCATATAGTTAGATCTTTGGCAGTAACTGGTCTTGTAACGGTGTGTGTGTATGTGTGAGTGTGAGCTTTTGATATGTGTCACTTCAGTTTTTGTAACATTTATTGTAGCGTTTTCTTTCTTGTACTTTTTGTTCTGTGATTTTTTTACCTTGTAAAGCGCTTAGAGCACCATTCATTTGGAGGTTAAGCGCTGTACAAATGTACATTATTATTATTATTATTATTATTATTATTATTATTATTATTATTATTATTATTATTAAATTATAGGAAGACTTAAAATTGTACCGTGGAATTCTAGTTTTGTCACCATTTTCCCAAGTCTTGAAGCGAAAGCGAAACTCATGTCACGTTAAATATTAAAAAAAAAAGATGGAATGAACCATAACCCACAAAGTCTCTTCTCTCTGTCCTCGCTGTTAATGGTCTCTACCTTTTGTCTTTGACCTGATTCTGATGTTGAAGTATCTCCTATTGAAAAAGTCTCGCAGATCTGCCAATGCGTCAGTGAGTTCTATAAGGGGCACAGGACATACGCGTCATTGATTTGTCAAACGTCATTTGTCATGACGTAAGTTTTAGTGTTTACGTAATTTTATATTTTACGTGATGTGAGTTTCATAGGCTTGAGAAAATGGTGACAAAACTAGAACTTCACGGTACAATTTCAGTCTTGCTATAATTTGCGTGAAAGCACGTTGACTTGTTTCATTTTCGCAGAAAATGGTGACAAAACTAGAACTTCACGGTACAATTTCAGTCTTGCTATAATTTGCGTGAAAGCACGTTGACTTTACCTAGCTACATTATATACTAAGTACACGGGTCACCTGCATGCTCTTCTGAAAGCGCGTCGATGTGTGTTTGCGAGTTAGTGCGTGCATGCGCGCGCTCCAAACATCTGCAAGAGGCATAGATCTATTTTTCCTGGAGTATGCGCGCATGTTTGTGTGAGAGAGAGAGAGCCGCGCGAGAGAGAGAATGACGTCATATTTAAGGTTGTAGGACACACCTGTTTCGCGCATCTTTTCTGCGCATTTAGATACCGCTATCTTGCGTCTGCCGTGACCTGAGACTAGAGGTCACCGAAAAAAAACGCCGTACGGCAAGTCGTATTGCAAACAAGCTCAATTTATCGATAATTGACAAAAGATATATACTGTCTGAAATAGGTGTGTAAGCTGACTGTTTCTATGCATAAAATGTTGTGTTTCCTCAGAAATAAGATACTTTTGCATAAGTTGCGACAAGTCATCGAGCGTCAGTAGTAACGCATAACCATTTCTCAGAAGAAGAAAAAAAAATGAACGGGCCGTATACGTGGCAGCCAGGAAAACAACAAAATCTTCAGACAAGGTAAAGTTTTATGCACCGCCGTGAGATGTCACCTGCACGGCGTAAAACCCCAATAGCTAACTGTCCTTTTATGCATGGAAATTCAGTTACAGCCTACCTGCAATGAAGAAGACTACATTTTATTGTGGGTTGACAGGGGCATGCATTCCATGTGTCAGTCACCACCTAGAAGTAGAACATTTCCATACATTCTCAGAGAGCCTTTACTAATACAGTGGAAGGAATGTAGTCCACATTGTAGTGATATTAAACCAGTGCCAGTGCTTATTATTTAGGAAAACATACTGTGTGTAGTTAAAAGTCCTGCTAAGGGAGAATTTTGCATTACTAACTCAGTAACTGCTTTCAGTACTTAGTAACTTAGTTTTCTCATCCATTCTCTGTCTTATGAAGGCTATATTACAGATTAGGAGATAGGTCCAGCATTTTTTTAGTTCAAGGATGGTGCCCGAATAGCTTGGCGGATGAGACGCCAATGATTCATGTAGCGACATGATTTATTATTAGCTCCGCATTCGTACTTGACATGCATACAAAACCTTCTGTTCAAGTGCCATAATGATCAACACGATTGATTGTGGGCGTATACGGCAAGACAAGACAAGACCACCCTTGAACTATCATAGTCACATTTATTTCAAGCAGTGGGTGTATCAGGATTAAAAGGGTTACCTAGTAAAACGCTACTTTGACTGAAACCCTAATATTTGTTAACTACCATTTTGGATGACCGTAGAATGTGTGAAAAATACAAATTTGACTAGTACAAAAGCAAGCCTTTATCATATATGTTGAGACTCGTGACACTTATTTCAGCTACCTTTTGGAAAGTTCACACAGGTTGTGAATCAGTTATGCGCATGAGGCGTACAGACGTGACTTTGCCATTGTTGTTTGTTCTTTGCGGTTTACACAGTTTTTGTCGCATTTATTTTGAAAGTAATAATCTGCCCCTGCATTTCATTCACGCAAAGTGAAATTGTCATGCTGCCGAACAACACAGTAATAATCATGTATTTCATTTCAGGCTAATACCGCTGTTGACCTCTCGCTGTGGAGTCTCAGTACTTTCACCCAGAGTACATACTTGCAAACAAGCGCAGAAGTATGACGTCTACACCAACTGACCAAGGTCACACTCACAGCGCAAGTGAAGTGAGGAAAGGTGACACTTATTCTCCTGGACTCAAGGTAAATCATACCAGTAGATCTGTGATGAGAATCAGGTGCAGAACACAACACAACTATGGTGTGAATGAACACATCATACTGTAATGCCTTCTTTCATTTCAAGATATTTTTTCTCCAATACTATTCACAACTGTACATAAGCCAGCCCTTTACTTATGCTTAGACGCATGGCACTTAAATTTCAGTCACCTTTTGGAAAGGTCACACAGTTCAGATTAAGAAAATGATCAGTTTTAAATGCACACGAGCGATCCAGGCTTCACCATTCTTGTTTGTGGTGTTCACAGTTTATTTCACATTAGTTTGAAGGTAGTAATGTGTAAACTAAATGTAGGGACGAATTGGGGGGGGGGGGGGGCCTCCCCCCCACCGGCCCCGAATTGTGCATGGCCCCACGAGCTCCTTAGCATCCGCGTTATCGCGGAATTGTTTATATTACAGCGTTCTAAATGAACTTTAGAATTTTTTAGTGTGTGTACGGGTCCCGCATTTTTTGGGAAACAATAGGCGCACAGGCCTCTTTTCGTGTTTGTCCTTGCTAAACTACAACATTCTCAGAGAGAAAAAGAGAGATGAAATGAAACTTTATATTAACAGAGAGAGAAAACAACAGCCTAGTGATAATAATGTGTAAAATGGTTATAACTAAATAGTGTATACACGGCCAAGTGAAGACACAGTCGTACTATCCGTGAACTGAAAAACTCGAAAAGCTTTTGGTCAGGGAGTCGCAGGAGCAAAAAAGGAGGGGAGGAAATACGGTCCCGGCTGGTTTGATATGTGCCAGATATCTCTCACGACAGCTTGATGATAACTGACTCGCACTCATACTTGCCGGAATTCAGGGACCTTTTTTTTCTCTGTCCGTTGAGTTATAGACTGTATAACAAAGTCCCTGTTTGTGGAGTTTGGAACCGACCCACCCTGAAATAAGATCAGAAGTGAAATTGCCATGCTGCCGAATAACACGATAATAAACATGTATTTCATTTCAGGTCAGTGCTGCTGTTGACGTCTCACTGCAGAGTCACGCCCAGAGGGTATACTTGCAAACAAGCACAGAAGTATGATGCCTACACCAAGAAGAGGCAAGAGCTAGTCAGGTCATGTTTGCTCAAAGGAGAAGGCCACAGCTAAAAGCAGGCAATTCCAGTTCCAGCGGATCAACTAAAGTGAGAGAAGGCACCACTTATTGTCCTGGACTCGAGGTAAAGCATACCGATTGATTTGTGAATAGAATCAGGTTCATAACAAAACACAACTGGTTGGGATAAACACATCACACTGTAATGCTTTCTTTTATGTTGAAGATGGTGTAGTAGTAGTACCAGCATTCTCAACAACACCGAATGCTAAAATCACTTGCTGTCAACAAGTGGCACCATATTGCATTTGATTTAAAAACTAGAGGGTTGGGCAAGTCTCTAAATACTGTCGTTTTCTTTAATAAGCACTTAGTGCATACAAAAAGACTAGAAAAATCTGAATACTACCCATTTGGTCCAGTGTGTGCTGTTGCTAAACAGCAATGCGTTGTGTCCTGTTTGAGACAATTTCTGCAAGTTACACTTTGAATATTGATGCTGATTCTAGATATATGTATACACCCTTTGTGGTCATTTCAAGCTCAATGGCGTCTAATTTTTGGCGCAAGTGTGATAGCAAAAGTAAGTGTTTGTAATGGGTCGTCCGTCAACTGTCTGTTACCTGTGGGCAACTTTAACATTGGCATTTCCTCGAAGACTATGCAAGCCTCAGACTTCAAACTTGGCACAAGGGTACTTTGTGGTAAAATAATTCTAAACATACCAATTTCTGTGACCTTTCAAAGGTCATCTCAAGTAGTATTTTCAACTTCAAACTCAAACTTGCTATGGAGATACCACATGATAAGGGTGACAAAAGTTAGTTTCGGGTAGAGTTGTAGTTTTTATCAATGTTTTTGCAAACTTTTCAATAAAATTTGGCATGATGATAACACTTTTCTGTGCTACTAATGTAATCAGCCCCTCACAAAGGTCAAGGGTCACAGAGGGTTGACAAATGTGTGAAAAATGAAGGGATTTGGAAAAATACTCAGGTTTCACTGACAAAATCCAGCCCTATACTTATGTTTAGACATTTTCAGAGACCTGTTGGAGGAGTCAAGCCAAGGTAAAAAAGGACAGACATATTATGTGGATTGGTCATACACGTGAACCATAAGGACATTGCCTTTCTTGTTCATGTTCTGACTACTGTCATATTATGCATGTATGTACTTTGTATAAATACTTGCAAATATGCACGCAATATGTGCATGTCAGAACTTTTTTTGATACAAAATTATCTTTTGCAGGTTGCGAAAGATGAGGGAATAAGAGTTCAGCGGGTACATCTCTCCGCGATGGCCAACCGACGAGAAGGCAAAGGCAGTGAACTGATTGTCCTGTGTAGGAGGGCAGACGTCCTGTTATTTTGATGTCCATCCACCAAGCTGGCCACTATGTCAAGGTTTTGGACAGTCACATCATTCGCAATGCAGCAAAAGCCTGTGCCTTACTGCCTGAGCTGATGCATAGCCATATATTAGGAGCAGGGCAAGCAGGCTTTAGGCCTGGCTATTCAACTGCAGGGCAAGCAGGCTTTAGGCCTGGCTATTCAACTGCAGTGGGGCAGTGACAACAAAGTGACAATGACAAAACTCGAGAAAATAGAAATAAAGAGGGAGTGTTTCCATAAGCCCGACATAGAATCAGCGGGGCGACAAAATTGTAACGTGCAGTCGAGCAGTTCAGGGGCTATTGTACAGTGATGGGGGTGTGCTTTGTGTGTTTTCATATAACAATGTGACAAAGCGATTTGACACCCATGTTGTAATTTGTAGTGCAGTAAAAAGGTGAAAAATATCTGTATTTTGACCAAAAAGATGTTTTCTCAAGTATACACAACTTCAAACCCAGACTTGGTACAAGGTGGTAAGAACTTTTCATGCATACTAATTTTGTATGCATGAAAGGTCAAGGGTCACAAGAAATCGGGAAATAGGTACAAGATATCCATATATTGCCCAAAGATTTTTTTTCTCAAGTATTCCTAACTGTAACCCTAAACTTGGTAAAGAGATACATGATGGTAAGACCTTCCTATGCATATTTATTTGGATGACCCCCCTCAGAAAAGTTACTTTTTGTCACTCTCCTGTCATGTCGCGATTTGGAAATGCAGCTTAATATGTATTAGTTTTTGATTATCCAAAGAAAACCCCTTTACTGACAATGTGTTCATTTTTCGAAGACATTTCATCATATGAACAGGTCTTTATTGTGACAAGTTCCTAAATGCTGGCATACATCAGTCATTCAAAATATGTACTCCACAGCTGACACTTATGGGGTAGGAAACAGTGGTACAGATAGATTTTGTGCAGCATCGGTGTGAGACAAGGAGAAAACTTATCACTGCTCCGCTTTGCATGATTCAAAATGATATACAGGGCTCATTCTGAAAATGGTCAGTGGCCTCAGAGTATAAAACCCACGGGTCCTTTCTGAAGAGGGGATGTGCGGAAATATAGAAACATGGGGATGTATATTTATGTCATTAAACCCTCAGCTTAAAATGTTGTGCAAATGTGGACTTGCTCAATGAAAAACGCAATACTTCTCAAGAGTGAGTTGACCATGCAGTTTTTGCATTACCCTCCAGCTGTCACAGCAGATTTAAGTGGTTGGGTGATAATATATGATATGTACTGTACTTTGTGTTTGTTTTATTTTTTCTTCCACTGTCAATCTTTGACTTTCAGCTGTGTGGCTTTACTTTTCGTATCAGAATTGCTAACCACATGGTTCATTTCACAAGTTTTACAGATGTACTGTACATGACGCACGCCTGCAAACAGAATGATCTGACTATGATCCGTGTCCATTTGTGATTTGTGCTAAGGAACATGTGTACAGTGTAGTAATAAGGATAATATTTCATTTCTGAGCACATTCATGTAAGTTCTTTTGTGATATTTTTCATGCCCCAGCGGGTCCAAAATTAAATAAAGTAAACTGATGCCAACATTGTGTACAGGGTCCTATGCAGCAATCAGTTGTGACATGATAGCCTGCACCATGTTGAGTTTTTGGAGAGCAGCAATGGTCCCAGCCAGCACACCAATATAGGTCCAATATTGGCCCAATATTGGCTCAGATATTGGGCCGATATATGGGTGGCAATATTGGTCCAATATTGGAAGCGCAAAATGGCCCATTGTTGGCCCAATATCGGGTAAATGTTGGCTGCCAAGCTGGATCCATTGTTGGCCCAATATCGGGTAAATGTTGGCTGCCAAGCTGGATCCATTGTTGGCCCAATATCGGGTGAATGTTGGCTACCAATATAGTGCCAAGCTGGATCCATCCTAGAACCAGTATGGTGAATATTGGCTGCCAATATAGTGCCAAGGTGGATCCATCCTAGGGCCAGGATGGTGAATATTGGCTGCCGATATAGTGCCATGCTTAATCCATTCTGGTGCCAACATGTAGCAAATATTCTGCCAACCTTTTTCCAACATGAATAGTAGTGTCCCAGATTTGGATATTGGTAATTTAATCCAGCTTTTTTTCTGAGGAAAAAGACCATCATGCAAACATATATTAATCTGATAGTTATCAAATCAAACGTTCATCAAAATATGTAACTCAAAACACAACTTAAAAAGAAAGACCTGAACTCAGATTCACAGTGATGCACAAGTTTAATCTGATTTTCAGTTTTATGAAAAGAAAACACTAACTATACCGAAATGAAGGACAAGACAATGATTATCTCATTTAACCCTTTCCATCCTGATACATTACTGCCTGAAATAATTTGACCATGATAGCTCAAGAATAGTGCCAGAACAGCTTGGTGCACAGCTCTGTCACCACCCTTGAACTAAAATGGTTGATCTACCCATAACATACCTTTCACAGGGCAATCTGAAGTTTAAAAAAAAATCACCCTCAGGCAGGATTCAATGGATTAATTACATCCCCCCCCCCCCCCCCCCCACACACACACACAAAAAAAGAAACCTGTCTGTAACAATACACAAAATGTAAAAAAAAAAAAAAAGCCCACAATTATTGAATTAAGAAAACAATTGTTCTGATACATGACACATACAAAAACCATCTCTGAATGTATACACACAGATGTTCAGGTACTGGCAATAGGATCTGTAAACAGATTTTGTACACAGCACATTTTTTACCTGCTCCCATAAATAACTTTCATACAGATTAACAGAATATACTGACATAATTCGATTGGAGACTAAATTTCCTCCTAAACATACAGGATTTGGCACAAACAACATTGGTTATGAAAAGAAAGAAGAGAATCTCATGAATTGTCCTTATTAACCCTTTTCATCCTAATACACACACGCTTGAAATTAATTTGACTATGATAATTCAAGGGTGGTGCCAGAATAGCTTGGCACCTGAGACACCAAGCTATTCTGGCACTACCCATAAACTAAAGTGGTCAATCTGTCGCAAAATTTGTAATGTAGCCTTCAAGCAAATCTGACAAAATCAGCCTCTGGATTGAATGGGTTAAAAATAGTATCAAATAAAACCTTAAATGTAATGGGGAGGAGGGGGGGGGGGGAGTAAAAGTTCATGCATGCAGCCAGTTAGCATTTTAATAACTTGCAACTAAAAGCAGGTTTGCTCTACATTGCTTGAAAGCCCTAAACTAGCCAGTAGCTGCCATCACTTTTCAAACATAAACACTTCTGCAACAGATGGTTACAAAACATGTATGTCTTATTAAAATGTTATGTGCAACAACAAAAAACATGAGGCAAGCTTAAGTGATCAGGCAAACTATACTTGTAAAAATAAACAATATGTTTACAAGCATCTTGGCCCGACTGACTTAACAGTGTAGCAAACTGAATATTTGAATCAGAATGAAACTTAATATTGCAATCAAAATTAGTTTAATTTTCTTCTGTCATGGACAGTTTAGTTGAAATTAATGTCCAATGTTTGAAGTTGATGTTGCTTTGACCGGAAAAAAAGTTAATTAAAAATTCTAAGATGGTAGACAGAAATGACAGATCTATACCATATATTATAACCATTACACAACATATATTTTATAACGTTTCATAACAAAAGAAATTGTAGTTTTAACAAAATCACAAAACATGCACTACATTCTAGTTTCTACTTAATATGATAAATCTGATAACAACAGGTATGATTAACCCTTTGGCTGTCTGTATTGCACTATAAGTCGCAATGATTCCTGCAGGAATCATCACAATGTCAGGCAGTACTGATAGCCAGAGGGTTAAGCAGCTTGCAAAGAAACTAAAATAAAACTATACTAATCACTGTCAGTCTGTGTCCTGCAGGAATCATCACAATGCCAGGCAGTACTGATAGCCAGAGGGTTTAGCAGCTTGCAGAGAAACTAAAACTATACTAATCACTGTCAGTCTGTGTCCTGCAGGAATCATCACAATGCCAGGCAGTACTGATAGCCAGAGGGTTTAGCAGCTTGCAGAGAAACTAAAACTATACTAATCACTGTCAGTCTGTGTCCTGCAGGAATCATCACAATGTCAGGCAGTACTGATAGCCAGAGGGTTTAGCAGCTTGCAGAGAAACTAAAACTATACTAATTCACTGTCAGTCTGTGTGTGCTCGCTTTGCCGCCTCCCAACTCTGCTTATTCCCATCGCGATCAATTGATCCAGTAACTGAGTTAAAACGTGGCCTATGTCTGTTGCACTACCATGGCACCTTCTCACACCATCTGAAAATAAAATGCATGTCTGTTTACTGAATCCTGTAGAGTTGACTTTAAGAGAGGTCACTGAAATTGGTGTTTATACTGTGGAAAGTACCCTTGGGCCAAGTCTGAACATTTACAGAAGACTGTGGCTTGCTTAGTCTCAGAGAAATACCAATTGATGCATGTTTCATGATGGGCAATGGCTAAAACTAAAAACCATCTGACAGATGACCCAAAACAAAGACTCACTTCGGCCAGTTTTGCAATATCCATGCAGTCACTTGAATGGTTTGATCCCATTTTGGACTTCAGTTTTCTTTTAAGTCTTTTAAGTCCCTTCTATTTATAGAAAGGAGCTTTTAGGAAAGGTCGCAGTGCGGCGAATTTAATAGCATGTCCATGTCAAGGCAAGCAGGCTAAACCTCTAATTGAAGCAACAAGATAAAAATTATGTCATGTCTAGTTACACTAACTTCGCTGCTGAACGTACCTTTGGCGTGAAGTGCCGTATGTGCGAATGTATGCGTGCATATGTATGTAAACAAGAGTTCTTATCTTTGATATTTCTGTACACACAAGCTTGAATTTAAAACTTGGTCTTGGTGAAATACTTTCTTAAGTGGGTGGCGGCTAAGACAACCTCCGAGCATATTGTAATGAATGACACATTGAAGACATAAACAACCGTTTATAGGAAATCGGTTGACCCAGATTAGAGACCGTAATTTTTGTCATAATTACTTGAACCTATAGCTAGTTTGGAGAAAGACATTGGATAAGTTCGTTAGCCAGCTTTTCATCCTTTCAACTTCTTTAGTAAAAATTAATTCTTTTCAGAAAGGCATTAAAACACTACAAAAAACTTTACTTCTAGAGAAAGTCAGACCGGCGGTGACGTAAAAGAGGCAACTCCGTCACTACGGAGATACTGACCTAATACTCTAAATATAATAATAATTAAATTTATAAAGTGCTAACTCCCTGCAGTGCAGGCTCCAACATCTGAATGAGCTCTAAAATATGACGGCATTCTCTCTTGCACGAGTGGCCCTCTCTCTCACACAAACATGCGCGCATCTCCAGGAGGAATAGATCCTCATGCGCACTCCAGGCGCCTCTTGGAGATGTTTGGAGCGCGCGTGCATGCACGCACACACACATCGACGCACTTTAAGAAGATTGATTGATTGATTGTACATTGCTTAACGTCCCGACAGCAACAAGGCTTTCTCAGGACGTGCCTGCACTGCTTGTGAAAAAAAAAAAAAAAAAAAAAAACAGAACATTGAATGTATGTCGCCAGCCGGTCAAATACATTAAATAAACCTAACACATGGGGCCTAAATAAAGCTAAGACCATTTAGCAACACACATCCAATATCAAGAGCTACAGGCAGTGCAGACAGTAGGGAGAGTTTTAAAAAGGCAAATACAGGTGAATGGACAAAGGGTAGACAGAAACACATGCCCCAGAATAGAGAGAAAAACCCACCCTGTGGGGCTGACCAGGGTGACCCTGGGAACTAAAAAATACCTAACCCCACCCAAGTCCCCCAGGGCAGACCCGGGTGGGGCTTTAAGAAGAGGATGCAGGTGACCAGTGTACTTAGTATATCATGTAGTTAGGTAAAGTCAACCTGCTTTCACACAAATTATAGCAAGACTGAAATTGTACTATGGAGTTCTAGTTTTGACACAATTTTCTCAAGCCTATGAAGTGAAACTCATATCATGTAAAACTAAATGAATACGTAAAAACTAAAACTTGCGTCATGACAAATGATGTTTGACAAATCAATCACCTCGGCTGTTTTGCCCAGCGCTAGAAGTGGCCACTTAGTTTGTTCCAGGCGCAGTACAGCAGGGAAAATGACTACATTTTGTTTTTCATGAATTTCTTATGTACCGTTCAAGTGTGTGATGCAAAGCTTTGTTTGTTTAAAAGCGGACATTCTGCCCAACACACTGACACCAAACACACTATAGTTGTGACAAACCAGTAGCCAGCAGGATAAGGTGGAAATAAAGAGAAAAAAACAGATCTCACAAAGTTTTGCATCACACACTAGAACGGTAAATAAGAAAGTCATGAAAACAAAAGGTAGTCATTTTTCCTGCTGTACTGCGCCTTGCAGGAAGCCCGCTCATCAGCTAGCCTGACAGCTGAGAGACTCGCTGCCTCAGTGTGCGAGCACGACTTGTGACCCAGTTTCTCGGCTGGCCTGGAACAAACTAAGTGGCCAAACTGAAACAGCCGCGTGGCGTGTATGTCTTGACATACGCGTCACGCGGCTGTTTCAGTTTGGCCACTTAGTTTGTTCCAGGCCAGCCGAGAAACTGGGTCACAAGTCATGGTTGGTTGGTTAGTTCGGGTTTAACGTCCACAGCACCGAGGTGATCATGGACGGCCCTGACGGGCGGGTTATGGGGGACAGGGAAATCTATTGCCTATGGAGTACGACCTGAACACTGATCAACTCAGGCGCACTCCAACTGTGCCACTTTGATTTACCAGGACCTTTCAACGGACATGCTATTGAACAAATCCGTTTTTTCCCCTGGATTGTGAGTCCAGCTACCGGGACCAAGTCATGCTCGCGCACTGAGGCATTATAGAACTCACTGACGCATTGGCAGATCTGTGAGACTTTTTCAATAGATAATTCAACATCAGAATCAGATCAAAGACAAAAGCGAGGACAGCACTCATATAGAAGGGACTTTGTGGGTTATGTTTTATCCCATCTTGTTTTAATAATAAAACAGAGCATTAATTACTTAATTATAATTTACCAATCATTGCGTTGTGCAAGTTACACAGTCTGCTGAAGGCTTCATTCCCCTTTTTTCAGTGAGGTTGTACAATATATCCAGACACTGACTTGTCCTCATCAAAAAGGGCATTGTCCTCCGTACACAATCTTTAAAGTCCAAGCCTCCAGTGGGATAAGTACAGAATCTGCAAACACACACAGAAAAAAATAAAACGGTTTTTACAAATAAAATTTGTCCAAAAGAATCACTATCAAAATTTACCTTTCTCTGTAGTTTTCCTGCATAGAGCAGAAAGCATAAAACGAAACACAAAACTGCATGTAAATTAAATAAAATATTAGTTTTTAAACCTCCAGCTACATAACTAAATTCATCAACTCAAGCAGCACACCACAAAACAAGAAAATGCAAACAATATTCAGATTTCAAATGTATAATTACCATGTTGTTCCTGGTCGCCGCGCGTTGTCTAGGACTGTGTTGAGGTTCTCCAGTTCTGCACGATCTTGTAGTGGGAATTCCTGATTTTTCTCCTCTTCGACCAGTACGACTCATCTTTAAAATCCATATTTTCTCAAGGAGAAGTTTAAAATCGTACTATACACGTACGTATACCTTAATCAGCAAGTGCACGTGGCGTCAGCGAAAGAAATATAGAAGAAAGAAAGCTGGAACTTGGTCTGGCAATGGAATTTGTAGCCTTGATTTGCAGTCAAATTTGGCGGAAATAATCGCAGCAGGTGCTAATACCGGCATGCAATGCAGTGTCTGACAAAACATAGAATGTGGCGAATAAATGTTATATAAAAAAAATTATTTAACAAAAAAAAAGTCACGGCGTGCCCAAACTATGGTAAAAGATTGCCGTTGTATATTTATTTTCAAGATAAATGTCGGCTAGATTTAAAATTTGATCTGTCAATGTTGCGAATTGGGCCAGACTGGCTCGCCTATCGTGTGCCAACATTTGCAGGCGAAGCAGCGCGCGGGCGCGGTACAGCCTCCGGCGGCTCGCGTGATTGTTCCAGCTTGGCACCAAGATTGATTATACCGGCGCGCGCGCGGGCTCACGCGATACCGGCGCGCGTGTTGGTTTCAGCATGGCGCTAAGCTCTCGCATACTGGCCCAATATATCGGCCATTATCCAGCAATGGACCAATATTTGCCCAAGATACTGTGCGTGCTGGGGTATTGCTTGGATTACGGGCCAGCATGGTGCAGACTCTGTTGTAGACACTTCTCCAGCGTTATATGGTCGATTTTGTATCAAGAGCAGTACAGGTATTGTTTGGTGTGGATGCCTATATTATGCAGCCTAGGTGACACAGTGCATTGTACCCTTGTTATTCAGTTGTTATGGTATTTTGTGTTGACATCAGCATTGTGCAGTGCAAGTTATGGGGCTTGAGACTGCATTTCACTTTGTTGTGCTGCAATTGGACACAGTGTGGTACTGGTAACAGTATTGTTTGATTTTCATGCCAACATTGTGCACAGTATCTGTGTAATGTAGTTTGGTACTGCATTTCACTGTTATTATGTTGTGGGATGTGCAATGTTGAATTATATCAGGACTACAGTGATGGTACATGGTCTCTCTCTCTCTCCCCCTCCCTCTCCCTCTCTCTCTATATATATATGAGCAAAATAATATATGTAGTGGAAGGCTCTAAATGATAAGTCTGTCATTCCTTCTCTCCTATCCCCCTTCTTTTATATACTGTGCAGTTGGCTCCCAAATAAATACCTCATGAGCAAGTGGTTGCCGGTGTCGGTCTCCGTTGGCATGCACACAACTAAAAATGACATCAGCTCCACTTTTCTCCCAAATAGCTTGTATACAGTCAGCACTTTGTCAATGTAAATGTGAATAATGTTACATGTAGTTGAAATATGTTCTGCAGTAAAGCTGTATTTTGAGGGGGAGCTGGGTGACTCGGTGGTAGTGTAGTGTTTTTGTTTCCTTATAATTTGTAACCAAAAACTGCTGGGAAACTGAGATTCAGCTAGAGAGATAGGTACATCCACTACCAATCTGTTTACAAACATCTTTCAACCAGAGATGTTCATCGACCTGCTTTCACGGAGACACCAAAGGAGCATGTAGCATTTCTTGCAGAAGGTATATTAAAACAAATTCACATCAATTAATATTTGTAGATGATGCCAGTAAAAATTATTTTAAAAAAACTGTCTGTGACAACACTCTTTGGTGTGCTTTTTCATCAGTGAAGCTGTGAATGATTGAATGAATGTAAACATGCTCACACAATGCCTGGCTGAAAAAAATGAATGAACAAATGTACCGAGGTAACCAGTGTGCATTTTTATCCAAAACTGAATTCGGTTGTTTGGTTTATGGTTTAACATTCACATTACCACAGTGATGATAATCGCATATTTAAAAAAAAAAAAAAAAAAAAAAAACGCGTTAATTTTTTTATTTTTTTTTTTTGCTTAGCGAAGTAGAAACTGTATGGGTTTCATATGTGAGCAGGAAAAAAAAATATCGTCATCTACGGGACTCGAACCCTGGTCACTGTGTGGCAAATAAAAGTACCTTACCACTGCACTAATTAAATTACCAAGAACAGCTCGTGCATTTAATTACTTATAGATAAACGTTTTCATCCCGTATCTGCCGTTGTTGTTTGTTCCAGTTTACTGTCACAAATAGTAATCGAGGACTAGCAGTTTGGGCGTAGTTTGCAACAGTTTGGGCTTAGGTTTTCCCTTGTAAGTTTGGCATAGTCGTTTTCCCTTACCGGCTACGGCGGAGATATGATCTGCCGGAAGTCAGACATCGCTTGTATCCCTTATTGAATACGCACTCGAAAACGACCCAAAGTGCCCAATTTTGTGCGGGACCCCATATTTTCTTCATAATCAATGTGATAGTTATAACATAAAGTACGACTTTATCGAATAAAAAGGGCCTGAGCAATTGCCCAACATTGCAAACACTTGTAATGTTATTGATAACATCCGGGCAATTTGCGAATTTACAACATACATTTTTTTAGATTTCACTTAGAATTCCAATTATCAGAACACACTTTTTTTACGAGAAAATACTAACATACTTTATGAAGTGACCGAAATGTTTCTTTATCATTTTAACACACTATTCGATAAATTTTTATTGTGTTCTGAAATCGGCTATTTTGCGTGTTTTTTCCCGTGGGGTACCTCAGAAAAACGGCTGTAACTTACAAATATGCCCGGGACCATGGGTCTTTCAGGGTGGCAATAGCCTCCAGACTCAATAAGGCTCTCAAAAAACCCTATAAGCGGCAGTTTTTAATTAAAAAATGTAGGTATAGTATACAACCTTAAAGAATTAAATTAGTGTCTGCGTGGTGAAGGAGTTGCCTCTTTTACGTCACCACCACTGTCTGACTTTCTCTAGAAGCAAAGGTTTTTTTACTGTTTTAATTCTTTTCTGAAAAGAATTAATTTTTACTAAAGAAGTTGAAAGGATACAAAGCTGGCTAACGAACTCATCCAATGGCTTTCTCCAAACTAGCTATATCCAAAAGTTCAAGTAAATAGGACAAAAATTACGGTCAACTGACTTCCTATAATCGGTTGTTTATATCTTCAATGAGACATTCAATTACGATATGCTCTCTTAGCCACCCACTTAAGAAAGTATTTCGCCAAGCTTCAAGCTTGTGTGTACAGAAATATCAGAGATTCTCTTGTTTACATACATACGCACACACATACATACATACATACGCACATACGGCGCTTCGCGCCAATGCACGTTCAGCAGCGAGGTTAGCGTAACCAGACATGACTTTTATCTTGTTACTTCAATTGTTAGAGGTTTAGCCTGCCCTCCTTTGACATCATGGACATGCTATTAAATTCGCCCCATCGCGACCCATCCTAAAAAGTCCCTTCTATAAATAGAAGGAACTTAATTACGTAAAAACAAAAAATAATACGTCATGACAAATGACGTTTGACAAACCAATGACGCGTATGCACTGCGCGCGCCTTTATAGAGTTCACTATGACGCATTGGCACATCTGCGAGGCTTTTTCAAAAGGAGATATTTCAACATCAGAATCAAGTCAAAGACAAAAGGTAGGGACCCTTGACAGCGAAGACAGCTCTCATATAGAAGGGACTTTGTGGGTTATGGTTCATCCCATCTTGTTCTTTTTTCTTTTCTTTTTTTGGTGTGTGTATGTATGTTTTTCAATTCGGGTCGATTTATTATCTAATGTTATTTACACAGTGACCTTTAAATAACCACTGCATAATAATTTTTCTTCACCCGACCGTTAGTCTCAGGGGGATTTTGAATTATGGAGTTGAATTATGACTAAATGATATGGCGATCTTTACCCTACAGATAAATCCCCTATATGTCCCTTCAGCTTTTTTCACCCGTCAGACTATTTAGAAGTGGTACTTAATCTAGGTTTTGAGAGCAGACATATAAATTTGTTCCAGAATAGGAATTTTATCTGAGTTTTTACTGTTTGGTCCTTTCTGGCTTGCCGCAGGTAATGAGTTACAGGCACTTCCCCTCTCCGTCAAAAATGTGGCCATTCCCCTACCAGTAGGTATGCTTACTGGCGGTCTATGAATGCCAAATTTGTTGACTTACCGGGCCGGTAAAATCACTAACGGGGCGATAAAATCATTACCGTGTCGTTATCAATCCCGAGCCGGTAAGATTTGACCAGTAAATTACCGGCATTCCATAAATAGCAAGTGTCTAGACCTACCGAACCGGTAGCACCGTGCTACCGGGTCGGTAAGAGCCCTAGCGTCTGGCCATGAACCCTGGCCTGGGTCTTTACTGACTACAATACAAGTGACAAGTATGCACGTCAGTGTCACTGCTCATTTTCCTTATTGTGCAAGCGCATGCGTGAAAATGATTGCGCCGAACATGATCAGGATCAACGACTGACACCGGCTTTACACGGCGTGTGTCGATCTTTCTCTTAAGGGGGCTTCCCAGGCTGTTAAGTGTCCCATACCGTAGCGGCTCGTACGCGGTAACGTTTCAGCTCGTATGCATCCGAATTTCTTACTTGCTTCAGGACGACGGGAAAAGGCACGACTGCGGGACGGTTTGGCTTAGCAATTTCGAGCGCTACAAGTCACAGAATGGTCCAGCTACCTTGACAGTTGTCGGCAACCCTTTTTTCCTAGCAAAATGTGACAAAAATGCCGTTTTGTTCCTTCACATATTGGTGTTTTTCCGTACTAAGAACACAAACAGCTGCACACAACTTTACTAAGTGTTTAGGTATTGACCATGAGAGTAGATCATCAGAAGCATCTTAGATTGCCTATGACACTGATATTTTTTCTCCATTAAAGGCGTTGTTCCAGATCGTATACCTACGTTCCAGTTCGCAGCAAATTAGACGTTCCAGCTCGTAGGATCTGCGTTCCAGTTCGTGCATAATGAGCGACTGAAACTGCGAAAATACGGCTTGTGTAGCCTACAGTTTTCCGTTGCTACTCTAGGGGAACCATGCCGAGAACATTCGTGTAAAGTTTAGAAAGAAATATGGCAAATATTACCTGTTATGTTAGATCAGTCTTACTTTGGTTCCAGCTCGTACTATATATTTTAGGGGTATGTTCCATATCGTATTAAAATCTATGAATGGTTCCAGTTCGTATGACTTAGGTCATATGCTACAGAGACATTATATGTGCACTAAATATCAGCTGCTTAATATCATTTCATTCCAGCAGAAAAATGTTGATTTTCATTTTGTCCCGACTGCTCGGTTTAAAGAATAAACAAGCCTGAAGAAGAACACAGACCTTTTCCCAAAAAGGGAGCTGGTTAGCTCGGTGGTAGAGCGTTCGACTCTCGTCCGTAAATTCTCGGGTTCGAATCCAGCTGAGGTCAAAATTTGTTTAGACCCTGGTAGTGAAGCAGTTGATATCTTTCCTTCCTCTCTGGTCATAGATATGTGTTTGTAAAACGTGAATGTTTACTTTCCATGGTGACTCTGACAGTGCGTGTTTATTTCAAGGATGGCCTCAATTTTGATAAATGTATCATCATCTAACGATATTTTCCATTGTGATCAGCAGACACAAAAACAAAACAAAACGAACGACACCGACAAAAACAAGAAGACAAACGGTCAGCCACACGACAAACTGGTCTACTAGTGAACATTTAATGAACCTGTAGCATATGACATAATTCATGCGAGCTGGAAACAATCCACAGATTTTAATAGGAGCTGTCTCAGGTTAAAGATAACTGATCCGCACCTGATTTAACGTCGATTGTTTGGGGCTTTTGTTGATGATATGATGAAATGGCAATCTCACATCAATTTTACAATTAGTTCATTAAAGAATTACAATATGTTATTGGTAGCAGGAGTTTGCTGCACGGGTTTGCTACTTGTAACCATTGTAACCCGAAGGCCTTAGGAGGACAGGAAATCACTAGTGTATTTATTCCTCCACTATTTTCGTAACAAAAAAAAAAAAAAAAAAACAACAAAAAAAAAAAAAAAAAAAAAAACATGCTGAAATGTTTCGACCTAAATCACATCAGACATGACCGAAGTCAAAATAATATGCACATAGAGTTGTGACGTAATATAAGATCGTTCGTGATGTTGCGTCTTCACGACCAGCAGTATTGTCTCTACAGTCCCATACGGTTAAGTCGAAAACCGCTAAGTCGAAAAACGCTTAAGTCGAACAACAACAAACAAAATTCCCGGCCAAAGCTGCTCTTACTCAAATTCGCTTAAGTCGAACTTCGTATAAGTGAAACGTGTTTCTCCTCTCCAAAGTCGGATAAGTCGAACTTTAAAAAGAAATGCAGTTTCATACGCCTAAGTCGAACACGAATAGGTCGAATAATGCTGAAGTCGAACGATTTCTTTTCCCTGGCCAAAGCTGCTCTCCAAGGACTAATTTTACAACGTATTTCTAAAACTGTCCGGTTTGGGTTGATTAAGCGTGTTTCTCCTTTTCCAAACTTGGATAAGTCGAACCATTTTTTTCCGTGGTCAAAGCTGCTCTTTCTATAACTAATATTACAATTGAAAAGGGCTCCGTTAAGTCGAACTTCGGATAGGTCGAACGTGTTTCCAACCACGGTTAAGTCAATCTCAAATATTTGTTGTCTTTTTAAACACAAAACGACATATTAAAACAGGCACCTTCTGATCATGTTTCGTTGTCAAATGCTGCACACCTCGAAATTCGGGCCAGTCGAACGTGGTCGTCATTACACACAGACAGACAGAGACAGAGAGAGATTAATAAAACAGTGAAGTGTGTGCCTGTGAGTGACTTTGAAAGCGATCCATTCCCGACAATAGAATAGAAGATCAATAGTTGGCAATAACTACTTTGTA